>MU399519.1:420467-490519 GCA_022578845.1 Hypoxylon cercidicola
GCCTTTTAATTTTGTTAAAAATCGCGGCGTTTTTTTTAAAATTCCTCGTTGCATAAACTTAAACCCAAAATATCGGGTTTTTGTTATATTAGCAAAAAATTTAAACCCCCCCCCCCCCCCCCCCCCCAAAAAAATGAAACATGTACGTACGCGTAACACCGCCCTTAATCTTCTCATCGTCAGGCATCTGTTGGTGTGTCGTAACCCAGGGATGGATGATGAGGGTTTTGCAGTCCCCCACGTTGGCCAGGTGGCTTGCCATCTTCAAGTTATCAACAACGGCACGGACTTGTTCGACTTTTCCGGCCTGCGATCAATGTTAGCAAGGCTATATCCCAACCACAGAGTCGTAGACCGGTACTTACCACACCAAAAGTCAGCACTCCACCTGCTCCCTTCGGCATGGTCTTCTTCGCCAGCTCATAGTCTGGATGTGACTTCAAGCCGGGGAACAGCACCCAGCTCACGCAAGGATGCGCTTCAAGCCATTCCGCGAGCTTTTGTGTATTTTCGACAGTCCTCTGTCCACGGAGGGGAAGAGTCTCTAAGCCTTGGAGGAATAACCACGCGTTGAAGGGACTCATGCAGGGGCCGAGATCACGCATGCTGTCCATTCGCAGCTTGGCTGCCAAAGCCTTGTTCCCGTATGTCTCCCAGAACCGCATGCCGTGGTAACCCTCGGCGGGCTCCGTAAAGCTGGGGAATTTTCCTGATGCGCTCCAGTCGAAATGCCCACCGTCAATCACGATGCCGCCCATGCTGGTACCGTGGCCTCCAATCCATTTTGTGGCCGAATGCGTAACAATGTCGGCTTGAAACGAAAGTCAGCTTATCAAAATCATTTCAAGTCGAGTATGGGTTTTCGGTTCACACCTCCAAGTTTGATAGGCTGGCATAGGTACCCTCCCATGCCAAAAGTGTTATCCACAATTAGGGGAATGCCATGCTTATGGGCCACGGCAGCAATCGCCGTGATATCAGGGACACTGTGTTTGGGATTACTGATCGTCTCAAGGTAGATGGCTCGCGTATTCTCATCAATGGCTGCGTCGAATTTCTCAGGGTCATTCCCGATAACCCATTTGACGTTGATCTTGAACTTGCTCAGATATACTCGGAACTGGTTGAAGCTGCCGCCGTATACTATGAAAACAAAATTTCAGCACGGCTAGCACCTAAGTCGGGTCCTCAGCCTAGAGACTTACGCCAACTGGTACTGATAAAATTGTGACCGGGCTCGCAACATTGGGTTAAGGCCATAAACTGGATTGTGTATCAACATTTGGGGATCGGCGATCGTCTGTGCGACAACTTACCTGGGCTGCGTGCCCAGACGCAGTAGCTACGGCTCCGACACCACCCTCGAGCATAGCCATTCGCGTTTCGAAAACTGTGTTCGTGGGATTTCCCATGCGCGTGTAGACATATCCATCCTTAGACCAGGCAAACTTGCCCGCGCCATCTGCCGCATCAGAAAAGTTATAGGCGGCAGTCTGGTAAAGGGGCACAGCTCTTGAGCCGTTGATGGGGTCTGGTTCTTGCCCGCCGTGTACGGCAATCGTGTCAAAACCGGGTTCCCTATTGTGTTCACTCCTGTCAGAGGTGCGTTCTCTCATCGATGAGCTATGACATACCAGTCCAACTTGCTGATCGATCCTGGTGGAGACATCTTGGATATGATGCGATATATGTATGCTTCTGCTGGGTATCTGTAAGGGGGAATTTCAAGGCTGAGAGCATATGGACGTATCTGATGCTAACTTATATAGCAATTCTCGGACTTAAATGTATGTTGGACCGGGTATGCGACGACCGAATCACCGGAGCATACATACCAACTTGCCCCCTCACGCTACAACACCCCGTTAGCGAACGATGCCTATATCAGATAAGATGCTCACTCCCGCACATATCCGGATGGCCGTTGGTCAATATCTGACTGCAATGTAACACAATCAAAGCCCGACACCTCCTCTATCGTTGCATGATAGGCCTACAACCCCAGGTTCCGAGCACCGTGGATACGACCCATACATGACATGTACAAGATACGTACACAGGTCACATACATGATGCGAGGCACGGCGTTCCCCGCACGTTCGCGGCTGTGATTACGGCGGCTTCCAGAGAAAATGGCGTTTGATACTTCTCCCGTTTACCGAGACAGGGTGACCCGAGGCTTCGGGCCGCTCGTATCAGATATCAGAGGCTCTTGGAGGTACGTAGCCATAAGATGAGACCCACGTGCCTGGGACACCTTCACAGGGAAATTTAGATTTCTGGTGATGAGCGATTATTCTCAAAGATAGGGTCACTGCGGGTCCTGCGGGTGAAAACAGGGTTCTCTGCGTGTTGCTTTTCCCTACGGCCTGCGTAATCATCTACAAACGAACATGCCCCCTATCGAACCACGTGTATCCCCCAAGCTATAGACCAGCATCGGTTCCATTGCTTCACATACTAACCCGGTTCTTAACCTACGTAGTAAAGTTGACATTCGTCCCAGGTTTGGTGTTTACCGTTAAGGTGCTATCGACGCATCAGTTCTCCGCATCGTATCTCTGTCCTATAATGTTAGAGGAATACTTACAACACGTCTGGACGCGCATAACTACCAACTGGATCGAAGTCGAGCTAAACGTAAACAGTCGCTTCGTTAATATAATATTCAACTTGGTTCTGGAGAGACTCACTCTCGATTCTATCACTTCGGACAATTTTAAATCGGCGAATATGATTTCTTCCTTGTCCCACACTGGCTCGGTGAGAGGAACCCCCAGTGGTCCTACGATGAAAGAGCCTCCGCGATTGACAATGTCTTCCGGCTCCCATTGCGAACCATCTGGTTTTCGGTCGTGGTGCTCGGGGGTAAAAGGCGGGTAGTCGGACGGGAAATCCGCTACCTTGCACATCGAGTTCACCGACACAACAAAGCACCGTCCCTCTTTAGCGATGTGCTGCATGGATGCGACCCACGATGGCAAATCGTCCGCGTTGGGTGCGAGATAGATTCTATCGAAGGCCTGGTTAGCCAAGTTAGGGTTTACTTGCAGATAGTTATGATCGCTTACTCGACCCCTTGCTGGTAAAGAGCCATCCGTGCGGCAGGCATATAATTCTCCCAGCTAATTTTCGTCAACATCTTTCAATTCATATCGAGCCTGGTATTCTCACCATATCAATGTACCAATTTTTCCAATATCGGTTTGGACAACACCCAGGCCATCCCCTGCTCCTCTTCCCCAGACCAGGCGCTCTACCGCCGTGGGTATCAACTGAATCTGGGCTTAGTTTCTGTGGGAAGCCTCCGACTGGATAGGAAAACTCACTTTGCGATGCTTTAGCAGCACGGATCCATCCCGGCCGACCAATAACGCGGTGCAGTACAACGTACCCCCGTCTTTCTCAATTATACCAACCTGAATATATACCCCATGCGACTTTGCCGCCTTCGAGATAATGTCAACCGCGGGGGAGGGCACAGCTACGGCCGAAGCGTGATATTTGGCGAACCACTCTCTACCTTGTCGAGATCAGCACTAGAATCTTTTTGTGGCACCAACAGATCTACTCACCGCGGGGTTCTCGAGCTCCAATTGTAGCGTCGAAAGCATATCTCCAAGGGTATGCAGATAGAAATGCTTCACTGCATTGTAGTATTATTATACCGTGTTGGTGCGGGATGAATATGCAAAGACTTACGGGAACACGACAAGATCTGCTCCTCCTGCTGCCGCCTCCCCAACGAGCCTACCCAGTTTCTCAAGGCTCTTGTCGAGATCGAAGGAAACCGGTGCAGCTTGCACTGCAGCTACTTTGACCACGCGAGCGGGTGCCATGGTGTCCAAACTGGCGGAACCGAAGTGATCTGAGACGGTTTTGCAAATCGAAATGCTGTACCCCCATCCCAGGTATAAGCGATAAAAGCTCCCCAAATACTGCGTGGTCGTATATTTTCCTATTGGGCCAAGAGGCCCTTCTGATGGAATGGTTCTACCAACAATAGATATGCGGGCTGGGCCGGGACTACTGCATCGGGCGATGCCTGCTTATGGAACGTCTTAGCAATCCTTGCTACAATGGTTCTAAGCCAAGATAATTGCGGAAGTGACAAGGTCATCGTGGTCCTCAGTCAATGGCAAACACCGTACTTGTGGGGCCGCGGTGCAGACGCAATACAACGGCGTCATGTTACTCTGCGACACGACGCAGATCCCGACCCAGCAAATCCCGGTCCGCAGCACGGCAGTCCGAACACCGGCCATAAGGGGGGAAGGGTCTGTGAGGTCAGGCTGGGCAGCTTCCGTCGCAATGGCGTTTGCCGTTGAAGCACATGCAGACGTCTGCCCAGCTGGTCGGGACTCTTGATAGTCCCGAGTGTTATCAAGAAGATCCGGGCGTTCGCGGAACAGCGTACATACAGATATGATCATACTTAGCCATGTGGGCAGCTCAAGGATCCTCCCCCCTTTGCTGAAGCTCGCCAGTCCACTTTAGTAGTTCAGCCCTTTTTCATAAAGAAAACTACAAACCAATTCTCATATTGAGATGGCGACTCGTGAGTGGGCCGTTTCGAAGTTATCTTAAGAGGTATTCTTACACAGTGCAGTTCTGGATCACAATCCCAACGCGGAAAACTTCTACGCGGGTCTCATTCAGGGGCAGAGGTTCGCCGTTATACCAGAGCTTGTCCTCGACTCAGGCGAGGTTTTACAATCCTGTCCAATCGCGTACAAAACCTGGGGCCGCCTCAACGAGACTCAAGATAACGTCCTGGTGATATGCCACGCTCTTACAGGTAGCAGCGACGTAAGCGACTGGTGGAGCCCGCTCCTGGGCCGTGGCAAGGCTTTCGATCCTGCACACTTCTTCATCTTTTGTGCGAATGTCCTCGGGTCACCCTACGGAAGCGCATCGCCGCTTACCATCGATCCGCGAACGGGACAGCGGTACGCTAGCGAGTTCCCCCAGACAACAGTTCGCGATGATGTGCGGTACGTTCAATCACCAGCCTAGGTATATATCGGTACTAATGCTGTTCGCACGACAGCGCACACAAATACGTCCTTGACGCCCTAGGCGTCCGATCTGTAGCAGCGGTGATTGGAGGTTCGATGGGCGGAATGACGACTCTAGAGTGGCCACTATGCACCGAACCGGGCTTCGTCAAGAGCATCATCCCTATTGCGACGGCGGCCGATCATAGTGCTTGGGGCATATCCTGGGCCGAGACACAACGCCAATGCATCTACTCGGACCCCAAATTCGACGACGGCTACTATGAACCACGTCCCGAGGGCCAGCCTTCGGCGGGTCTAGCTGCGGCGCGCATGGTCGCAATGCTAACATACCGTTCGTGTGTCAGCTTCGACCACAGATTCGGACGCAAGCCCCCGCGGCAGAAGCCAGGACCAGTCCAGGAGCCGCCGCTAGATCTCCCGCGGACGGACAGTCCTGTCGCGACAGCCACGACACCGACCTCGCCAGCTACTAAGGAGAGGAAGAGCTGGGGCGCGAAGCGCGATCCTTCATTTTCCGCTCAGGGGTACCTGCACTACCAAGGCCAGAAATTCGTCCAGCGCTTCGACTCTAATTGTTATCTACACATTACCAACAAGATGGATGCCCACGACGTAACCCTGGATAGAATACAGGACCAGGGAGAAGCCTCAGGCGACGACGGCATCCTGCGCGAGGTTCTTTCTAGGGTACCGTCGGGCGCCCTGGTAGTCAGCGTCGAGACGGACGCGCTGTTCCTTCCGGAGCAGCAGGAGCGGTTGGCAGCTTGTCTTCCCGACGCCACGCTCGCGATGCTAAAGTCTTCGGACGGGCACGACGGATTCCTGCTCGAGTTCGAGCAGCTAGGGACGCTTATCCTGGAGAAGCTGATGAAGGATTTCCCGCATTTCTACGGCTCTGACGACGTCCTGTTCGACGACGACGAACAACATACGGCGCAGCCCGGTGGGGCTAGCTTAACTGGCGAGGTGGAAGCTTGGTGAGATGAAAGAAGGAGATATTTTTGTGTGTATGATGTTTAGTGTTACGGGCCAAGTGTATAGCATTCCAACAAAGGGGCGTTTCGGGGTGGAATCTTTCATGTATTAGTGTTAATAATCTCAACATTATTGCTATAGTTCTATAATATCTATAATGATGTCTCTAAGACACGAATAACTTTAATATCCTCATACACTATAAAGACTTGTTCTCGATAAATTCATATAAGACATGGACTTATCTATTATTATATAGCGTTGTTATATAACAACAACTGAGTACTACCTGAATGAGATGAGACATATAATAGATTCAAGGGATTCGATTATCGTCATTCCTCACCTAAGAACCAAGTCACACAGCGTATTCTATATCTCGGTGAAAAGTATGCTGTAGAGTAACTCCGAAGCGGTGAGGACGACCATAGACGTGTTCGATTTCCCGGTCGACATTATCGTGGGGTGGATAAGGTGCTTAGACAATGGTAGGGTAGGTCAGCAAACGCAACGCGACTGCCGACGGCTGACGAGTTACTTTGATGCGACCAAAAAGGCAGAAGCATACCTAACGCAGGAAACAAGTCATTCCCTCCGGAGATTTCCGGCTCACTCGTCACATATACCCACTCCCGTATGTCGTGGTCGGGTGGGAAGAGCGAGCAAGCCAAACAGAATCCATCTTACGGAAAAGAAAAAGAAAGACAATCCGTTATCCGGCCGAAGTGAAGTGGAAATAACTATACTGAAGATAGATATTCAGACGCCGCGACACTAATTTAGTATGTCCGGGGTAAAAAAAAAAAGGGGGGGGGGGGGGGGACCCGTTTTCGAGAAAGATCTGCTCGGTGTATACTAGACACAACCTGTATTTTTGTATCGTTTTCACGCGCTGCCCTATCATCAATACATGCCGGCCGGGATTTGGTAGCCCTCCATACCTCCCCTCTCCACCCTTCCTTCTTCTCCAATTGCCCCCTTCCCCCTTCCCCAATCGTAGAAATGTCACCACTTACACACATCGTTACCTCAGTTGGTAGAGATCGATTTCCCTATTCCGGACAGCCAGCAGGTCCGGCCATCCCGTTCCTGGTTTTTTCATTTTATTTTTTTTAAAGAGTAGTCCTTGGTATTTTCGGTCTTCTGGTGCTTTTCGAAGTATATCCGTCGTTCGGACCGCGCTCGTGCCCGTGTGATTATGATGCCGCGGTCGGCCCACACCGAACGTTTTCTGCTCAACCGTCTCGAGCTTTTTATTTTTTTCGCCGATTCACCATAGCTCATCCCGACGGGACTGACGCAATCCCGCGGATCTGTGGTTGGACGAATCTGGGCCCCTGGGTCATTTCCGCGGCTCCTCTCTTGCCCTCCTTCCCTCCCCGTCGCCGCACGGCG
Source organism: Hypoxylon cercidicola (assembly GCA_022578845.1). Lineage (NCBI taxonomy): Eukaryota > Fungi > Ascomycota > Sordariomycetes > Xylariales > Hypoxylaceae > Hypoxylon > Hypoxylon cercidicola. The sequence goes on from MU399519.1 coordinate 427,859, forward strand.
GGTTCGAAGCTTGGTGCTAGGTGTTTGCTTGGCGATGGCCTAGCCCGTCGCTTCCGCCCAAAGAGGCAGTTAAAGGGAGGCGCCATAAAAGAGTTTTGCTAGCCAGCGTGGCTAGATCAGAATTGTCTGTATAGGGGGCAGTACAGATCACTTCTTCAACAAAAGCTTATTTCCAACCTCCTTATCATAATCCGATCAGTTTAGACTCGAGGTATATCTCCATCATTATTATCAACCATGGTTACAGCAGTCATGACCAAGCCTTGGCTGGTCCAGAAGTACGGGGGGACCAGCCTCGGGAAGCTGCTCGACAACATCTGCTGCAGCATCATCCCCCAGTATGCCATGGGCCACAACCTCATCGTTGTCTGCTCGGCTTTCTCCGGGACCCTCAAGGCGAGTGGGACGACGAGCTTGCTGTTGCAATGCATCGCATTCGCCGAGCTGGGCGTCGACGCTCAGAAGAGACTGATCGAGTTGGTGGATCTGATCAGGGATAATCACTTGAATGTTTTAGAAGCCTTTGCAAGCACCCCTGCGCGGGTTGCTACCCACACCCAGTTATACCAAGACACGGTAGCCGGAGTCAAAAAGGAGTGTGAAGGTCTCAAGAGGTTTCTGCTCGCGGCCCAGGTGAGTTCATCTCCCTGACCTTACGCAAGGGCGGCTATAGCTGATTGTTGATCCTAGATTGTTGGAGAATTATCACCCCGATCCAAGGACCGTGTCATATCCCTGGGCGAAAAGCTAGCATGCATGATTGTTGCGGCTTGTTTAACAAGCATAGTGAGTTATTCGTTAACACTTCATATTTAAACGAATGGAAGAACTAAACTTTACTCAGGGCGCACCGGCAAAACCAGTCTTCCTCGATAACATCATCTCGTCCGCCTTTGGCAGCTCTATACACGACCAAGTGGCTGCTCTCGAGAGGCTGGGCCCCAAATTTTACCATGTGTTGGCCGACCAGATAGGCGGCCAGATCCGACAATGTGGACAAGAAATCCCTATCGTAACTGGTAAGGAACACCCTCGGAGAGAGTAGCTGGAAGATTATCCTGATGGTTATAGGCTTTTTCGGCATAATGCCCGACTCGCTGCTCCAAACGGTAGGGAGGGGGTACTCTGACCTCTGCGCTGCTATGTGCGCAGTGGCGGTGGGAGCAGAAGAGCTACAGATCTGGAAAGAAGTCGATGGCATATTTACGGCAGATCCGAGAAAGGTGCCCTCAGCTCGGCTATTATCAACCGTCACGGCTGAAGAAGCAACGGAGCTGACATATTACGGGAGCGAGGTAGGTTTCGTGGCGTGCTCTAGGATGAGAACATACCTCGCTGACTGAATCAAAGGTGATCCATCCTTTGACAATGGATCAAATCAGTGATGCTTGCATACCGTTACGTCTGAAAAACGTCTTCAAGCCATCAGGGCATGGGACCATTATCTACCCCTCGGCAGGCGATTCTGCCCTTATAAGTCCAGTAAGCCCATCGTCGGATAGCTCAGACAGCTCTTCGCGAGCAAGTATACCCATATCAAGCTTCATGCTTAAGAACGGATACCACGGGGCGCAGCAGGAACGCAGGAAGCCCACCGCAGTGACGGTCAAAGACGACATCCTCCTCATCAACGTCGTCTGCAATCGAAACACTAAATCCCAAGGGTTTCTAACGCAAGTCTTCGACCGACTCGAGAGAAACAAGGTCCCGGTAGATCTTGTAACAACGAGCGAGAGGCATGTTAGCCTCGCCGTGCAGTCTCCGGGCGATCCTAGCACGCTGCTGAGACTCAAGGAGGACTTTGAGCGGTTCGGCCAGGTGGCCATCTCCCCTAACATGGCCATTGTGACGGTGGTCGGTCATAAAATGCGGAATATGACGGGTGTGTCTAGTAAGTGCCAACTTCCTCCTCTAATCTCATTGGTAAAATACTTGAGGTACTGACAAGATTTTAAGACGAGATTTTATCAGCATTGGCTTCGGCGCAAATCAGCATCTACTTAACAAGTCAGGGGGCGAGCAAGATCAACATATCGTAAGTAAATCCCAATAGAAAGTCACCAGCCAGCGGGTGCCTTGCACCATCTCAGACGATCGCTAACCATCCCAAAAGGCTGGTCGTGGGCGCAGACGACGCGCTGGCGGCGATGAACGCGATACACAGCGAGGTGCTGAAGATCCCGACGCACAGGGAGCAGGAGAATCGGTTCATCCCCGGTAAGACAATCCCGCTTATCAACGTCACCTCGAATCCCGGGAATAGTTGCCCCCCTTTCCGAGAAGTACCTTTCCGCTGACACGGACACGTAGGACCGTGGTTGTACTGAAAGTTGTCCAACTTCGAGCAGGCGGCCGCAGGTGTGATTAGGTAGGGAGATCCTGTCAGTCATGTACCACTAGAGGCAAGACATTCTGAAGCTGGGAACTGAAACTCGGGCGTTTTGGCTAGAGCATGTATATGGGTAGACATTCAAAGAGTACATAGGAAGAAGGTGACTACATGATATCCAGTAGATGGGTAGTAGAAAAAGGGGGCTGGAGTGGGCTCGCGTTAAATAGAGCATGTGCATAGTACGGTTAATAGCAAATGGCGTATATTCAAGATGACCCCCTTTTCCTTTTCCCGCATAATTGCATTAGCAGAATATTGTATATCGAAGAGGGCTTGGCAGGGGATATGTGGGGGTCTGGGGAATGAGCCTCGGCTGCTCCCGTAAACCCCACAAAGAAGACGCCATACTTTTTTGCATAGAGGGCTGCTAATAACGACGAGGAGGATTAGTGATCTGAATGGTTCGTTATATCTGGAGCAAGCACTCTCGAGAACGCGGGCAAAGATGTAGTGGCCATCGTATTCTTTCGTATAATACACACGAATCCAATCTATTTTAATCCCACCCCGTATCACTACCGCAAAAGCCATGGCATCCGGCTGCGGAAAGGTCGCATTAGTCGTCGGCGCCTCCCGGGGCATCGGGAGACAAATCGCCATCGACCTAGCGAAGAACGGGTACTCTGGTAAGTTCTGCCAGCTTACGAAGCGGGAAGAAACTCAAGCTTACCCATTCGTAGTCGTCGTAGCGGCCAAGTCGACGAGCGACGCGCGGACCGTCGCGCCGTTCCCGCCGGACCCCAACTCCCCGCAGTCCACCGTCAGCACGGTCGAGCGCGAGATCGTCGACGCCGGCGGCCGCGCCACCGCGATCCGGGCGGACGTCCGGGACCAGGGCAGCGTGCAGAAGCTCGTAGACCGGACCGTCGAGGTATGCGCCAACCCCCTTTCCCCACCTAACCCCCCCTTTAGTATGTGCGTCCCACACGCTAACACAAAGCAACCAGATATACGGCGGCCTGGACGTGCTCGTCTACAACTCGGGCGCGATCTGGTGGGCGTCGGTGGAGGACACGCCCGTGAAGCGGTTCCAGCTCATGCAGAGGGTAAACGTGGAGGGCCTGTACGCGGCCGTGTACGCGGCGCTGCCGCACCTGAAACGCAGTCCAGTCGGTGGCCGTATCGTCGTCGTCAGCCCGCCCATCTATTCGCGCTTCTTCCGCGGCAAGACCGCGTACGCGATGGGCAAGGTGGGCAGTACGTACCTAAACCATCATTACGATCCTCCCCCCCCTTTTTACTTTTCGGATTCTTGCCCACCTAGATATGTAACACGAGTATTTTTGCTAACTCCCGCCGCCCCAAGTGAGCGTGCTAACAAAAGGGCTCGCGATGGACTTCGAGAGGCAGGGTCTGACCGACCTGGCGATCACCAGTCTGTGGCCTGCGGTGGTACGTACCATATATTCTTCATCGATCCCCTCCCCCCTCTTCTCTCTCCCCCTCATGCCGTCGCGAAAAGCCGCCAGTACCGAGAACAAAGCAAGCCCACCTCCTAACCGCGCCAGCCAGGCCATCGAGTCCGCGGCGACGCGCACCCTCCTCCTCCACGCCGCCCGAAACCCAGCCGCGGCCCGCGACCTGCGCAAAGCGACCGTCTTCTCGGCGGCCGTGCTCGCCGTGCTGCGCGCCCCCGCGCCGTCCGTCAACGGCCTGCTGGCGCTCGACGAGGACTTCCTGCGCAGCGGGGCCGGGGGCGGCGTCGTCGACGACTTCTCGCGGTACGCCGTCGTGCCCGGGGCGCGGCCGCGGCGTATCGTGCCCGCCGTGCTGCCGGACCTGACGGTCGCCGAGCAGGACGACGAGGGCGTGAGGATGGATAGCGCGAGGGGTCGGTCGAAGCTGTGAAGGGGGTTCGCGTAGTAAACTGCGAGGATGGTATGGACCTAGAAGGAAAGGAAATAGTAGTGTGGGCTGCCTACTTAAGGTATGTAATTTAAATCGAATCATACTGACTTCCGTGTATCCAACGTATGGGGAGGGTGTAATGTCTCAATCATCCAGCTAAGTCGTGGCTTAAAAGGAGGCTATATTTGAAAGGGAATACAAGCATTACTATCCATACCTACTGGCACATCGGTAAACACCAAGCCATAACACAGGGCAAAAATATTATCCACCGCTGGATTCGAACCAGCCGACTTTTGTATTTGGTACGAAAAGCCCTCCAGGCGCTTGAACCTCTTCGCCAAGTGGTACTACCTGTAGTACGAATTTGGTGGAGGTGGCAGAGTGAGTGCTAACTACTCCTATAAGTGATGTTTGTGCTTCATGGAGACGGTAGGATACCTATTCAATATAGTATCGGTACTATACGTACTTCGAATGGGAACTACGAGAGTGAAGAGTCATCAAGATGCTACGATGCGAACGATGCGAACAATGCGAAGAATCACGATAGCGACCAAGGAGAATCGTGATGATCAGTCAAATTAATGCTTGAGTACAACTGTTCCCGTCCTATGAGAAACCCTCAAAGCCAAAGCTGATCAGATCCGTGGTACTAAAACTAGTGACCTTTCCTGTGCTCGTCTTCCTGATGAAGAACGGCAATATGCAACGCAAACGATCCCTAAAGTACAATCCCCGGCGTGAAACATCCGAAACCCTGCGTCAATCATCATGCGTGCCCAAAGCAATACCAGTAGTATGGTTGCGTATCCACAGAAAAAGAAAAGAATAGAAGCGAGATGATGGTGAAAAGACGATCGCGAACAACGCGAGAACGACCCCCACTAATCAACCCCTGCTCTCCTTAGATGTGGTACAGAACAGCCACGACCATAGCTCCACCTAGAACAGCGTTCATGCTAGGGACGCCGGTTGCCATGGAACCCGCAGCCGAGGTGGGAGGGGCTTCCGTGTCCGAGGGGCTGGGAGGCTGAGTGCTGGAGTGAGACGTCGACATAGACATGGACATGGACATGGACATGCTCATGGACATGCTGGTGGAAGACTCGACCTCGGTGGTGCTAGCGGTGCTGGTGACAGCGGTAGTGGAGACCGTAGCGGAAGTCTTGGTGCCAGTGCTAGAGACAGTCACAGTGGCGGTGCCGGTCTCAGTGGGGGTCGTAAGGGTCTCGGTACCAGTGCCGATGGTGGGGTAAGAGACGGTAGAGCCGGAGACAGAAGAAGAGGGAGTAGCAGTCACGAGAACCGAGGTAGACTCGGTGTAAGAGCCGTAGCCCAGAGTCGGAGTGGTGACCACAACCGGAACGGAGGGAGCCGTGACCGTGGTGGTAACAGCCTCGCAGGTGCAGGTAGTGTCAGCCTTCTTGACAATCTCCTCGATGTCGGAGGCAACCTACTCGACGGGTGATATTAGCCTGGGACCAAACCGAATGACATGTGAAAGTGGCACGAGACAACAATAGGTAGCGACGCGAAGTTCATGAAGCGGGAGAGTAGTGCAGGATTGAGGAGGGAAGTACAGTGAAAAGAAAGAGGAAAGAGACTACGGGAGAGGGAGAGGAACTTACCGCGCCGATGGCGATCATAGCCATGATGGCGATACCCTTGAAGTACTGCATCTTGACGATTTACTTCTGTTCGAAGGATGCTGTGTGGGAAATGCTTGCTTAGAAGTGAGAGCACTACTTGCTTGTAGGAAGTAGAGATGATTTAATGATGGAGATCGACGAAGAATATTGGTTCAAGTCGAAGATGTTGGATGCTTGTGGGTGGACGTGGGTGGATGTGATGTGTGTGGGAAGAAAAAAGAGGGAAGAGTGAAAAGGCTGAGTCCGAGTCTGGCGCGTTTATTTGTGTACTTTTTGTGCGCTAATCAGTGTCCAGAAGGCGGTAAGATGGGAAGATGGGAAGGTGGGAAAAGTGTTTGCAGGAAATACGGAAGGGACGTTTAACGAAAGGCGCGTTTATATCTTGCAGTTGCCCAGTCGCCCAGTCGCCTGAGGAACTGGTTTGGATCCGGGAAGGTACACGACAACCATGTGTATCTAGACCTAAACGGGAAGTATTTTACTTGCATTTGTCTCTCTGGTAACTTCAAACTTCACCGATTTGAATTATTTCTGGGTTTTTGAGAGGTAATTAAGTAGAAATCCAAGTAGAGTGATTTCGTATCATCTCGGATCTGTTACCGTAGTTAGGTAAAGATACGAGTTGCATTGTAGTACATACCTAAGCCAAAGCCAATGGACATCGTACCTCAGGATATCGTATTCTATTTTACCCCTTTTTCTCCTGATCTTGAGATTATCTACTTAATGATTCTCGCTGCCGCTACCCGTCTTCCCGCAGCATCAAGTGCTGTCCCATCTAAAATTGCTTATTTGCTACCCGCTTCACAGATTCCGTAGAAACTTGCTAATGTCGTCTGGTTACACGCCGTGGTTGGTACGATTCGACTTCGCTCGCGTGTAACCAGCTGCCTAGGTAACCAGCTATCGTCTCATAGCGTCGGGAGTCATCTACTTGCAACACGTCCAATGGTAATCGGCTAGTACCAGCCACTTCCTCAACAACAGGTTTCATGATATTAGCTGGGAAATCCTGGTTCGAGAGATGGACTGTCTTACCTGAATGGGCCTATGCTGGTTCGTCCGCCGGCCTGCTTTAATCTCCCTCTGGGTTGAAGTACAGACCTACAAACCGGGCCGATGCAGTACGCACATCTACATTACTCTATGTACTAATCCACCTGCCCATAGTACTACATGTAGGTATTCCTAATGTCTTACTGTCTTACACTCTGTAGACAAGTACAAAGGTCCCTACAAATTCGACCAGTTTAATCAGAAGTTGCTTCAGCCGCATCATGACATGTCACTTCACCGAGGCCACTGACGTACAGCTATTTGTTTACTTGCCGACAATTGCTCCTGTTTCTAGGGCAATATAGGAATGTTTTCTGCGTACTCAAGATACCATTCTGTCGTAGAATCCCCCTTTCAATCCCCAACGAAAAATGAATTCAGGGTTAGCGCTTTCGCGGGACAGCACCGTTGCGAAATTGTCTTGAACCATGTCCCGTATGCATCGGCAGGAGATAAATAACTGCAACGGAAATACACCGCGGGGGTGGCTGCAGGATCAGGTGGTAAGTTATGACCCCCATAGTAGAGCTCATTGGCAAACAGTACATAGTCCAAGACTTTCCTCCAAGGAAATACGAGGACACGTCCTAGTGTCTAGATTTTAACTGTCTCGGCGGGTTTGCCTTGCAAAAAGCCTTCACCTCGATTTGAAGATTTTCCAGTATTCTCTGTTGAAGAGCCCAGCTTTAGTGATTGGTTTACCAGGCCCCCAGGTAGGTAGTCAAAGACTCAAAATAGTTTCACATCGTAATCAAATCTACAAGGGAAACTACTCGTTAGAATTTCCCGAGATGTAAGCCCATAGGTCACTGCAGGAATTGAGGCAGAAAAGTTGAATTGTATGAACCGCTTGAATTCTCCAGGCCGCTTCAGGTATCCTCGAGCATACCGAATATGCCAAAACCTCAGCAGCCTGGCTCGAGAGGCATCCAATCAGTAGGTACACATCATCTGCGGACCAATCGCGCGTATGTGATAGTCAAGCACGCTACCAAACGAGGGTCTCAAATCCCATCGTCGCCGTTCAGCTCGTGATCTCATATAGTGAATCGAATGCCCCGACTTTCCAATGTCGCACGCGTGGCTCCAGACTCAGGAGAGTCACGTATAAGTACAAAGAGTCGAGGATCATCGTGTGATCCGTTCGGTGGGTATCTAGCCTACCAAAGAGGACAAACACCCCTAGTCGTCGTAATGTCGTAGTCGCGACTATAGAACTCACCGGCAGAGTTATTTACTCTAGCTAGAACTAGATGGTAGACGTCGGAGGGACTTCCCTCCAAAGTATTCCTCAGATGTCCCTGTTGTATGGAGATATCCCCTTCTTAAGTTCTCGGACGATCTCTGCGGCCTCCTGAGCATTCTTGGCTTCAAAATCATACCTTTTGCTCTCGGTGGCCTTGTACACAAGTAGCTATGCCGAGTTTTAACATTCATACGTTTCTAGGCAGGGGAGACGGACGAACCTTGAAGTTAGTTGGATGGCGACGCGAGACGCTACATCCAACTACGTTACTGAAGTGTACTGTCGTGGTCTTGCCACCCTCGCGCGTCGCCCCGCCCCCGGAGGATGGCCGAATATAGACATACTCGCCGTCGATGACGAGTATTCGCTCGTTCATTCCAACAAACCTCATCGGCTGCTTGCGCCAAACCGTGTATTTCTTGTATTTCACATCACCACTGCCAGCTTCGTCCTGCATGATTGTTTCCTGGGCGAGAGGATGCGTCGTCATGAGTTTCTTCTTCTTCTGCGGCAACTCGTTCCAGACGTGTGTCTTAGGGGAAGAACCGCTGGGGGAGCCTGTAATCGTTAGAGGACCGTCCGTTGCAAACCGGCGACGATGAAGTTCCAAGTCCGTAACATTGCCGATAGACGAGACCGTACGGTCCAGATAGACCACAGCACCGGAATCCGGGAGCTTCAAGACATGTGTACTCTTGTCAAGTTGTCTCTTACGACACACTAGATCCAAGACCTCAGCGAGGTACATGCTAGTCGTAACATCGAGAGTCACCATTTGCCCAGGAGCAACGTCAGACGACAGAATACGGACCCGCAGGAATTTATGCTGTCCTCTGTCTGCGGCTCGAGCGGCTGAAGCCTGCGGCCTTTCAGCCGGTGATTCTACCCGATACGTTGTAGTGATAATAGGATTCGTCCGCGGAACGGATGCTTTGGAGGGAGAGGCTTGTGGCTGAGGCGTACTCCTAGGGGTCGTCTCCTCATCAGCTGCATCTTCCACTGCATCCTGCTGTTCAAATTGCGGCGTTTGAATTTTGTTCTCCGCGAAACCGTCTTCTGAAGCCTGCACTAAAGCAAACTCATCGTAAGCTTTAGAAGCTGACCGTGATCTGGCTGCTCTATTATTTGCTGTGGTGAATGCGTTCACAGGCTTTTTGCGATCTAATGGTTCAAAGTCGTCATCGACCTCGCCGCCTTCTTCGACCATTCTCAGTGTCCACCAATTCACGTTCAGCTTATCAGCAGGTACCGAGGGTTGAAGTTTCTCGGAGTGATACCTCCACAGACTCAGACCAATCAACTCTGCGACGGTCACGGGCCTGAAGGTTCCATCTTTCTCTTGAATATTGCGTCGTATGAGGACCTCGAAAGGTTTCTCTGGATCCTCAGAGAATGGCGCGTAGACCCGTATCCTAAGAGGGTCAGGGTCGCCTTGACCTGATAGGGTCGCAAACATGTCGAACGGCATTGCCGGCTTGGTCTTCTTCGCCTTAAAGGCATCAGAGAGGAGACTGCGAGGTTGAACCATACTGAGAGGCCGAATAGTACTCATAGGCCTCGGGGGTGGAAGCGCTTGGAGCATATGTGGTTGGGGTGGCAGCTGTGGCTTCTTGACGGTAGACTGGCGGAGGAGCTGTCTCGGTACATTACCGACAACCTGTTTACCAGGAGAAGCGCCGACTGCCGGGTTCACAACAGTATCCAAGAGAGAGGTGGAATCAACACTTCCAGCAAAGGCGGAGGAAGTGTCCGACATGTCGGAGTTTTCCTCTTCTTCAGCGAGTAACTCGCTTCCTTGGCGTTTAATATCTTGGCTTGGCTCCGGGGTAGTTTTAGAATGTGATCTAATTGCCCTCGCTCTTGTAGCTTCCCTACGCCTGTGGAAACCCGAGGCGTCGAACTCGTTATCCGACGAAACCTCACTACTAGTGACGGTATCTCGTCGTGGTCGCTCGTTCACGGTCTCCAATGTAGGCTGCGACCCTCGTCGGAGTGGTGCGGGGCGCGGGGGTGACATGGTGGTGCTTTGACGAAGATTGGACGACTGAATAGGAGACGAGCCTGCGCGGTTCCTGACAGGCATTTTAGCGAATCTTATTTGCTGGGCAGCCCTCTGGTCGGCGTCATCGTCGCTCTCGTCGCTCAAGTCACTACTATCGTCGTCGTCCATCTGCTCTCGGCGCCTTTCCCTGCGACGCTTGATTGCGCTTCCGGGCCCCAAAGTATCACCACCGCCGGTCAACATGCCGCCTTCTTCGACCTCATCCTCCAGGGTCAGACCAGTAGACCTCGGGGCAGCTTGGAAGTATTCGGAAGCGATAGCGGTGGGAATCGGGGGCGAATGGGTTCGTTTGAGATGTGTTGGATTGGATCGCCAGCCAGCGGCTTTAAAAGGTGCAGTGCTTAGGAAAGCATCGTTGATCGTAAGGAGCCGCTCGCCAACGCCGTCGGCGATCTCGTTAAGATAATTCGTTCGTAGCTGGTACGAGACCAAGCTGGGAAGGATCCGGGGTTAGCATAACACTTCATGATCGCATGGGGTTTATGGGATTTATTACGTACTCTTCGACCTGAATCAGCGACATGTTGGGCGGACCGGCGCATTTAACGGTAAAGTAAAATCAATTGTACTCATTCTCATGAAATATCCATTCTGTCCGGAGACGTGTAGTGCTTGACCAGCAATAGAAAGGCTGACAATCGTCGAACCCGTCCTTTATCCTGGGGAAGTTCCAGGATGTTGATCTCAGCTAGCAAGGGATTGCTTGGCATCTTGTGTGGCCCGTGCGTCATGAATTTGTCAGTATATTGAAGCTTCCAGGCAGCCCAGGGTAAGTACCACCCTGCAACCTAAACATGTTCGTTGTCTGGGTACATCACACATGACTTCATATGGTGTACAGCCAGAAATATTTATTGTTCATAAATATCGCATCATCCCAAGGACAATAAGAACCAGTATCCAGAGTCTTAGAGAGGATGTCTGGTACTTATTTTTATTTCTACAGGAAGACCGCCTCGAAAACATCTCTTGCTACAATCCCTTCACAGAACCGCAAATACCAATAAAGGACGAATTCGGGAAATCCAGCTTGCTGTGTGCCTTTTCAATGCTTGATATTGTGGCCACTCTCCGCCTTGTTCCAATCCCCAAAAGAGATCCGGCATAGTATTGTCCCCGCAAACCCCCTTTTCAAGATGATAGAAACGGAGCTTTCATATGCAGTCTTGCCTCTCATCACCTAGTCGCTATCCCTTGAGCTTCTCGCCTACTTAGTTCCATTGACCTGGTATGATGGGGAATATCCGTTGTCCGCCCACTCCTTGAAGCTCAACCCCTTCGCGGCGCTAGGCATCCTCACCATCAGAGGAACTTCCTCGTCTTGTCGACCGGTGACTTCTTCTCTATGCACCAAACGTACGTGCGTCAGCCTTTTAAATCCCACGCTCTCGTATAGACGTAGGCCCGCCTTAGAAGATTCCGTATACATAGGAACTCCTAGCTGCTCTGCTACGTCGACACCCCACTGCGCGAGCAAACGTCCAACCCCGCGACGTTGGTGTTCGGGGTCCACAGCCATGCTACTCAGATCTTATCACCAAACATTAGTATCATCTCACAAGAAAATCCCTATGCCATAACTTACAGACATATTGGCGTTGTTTGCCAAACAGCTCCTCTCTCATATCCCACATGGGACTTAGCACGGCCTCACATTTCTCTTTCTCCTTTCCGTTCAACCAAGGTATCCCATCAGGCTTCACCCATCCATTATCTTCACCCGGCTTCCAGAAGATATCCCACGTTGCCATCCCCACGACTTTTCCAATGTCGGTATCGAGACACTTGACTGTGTAGAGCGCAGTGTCATGGGCCCACCATAGTTTCACCCCTTCTGTATGGGCTTTCCTGTCGACCCCTCCAGGGTAGAGAAGGTCGACGATAGGTTCGTCTTTGAAAGCCGCAAAATACACGTCGTACACCGGCTCGATATCCGCCACCTGGGCGGGCAGCACGACCAAAGGCATTTTTGCGTATAATATCCCTTGTTCAGGACTCCGTACAGAAAGCGATGCTCGTTTCGAAGTATACCAGTCGTATTCGAAGGGGAAGGGCGGATGAGGGTTTAGGATCCGTCAAAATCGCACAACCTACCTAGTCATCACCGAAATTTCGTCACTGTCCTAATGCGAAGTAGCACCGTGCCTGCCGGCACCGGTTAGCCCGCATTACTACACTACTGCACTGATACGGAGTGGGGTCTCGGTGTCCGCAAATAATGTTATCAGATCGTTGATCTCGCTGTATTGCAACGCTGGGGCTCCTTACGCGCTGGTATGTGTCATTGGATATCGAGGGACCCATCACGTAACAGATCACTAAAGTCGCTTAGTATATAATAAAAACAAGGAAGTGAGACGTGGAGATCTCGCCTAGGCAATTCCAGCAATGCCGAAAGTGAGTTTCGCAACTTCATATTTACATATATCTACCTAGGTATGAGTGGAAAGTATTTTCACCCGAAAGGATATATAATTCGCGGAGGATTAGGAAACTCGACTCGGTGATGAGGTGTTTAATCTCGTTATCCTCGCCAAACCGCCTCGATCACTGCGAAGAAGTTCTGCGGGTTAGCTTTCACGTTAGCCATCTCAAAACGCTCGTCGGCATCCCGGAAAATCCTAGCCCAAGCATCAACGGGACGTTCCTTTCCATTGAATAACGCCATCAATCTCAGATCCGTGGCCGTGCCCATCTGTTGGATCGAGCGAGGCAGAGGCGGTCCTTCGGTCTCGCCCTGGTTTCCGATGTATTCGAAGAGGATGACACGAGCACCGGGCTTTAGGGCCGGAATTAATGCTCGCAATATCCGAGCTGCCTCGTGGTCCGGCCAGTCATGGAGGATCATCTTGAATATATAGATATCCGCCTGGACGGGCTGCGGCTGGAAGAAGTCATGCTCTACGAACGAGACACGGCTTTTAACGTCCTTGGGGAGGTTGGCCTCAAATACCGGCTTCACTTTTGGCAAGTCCTGAACCGTGATGGAGAGGTCAGGGAAGTTCCGTGCTAGGACAATAGCATCATGACCCGCAGATCCGCCAACCTAAACGAAGTTAGCCACCTTGGGAATTGGACGCCGACTGATCATTGGAGCAAGTATCATATGTCAAGTTAGTACTCACGTCAACTACTGTTGCTTTCCCTGCCGTTTTCCAGTCATGGGCATCAAGCACTGTGATGTCCCCAGTTAGCAAGTGCTATAGACTCATATCATAACTTCATTGCTCATAGGTGGTATCCGAGAGCCTTCCCATATATCCAAGCAAATCAATATGGGGTATATAGACTCACCGACTCCTTCCAGATGGAAGATCTCCTTGATATAGCGCATGAATTCAACGAAATTCCTCTGGCGCCAACCCTGCTTCTCTCCCACGCCGTCATTCTCAAGCAGGTCCCAAGAATTGCCGTGCTTTCCGAACTGCCCGCCGCTGTGGAACAGGGCGAACGAAGTCTCGTTCATATCTTGAGTCAAAGCTGGTTTGCCGCGGCTATATCGGCTGAGAGCTTCGTTCATAACCATCATCGGCGCGCCCGCATCATCCAGGATCGTTGCGACGAGAGCCTTAAGGCCCGAAGAGCGGGCCAGCGCGGCCGACCGGGAGTTATGCCGGATGCGCGACGAGGACTTGCCCGGTTCTGTCTCCTCAAAAATCCGAAGCGTCACCGCATGTGCCAGAACACGCCGGACGACGTCTTCTGGAAGAGAAATACGTTGCGCAATCTCGGCATAAGAAGCGGAGCCTTCGAGGGGAACCGTGGACCAGAAATCAAAGTAGTTCAGAATGTTGAGAGCTGCGGCGTCAGGCATGCACTATAAAGGTCGGAACAGCCGCTGTCAGCTAACCACCCTGACTGCGAAGAGAAAAGAGAGCGGCTCACACAGTGGACGTAGTTGAATATACTTTCACTGGGGCCCTGTGTCAGAAACCACATGTCGTTCAGCGCATCCAATAGCGACTGACGAATCATGAAGATTTCGGCGGACAGGTTGCTGTAGCTCGTTGGGCTATCTGCCGCGAAGCTTGGTTGCGGCACATTGTTCTCCTTCAGGTATCGTGTAAAGGTCTCCGAAAGCTCGGTGATCTTGGCCGCGAGGCTGTTGAGGGTTGGTTGCGAATCCGCCATGGTGTTAAACACTTTTTTTTTACTGTATAGGAAGTCTATCGAAATAAAAAGAATCACTAGGAAGAGAACTCCAGGGTCCCAAAGTCAGACGATGACAAGAAACTAGCCGCCTTTTCATCTTCCCAGGGAGTCTGACCTACCCTCGTAGAACAAACGAGGTCCGTGGCCGGAATCCCATCGTTCCAGCTTACACACATGTTCTAGACCTACGCAAGTCAATAGTATACCAATACCAAGAAACTTGTCAGGCTAACAAGCTTCCCTTCCTATCCTAGCTGTAGGGAAAAGACAGGGATGAGGCATGAAAAGTGTCCGGCTGACGGATCAGATAAAATGATTATCTTATCAATCGATCTAATCAGATCTTTTCCATCAGCACCCTACATGTTCTAGACCAAGCCACTAGTATATGCGCATACGTAAAGGCTGAACAGGCGTCTGTATTTTCGGCCGAATATCTCGCCATGGCCTATTTAGACATGCTCGTAGTCCCGATTACGTAGAATGTATGACCATTCTTATTTATTCGAGTATGAACCTGCCTAAGAAGCTAGATAGGGGGTCGGTGGAAGGCAGGTGGACATTATTCTCCTTGAGGTTCATGTGCTTGAGAAGCATCACTACAGGGATATCCTCTAAGTGGGCATAATTTGTTGGTGAGAAGAGACTCAGGTGACACTTTCTAATGCAGAGATGATTTATAGACCTCGATTTTAGTGCCTACCTACCTTAGGTATCTTATTTGTATGGCCTTATGAATCCTGGCTGACTTCAATTTGGTTAACGCCGTCTTAATGCTGGGTTTTTTTTGCTTTAGATGCATGACTCACCTGCATATATCCGCTTATTGCATAGCAGATAGCAGATTTGAAACAGCCACACTCCACAACGTTCTTTATGACGCCACACCCATGTCAATCTGCAGAAGCCTCTAACTTTGTGAAGGCCAACCCATCCATCGTCAATACACTCTATCGCCAAATCACAACCCCATTCTAGCAATCATGGGTCTCGTCGACTACTCAGACTCGGAATCAGACTCCGAGCCCGTCGCGCAGCCCGCACCCGCTCCAACTCCAGCACCGGCTCCAGCAGCGACGGCAAGCGGCAAGAAGCCCTTCCAGAAGATAATCGACCGATCGCAGCCGGGCAAGATCCGCGTCAGCCTCCCACAAGCCTCTAGCGGCGACGCGAGCAAAACCCCAGACGAAGACACAAACGGACCACCTCCGAAACGCGCGAGGGTCGCCAGGGGAGGCGGCGCGTTCAGCGGTTTCAACTCGTTCCTGCCGCCCCCCAAGAACACGGGAAAGCCTGCGGCGGCGGCGAGCGGCAGTGGTAGCGGGAAAGCCGCGCCGCGGCCTGGAATCAACCTGAAGACGGGCGCTGCGCCTGGTTTCAGCAGGGAGACGGATGGCGAGGACGGCGCGCGGGAGACGGGAAGAAGTGGCGGGGATGATGCGGAGACGGCGACGGCGACGAAGCAGCCCTTGATACCCGCGGGGCAGAAGCCGGCGGACGAGGTCAAGTTGGTGGGCAAGCCCCTGATGTTCAAGCCTCTGTCCGTGTCGAGGAAACCAGGCAAGAAGAGCACGGCCAAGCCTGTCGCCGTTTCGAAGGCTACTACAGCTCCAGCACCGTCTCCCCAAACGAGCGAGACGTCAAAGACGAAACGAGAAGCAGAAGCAGAAACAACAGGAGGCCCACCACCCCCGAAGAAGCAAAAAATATCTCTCTTCTCCCTACCCTCCGACGAGCCTACAACCGCAGCAGAAGAAGAACCCACGCCCAGCAGCGGCGTGTACGAGCCCATGTTCGGCAGCACCTCGGACCCGGACGAATTCGCCGCCTACGACCTGCAGCACGCGACCACCACCTCCCTCTCTTCCACCAACCTTCCCAACCCGACGCCGACGCCCACGTCTTCCACCCCCTCGACCCTCGACGCCGTAGCCGCAGACATGAACCTGTCAGCCACGGCACGGCGCGAGCTCTTCGGCCGCGGCGGCGCCCCCTCCGCCTCGCACCGCGTCGTCCGCTTCGACACGGGCGCCGAGTACGCGCACAACGAGGCGCTGCGGGCGGCGGGCGCCCAGCAGCCGGCCTTCAACCCGCTGCGCGGCCTCGCCCCCGGCAAGCACAGCCTGCGGCAGCTGGTCACGCAGGCGCAGAGCCACCGCGAGGCGCTCGAGGACGGCTTCGCGCAGGGCAAGAGCCACCGCGGGGAGGCGGGCGCGCGGTACGGGTGGCGCTGATTCGTTCGTTCTTGTTCGGGACTTGGTGGTGGCGACGGGGAGATGGGAGTTGGTACGTGCCGGCATGCGTGGACGGGAGAGGCGGACTGCTTGGGACAAGAGTCTGGAAACGCGTGTATTAGGCACATGCATATGTATATCACCAGGCATAGGGAAGCAAAAATTTGTCAAACACATTGCATGGATCGGTGTTTCTAGAGTACGGAGCATCCTGTTGGTGTGGGTTTGTCTTTATTTTTATACTTATGTCGCTATGCTAAAAACCATGATATCCCAAATCATAATCGTTAGGTATTTGCCCGTCCCAGTTCCCAGTTCCCGTTTCCCATCATGCCCGGTGGAAATATACAAGAATAATGTATACATACATACGTCGTCAAACAGGGATATGAACAATCTATCGGGTATCGTATAGTTTCCCTTCGTTTCCTTTCGCCGTGGTGTGTCTTGTCTTGTCCGTGTGATGTGATGTGACGTGATGCGATATGACGGGCTCACCACGTCTCGACGGCCGCCGTCCGCCCCTGGCTCCACCCGTCGCCTTTGAACAGGAACCCCCACTCGCCCCGGGTTATGGGCGATATGTCGTCGTACCCGTTGGGCGTCGTCGGCCCCAGCTGCTGCGACTGCCGCGTATCGCACGGCGACAGCATGAGCTCGTCGATGGACGCCCCGGCGTTCCAGAACGGCGCCCCGTATTGTATCGGCCTTGCCGTGCGGTCTCCCTCGTCGTCCTCCTCGTCTTCTTCTTCCGAGCCCGAGTTGCTGATCTTGATCTCGATTTCCGTCACCTCGGCTTGTCCTGTCTTCTCCGTGGCACCTTCCTGCTTGTTCTTGTCCGCCACGGCTATTACTGCTCTCGCCTTCGGTTTAAAAATGCGCGCCGTCGTCGCCGTCGCCAGCTCCGTGTTGAGCTTCAGCACAGGCGTCGTCTGGGCCTTGCGCGGCGGCGGCGTGCCGATCTTGACCACGGCGGCGGCGGCGGCAGCGGCGCGGATATATTCGCGCTCGCGTTCGTCGTTCGTCATCTCGAAGGCGCCGCTCTTGTCAGGGCCGCCGTACGCCCGCTTGTACATGTTCTCGACGTCGCGGAGCGCGCGCGCGTTCACGCCCAGCCAGTCGTAGCTGCGGTGCAGGTCCGCGCGCGACACGGGGCGCCCGCCGTTCGCCAGGACGAGCCGCCGCAGCGAGTCGACCGCGTCCTCGATGCGCGCGCTGTCCGCCGCGGTCCGGGGCGTGGTGAACAGGCCGTTGCCTACGGAGCGCGCGTACGCGGCGAGCGCCGACTTGAACGTGTACAGCCTGTCGAGACCGAGCAGCGTGAGGCCCTCGGACGAGAAGAGCACCTCGTTCTGCAGGATGCTGCGGCGCACCAGGTCCGCGTTGAGGCCACACGCGGACGCGGTCGTCGCGGGCGGCAGCCAGCCCGTGCCGATGTGGAACTTGCGCTCCGCCTTCGAGACGGTGATCCGTAGCGTCTTCTCGGCCTTGGGCGAGAGGAGGCCCGTGTGGATCAGCCGCATGCCGAATTCGTTGGCCCCCTGGGTTACGGCAGAGCAGGTCGATGAGGTAGCGGTGACGATGCTGGATGGCGTGTTGGGTGTCATGGGCGTCCGCGGGAAGGGGCTGGCCGGGGTCGATGGTATAGCCCAGCGGCGGGGGCTGATCTGGGGTTCGGTTGGCGGGGGCGGGAACATCGGTGAGGTCACCGAGGAGCTGGGTAGGCTTTCTGAAGCGGAAGAAGATAGGCTGGATGTGGAATTGCCAGTTCCCCTTCGGACTAGTTGCTTGAGTCCAACCACGGGCGAAGCAAAGCGGGTAGGGGACGCAATGCCTGGTGTTAGTGGAGGCGTTGGGCATGGCGGGACTACGCTCGGAAGTTGGTATTCCTTCCGCACGACGACTAATGTGATGTGCAGGGCTTTTCTCGCGAGCCTCTTAGATGTGTACTCCAAAGCTTCCGTCAGGTGAGGTGGTAGATTGTGGACATCGAGGATCGAGGGCCCCGCCTCCAAAGGCGAGGATATTCTTTGTTTCAATAGCGACATGACGATCAACAGGGTAAGGAATGAAGCTGGACCGAGTTAAGCGATGAGGTAGTGTTATATCGCCGAGTAAGAATAGAAGAGACTGTGACCGGATGTCTTATCTCCCGGCAGATTCGACTTGGATTTAGATCTTGAAGGATGATCTACCGAGTCCAAAAAAGAAGTGAGAACTGGATAGATATACCACGATGCCGGTGAAGTCCAGGTGGGTTCCAAAAACGGAAACAAGCAGGTCAGGCCAGGAAGAGGGCCTTGCTACAGAGAGGGGTGCTAGATATAAAAAGCAAGGCGCTTCGAAACATGAAACAATGGAACGCTGAAACAAGCTTGATAGAAGAACGAGCCCCACGAGGTGTTCGTGGGTCGTGGGGAGGGAGGAGGAAAGGGATGAGAGAGTGGCCAATCTCTTGGGTTTTTGTTTGTTTCTCGCCTCCCTGTGGGCTATTCTCTATTCTCTACCATTTCTATATCGGGACTTGATGAAACTTAGCGTCAGGCTCACCTCGTCCACCGCCCTCGACTGGCGGTGGCCCCATTGGTTGGTGGTGTGCTCGTTTCAAGAGTAAGACACGATTCTGATTTGTGGATGGACTTGAAGTCTTGTCTTGACCTGCATGTCACATGCAGCTGAGAGGGTCTCGATACAGATACAGCTCAAAGTTAGGCTTAGGGTACGGAGAGACAGAGAGATAGACTCGCCGTTGAAGACAAGTTAGATTACAAAGGTGTATATGCACGTAGGTGTGATGGTGATAAGTGGGTGTGCTGGGGGACCTGCAGATAACAAGCGGCGAATATGTCCTCCATTCCCTCCACTCACCGTCGAGATCGAAAAACATCGAAAGAGTCGACCAATCAGAATCAAACGACTCCTCCCCCGCATCTTACTTGGGCGGCTACAATGACCCAAATATAGCTGCCGGCCCCTGTACCCGACCATCGCCTTATCATGCTAGGCTGCTTCGAGTTAAACCTGAAGATTGCCTGCCTGCCTTATTCAGGGGTTCGAATCCAAAAATAGATCCTATGGCCGCTTCTTGGCGCTGTTTAACGTTCGGCTGATTGTTGACGAACAGTCGGGTTCCAATTCAAGGTAAACCTGAGTTGACCTGTCAAGTGTTACCGTTTAGCTAAGAAACAGAGAAACATCATATCATAGCTACTTGTATTTGCTTGAGACAACAACGCGAAACCCCCTTCAGAGATAGAGAGCATCCCATTTCTTTGCATCATATCATTCCACCAAAGTGACATTTATGAGTAGCTCTAGCTCTCTCGAACCTCTAACTTCCAATCAATCTGAAAATCTACCATGCTTCTTTGACAGACAGACAGATAGGTATCCACTAAAAACAAAGCAACCAACGTAGCATTCTGATCGCGTGTCTAACCAATCGTCAACTTATACACAACCAATTACAACTATCCTCATCATCACACTCGGACGGATCACCAAGATTCCGAGCCATAGTCATGCTTCACCTCATCTCCGTTGTTAATCCTCGTCTACCCCTTTTGTTTGCCATCAGTACCGGTTCTCTTGTTAGACCTGGACCGGATGGCTAACCCTTGCAGCACCAAGCGGCAAAGGTTAGGTAGACAGCACCTACATTATTGAAACAGTGAAAGAGAGCCATCGTAGTATTCACGTTATACTCAATATATTTCCGAGTGGATCCCTCAGTAGGGTAAACCACATCGAAGTCCAAATACGCTCCTTTCGTCTGTCTTATTGTGCTAGTCTGTAGCTACCGTGAAAATGTCGACTACTCAGCAATGGCAGCAAATCATAGACGGGAGCTCTGCAGTATTCGCCCTCCTGCCTCAACCGGTCTATCCGGCATTTTGTTCCCTCCCTTCTGAGGGTTGCGCGCAATACCACAAACCATAAAACTCGTACAATAAATAACCCAGCCAAGTATGAGCCAACCAGCTTTCGCGACCATGCCAAAAGATCACAGCCGGAAAAAAAAGATACCATGTGTCCATTCCTAAAGACGCCTGCCACACCGGTGCTATGCATTGACCATCCCGTTGCCGATTTGCCTATCCAGCCTGGCCCTGTCATGAAAACTCCTAGCATCAGCCTCGTATTACAAACCGGCCCATCCTTTTTGGCCAATCAGCGCCGCCGTGGGATACATGACGGCAGCCTGCAGAGAGAGGCATTGCGGACGCCCAAGAGAGGGGACGCCTTACACTAGCTCGCGGTCGATTTGCATGCTGAGATCTGTCAAGCTATCCATCTGCTCCGAAGAGCCGACTGACTGCTCCCCCCACTCTTGGCCTTAGTCAGTCATAGTCCATGGTCGCGGTGGTAGAATCGCTCCACATACCGGAAGCGTCATCATCAAGTTCCTCGACCGTGAGTTTCGCCATCGGCTCCTGGACCACTGCCGCCGAGTTAGTACACACCTTCTACTACTGGAACAGCGAGTTCTTACCTTGCTTAAGCTCCGCGTACTGTGCGTCGAGGCCGTCATCCATCTCCTCGTCAAGCTTGTAGTACGCGTCGCATCTCTTGATGACTCTTTCTAAGGGGACCACTGTGTATCTTGCAGCTTGCGTCCCGCGATTAACATAAGTATCCCGCAGGTACTCGAGACAAGATACTGCCAAACGCCTGGCTGTCGAGTTGACTGCCTGTGACCTTTCGAGTCCAAAGCTGCTATCTCCAAAATCAGGCGAAGGCCCGTACCTGAACAGCTTCTCTACGAGGAAGTTGTCCACGTCGTCGCTAACCGTGCGATCGATATATCCCAGCAGTCCCGGAACCCATTTCGGAAGGTTTTCGAGGCTATGCAACTCGATTTCCTCGTAACCCTCACCTGTGTTCCGTGATCCCTCGTAGATGTCCCGCTGGAAGTCGAAGAAGGTTCGGCCTTCTGCGTTCTGCAAGTGCCTACATTGATTGCTGACGTAGTGTATCAAGCGATGCACGTTATCGCGGTTGGCACTGTGGCGGCAATATGTTACAGCAACGCGCAAGAATGGCGATACCGCGTGGGAGCTTAGATCTCCAGTGATGCCAACTCGTAGCGTCACATATACCTTGTTGTCCATGATGGGACTGAAGCCCATAAGCCGCTTGATTATATCGTCGGTCGCATCTAGGTTCTGATTGAGGGAGATAAGTTTTTCCACAAAGACGTTTGCTTGGCCTTTAGCCCAGTCCCTATGTAGAATGCTGACTTCCTGGGCCGTGAATGGGACCGCTTCACCTTGCATCGCTAGGAACATTCGACCACCAGGATGTTCGAGGAAATGCTCGTGATCCAGAATTGGATCAATGACTGCTAGGAGCTCGTCGACCAAGCCGATAATATGCTCATAGTTGGGCGGCCTTGCTGCCCTTCTAGACATAGCATGTAGAAGTCTGGCGTACTGTGGTGAGAGATCGAAGATCTGATCCATCGCGATCGCCATGAGGAGCTTCTGTAAGAAATCTCTATCCAGTAGCATCAACACTTCGTTGCGCCCTTGCCGGGCGAAGTCAAGCATAAGCCCGAAGCATTCGGGCCAAGAATTGATGCGTGTATGAAAAGCATCCCAAAGATTCTGAAACATGTCCAACGTCAAACTCATAATGGACGCACCCCGGCCCCCTGTGTTAGACATCATCCCGTCGTCGTCATTGTCGCCTTCGTCGAAGGACGGCATGTAATCGTGTGGGTAAGCTGATTTGATGACTGAAAGAACAAATATCAGTATCCTTCCTGTATCTTGGCGCACTCCTGGATCCGCGTTCTTCTGCAAGAGCATTCGTAAAGCATCCTTATGGCGGCTAAAGTACTCAAAGAAGGCGATACAGCACACGGAGCACCGGTAGCAGACCTTAATCAAGAGACTCTTGAGCTGGTCATAGTCCGGGAGATCTTTGGCTCGCGATGCAATTTGATCTAAATGGCCAAGTGCCGTCCTCATCGCTAGATTCTCCAGCTTGTGGTCCGCAGAGCACTTGGCACCCCATGTATTCGCGAGAACCCTGTACACAAAGGGCATGTGCGTTGGGTCGTAGAGACAATGTCGCTGGACTATTGACCAGTTATCTTCTTTGACCTGAGACTCAAGAGCGTCGTGTAGGTGGGCTCGGAGAGGCCCTGTTTGGCCCGAGGCTTTCAGCAATTCTTGCTCTTGCTGCAGGGAAGAGGATCTCTGGTAGAACAGCATATAAGCACTGTAGACTTTCTCGTAACTGGCGCCATTGTCAAATTGTGGTCGGAAGTCTGATCCTCCGAAACATGCATTCTCCATTTGCTGGTGATCCCATGACGTGACCACTTCGTCGTTGAATTCAACCCAGGACGGCATACTGCTCGTAGAAGGTCGTTCTCGAATATACGAGTAGTAGTGACCGGACTCCGCGGTTCCAGAGTGTACGAGAACGCCCACCAGTTCAAACATATCCGGCTCGGGTTTGTAGGAAGGGTCGCTGGAAGGATTGCTGAGATGTTCAACAGTGTAGGGCTGCATGTCGATCGTGGTAGGGAATGGGAAATAATCATTGATCTTGCTGCGCGTTAGAGTCCTGAGGTTGAAATCGAACCTCTTCAGGTGGAAGATCAAGTTGTCGGGGATGTCTTTGAGACACGCTCTTTTGACGGCATCCACGTGCCGATCACAGTCGGAGCACTTGTATTTGTTATCCCCTTCCATGATTTCCCCATCCACATACGCTTGAAGGCTCTCCTCAAGACCAGCCTTCCCTTTAATATCGCATTGAATAGCGGAGAAGGGTTCAATGCGCTCTGATATATGTTCGCATTCCTTAGACTTCACCTGCTGAACTAACTCGCCCCCATAGATTGACCTTAGCTTCTTTCTCTCGCTTTCGGAAGACAGCTGTGCCTCCCATCGATCGAAAAGCAGACTATAGAACTCGTCTACGTCCATCTGGTTATGGATATCGATAGGAGCCTCGTCGTAGGTCATGATTTGTCCCACACAGCCTTGCGGTTCCACATAGCGGCGTCGGCTGTCTTGCAGAAATGCGAAAAGTATCTGCGTCTCGTGGAGTAGTTGATGGGTGTGCGGATTTCGTATGCGTCTTTCAAGCATAAAGCGACGAAATCCGACGTTCATAAAGAGCTGTGTGAACAGTGAGTTCAAGTAGCACGTGTTCGATAGATTTCGGAGTCCAGAGTATCCACAGGACGATCTGACGGCGCTTGATCTTTCGAAAGCCTGGAGGAGTTCATATTTATACCCCTCGCTCCCATCATCGAGTACACGGTGCGACGTGAGTATGTTCAAGTCGTTTAGCAGACCAGCAGACAAGAACGTATGCTCTTTCACGACGGCAAATATGATATCGTAGAGCATGCTTCGTGAAGGAGTATGCAGGATTACCTGTGGCACTAGCGGGCCGTTCTCGTCTTCGGGCGCGAAGAGATGCTGAGAGAACAACCGCGACACAAAATTAGGTGGTATCTGGATAGCTTCCTTTCTATTCAATGTCTCCGTAATAACAATGCTTAAGATCGTGATGAGCCCATGTGCTACGGCGTCCTTCTCCGGGAGAGCGATATCCTCCGTAGTTGTGTGCGATAGCAGAAGTTTCCCACACAGCTTAAAGCAATTGGGCAAGTCAACAACGCTTGAACCCTCATCGATAAGCTTGCGAAGTAACTGGAAGGAGAGTGTGAATGTCTCCACACACTTGATCGGCTCAGTAACGGCTTGAGGCACAAGTTGAAATACGACAGGCCAGAAAAACTCGGCGAAGTCTAGTGCCTGTGCGACAGACGGACCATGGTCGTAAAGACTCTTCATAATGATCTTCTTGGCGATATTCTGCCTCACAATCTGGCGTGGATCGTCAAGGAGAAGGCGCTGGGCTACTCGCTGCACCTCAGTTTGGTCCCGGAATCCGTCCCAGAAGACGGTACTTTTGGCACAACATTCGAGTAGCGATTCGAAACATCGGTTGATTAGTTCGATGCTAACCTGATTCGTCTGTGCCGAAGCAGCACTCGCGAGCATCGCTGAGAGCCGGCTCTGAAGGTCGAGGTTCAAGAGCTGCGCCACGGCTTCAACATGCCCCGTTTCTCCATTCGGTGAGCACATACCACGACTGGGGTCTATTAAATGCATACCTTTCACAAGCTGGAGGAAGTTGTCCACAAGTTCCAGACTTAACTTGAGCGCCAAAGCCTCACTTGATCCTCGCTCGACAACTTCAGGGTCACAAATCGCCGCGACGATCAAGGATACCGCTCTAGTTAGAGCATCTTGCTGATCGTTTGTAGTCTTTACTTGGATTTCGGAATCCGGGGAAGACACTTGCATTACGTTGCTTTTCAGTCTTCGGGTGTTCAGATATTCGCGGAGCGCATGCAGGGCATAGAGCGACTTGAAAGGCTGACCAAATGGGAAAACATCTCGGTAAGAAGTCTCAGGATCCTCGAATGCGGTTAGGATCGAATCGTCAGCTGGGAGCGATACCAGAAATTGGTAGATCTAATTATAACTGTCAGGGCGTTCTTAACACAACACAGCACAGTACTCACCTCTCGCGCCAGTTTTTCTTCCATGCTCAAATATTCCCACAAATCCTTGAAATGACTTAGGATTTCGATATCCAGCGGCGAAGCGCCCGGTTTTATGCGCCTCGGAGAAGTTGCGATTCCAGACTCCTTCTTCACAAGGATCAAGCCACTTCTTATACCAAGTTCTTCAATAGACTTACAGATATCACTTTCGGATGGCGCCAGCGTTTGCCCCCGAAAGTATAGCCGGTAATTGTCAAAGCCTGTGGCCTCGCGCAGGCTAGCGAGGAGTGAACTTGCGGTGTTTTTAAGTCCAATATTAAGGGACTTGATCTCGCTCTGGTCGTCGCCATCAAAAGACTGGTACTTCAACTCCGCAAGATCACCGTCGACCGAGCTAGGCGCTTGCAGCATAAGGGACCGCAGATCGGGCGCCGTGAAATGAGGCTTTGTCTGTAACGACTTCAGAAGTGCCACGAGGACTTGCAGGGACCTCGTAAACTGCAATTCGTATTTCTGACGTTGATCGTCGGTGGTTTCAACGGTCGTAAATTCGCCATCTTCGCCTGATATTTCGCCGCCGAAACTTTTCAGTCTTTGTGCAGCGTCTTTGAGTTGTTGTAGGCATCGCTGGACAAGTGCGAAATGGACCCTTCGCGCTCGGTGGAGAGGATACGATGTTATCGACTTGCTGTCGACATATATATCGTCGACAAGCGTAGAAATTGCATCTTCCTCGATAGTGTGGCTAGGAGCTGTTAAGATCATCTGCCAAAGTAGCTCAATCCCGGCTGACCTAAGACTGCTGTCGTCGTCGAGCACTATGGAATTGACGTCGTTTGCCAGGGGAATGATAGCTTCACGAACGAATGCGAGTGAGCCCGCGCAATAGCAGGTAGACGGTAACCCCGGCAAGTAGTCTCGCAAGCAAGCACTGAGAAAGGGATTATCGAGCCGCGTCCTCTTAAGCGCCATATTTAAATCATCCCAGGCGGCCTTTCTATCGTCCTGACATGCTGCACCATCCCCGACTAAAAGATCCCAAAGGCGTCGACCGAGCTCCGAATCGATAGTGGAACCATGGCCCATGATGACGTTAGTGATGATTCTTCGACGAGCAAGGCCAATGGGGTTTGCGAATACGGTAGCAACCCCAGCGGCCTTCGCTTTAGCAATCGTAGATTCGAGCTCATCAACAAGGAGCCTCGCCAAGTCGTGTTCGGCGATCAGCATCTGCAGCGACGGGGCGTTACCCAGCAGCGTACTAAGCACTTGAAGGCTTCCCGACGTCGTTTCAGATTTGGCCGCAATATCCTGCACGCAACCCATCCATATGCTCTGGCGTCCTACTGGGTCTGGTCCAGCATGTAAAAGGTTGCTAAACTTCGACAATGCAAACTGGTGTATCTCGGGATATACTGCAGACCCTTGCGGTTTATAAATAGAAGACTCCTGAAGCAATCGAAGACAAATCTTGTACGGGGCGAGAGGAACAAGATGATAGGGCAATAACTTCTCCTGCATTTGCTTCGTAACTTGATCGAAAAGATCTCGCATACAAGACGAGAATGATTCAATCGGCAGATCGTAGAATTTCTCGCACATATAGGAAAGGCTCTCCGAATCGAGAAGACCAACTACCTTGGACATCATGCGAACTATGGCGTCGGAGATCCGGGGGTCCTGGGTAGACGTTAACGTCTGCCAAAGAAGATCCGTTTGCGCAGGCGTGTACGTCTTAGTGACAGCTAAGAATCCAACAATGTTAAAACTAGCCTGAGTTATCTCCGGGTGGCACGTTGGACCGAGAAGGTAGTCAACGATCGCGGTGCCGACGAGATATTCCGACAAATGTCGAAGGTAAGGCAAGTAGGAATTATCATCTCCCGCTTCCTGGCGGTCGATGTAGGTTCTCCACTGCAAAACCAGATCTTCACATAGGTGTGTCGCCGCCGTGACTCGGAGTTGCATCTGGCGTGATCTAACCAATCTACAGAATACGCGTATGCGCCACTCCAATGGGATCGCGTCCTGTGTGAATCGATCCGGAAGCTCAGGATGCGCTACGTGGTGGTCTTGTATGAGCTGGGTAGCTTTGGCGCTGCTACTGTAGAGACTGAATTTCAGAATACTTGCCAGCGCAACAGTGAGACTCGTGATAGTGTCCGAAGTCAGGTTGTTGATGGACCTATCGACCACAACGTCGATGACGTGAGAGACGGTTGAGAAGAAGCTAATGCCGGCAGCCATATTCTTTCTCGAGCGATCCAGGACTACCGGAGGACAGGTTTCAGGATATAACTGCTTTTTATAGCTGTCGCGGATAAGGCTATCCATGAGCCAAGAGACTCCAACAAAGCTGTCCATAACTTTCTTGGGGAAACGTAGCATGTTACCTGCGAGTGATTCAGTAAAGTGGCTCAATTGAGCCAGTAATCCATCGTTACTTGCTTGGAGTGCGTCAAGCGACTCCGAAGGGCCGGGGATGTTTGCGAAAGCATATCCATTAGCGAACTGGCCTTCGTCCTTGAGCGTTAGCGTACCAAACAATCGAAGAAAACCTGGAGACACCAAATCAAGATCGCTATCCTCCTTATTCGCGACATCAGCTAAGGTGCGACAGTCAACTGCGAGAAGGAATCCGGTTAATCTGCCGAGTTGTATGAACAATTGGTTAATAATCTCCCGAGTTTGGTTTGCCTTGGATGAGCCATGTCTAGGATGGCATTGTCAGCTGCGTCAACAAGTCCATTATATTCACGGACTCGGACTTACCTATGCGCTATGGTGTAGAAAAGGTCAGGAAGACCCTGCCAGAACTGTCTGTTTTCCTGGTAGGCTTCCATAACCATGGGGTACAGTTCAATGCTGGCGTACGACGAGTACCGGTTCAGCCAGTCTTGGAGAAGATTCAAGGCCTCGTCAACATGTGAAGGCTCTACTAAGGCGTTAGAGTAGCGACTCAACATCACAGGGTGTCTGGACGTACGCTGTCGGAAGTATTCCGCTAGACGAATGACTGTGTCGTAATACGTCTCTCCGTCAGTATGGTAGGGAAAATCGAGCATGGTGGCAGTGAGTTGCGCCGCCATTCCGTCTACCAGCAGTGTCGTGCTGGGATCCGCACCGTAGATGGCGAGGTCGTCCTCAATAGACATGGTGGGTATATCAGGACTATCAAGCTCGGACGCGGATGATAAAGCATCTTCGGCCGGGGACGCTTGTATCATGTTTATCTCCGATTCTTCTACGCTGGTTTTTATATGGTCCCTTTGAAAACGCGAAGGCGTAGGAGAAGACGGGGACGGGGGAGTAGCCTCGAGGCTGTCGGCATTTCTCAGGTTGATGGTGACCTTGCTCGAGACGGGCTCGTTCGGAGGCTCTGAATGAGCTGGGGTGCTCGGTGGGGGAGGTTCTGGGGTGTCAACCTTCATGATGTTGGAGTCGGAAACGGCCGCCGTATCGTCTCGAGAGTGTAGAGTATCTACTGAGGCGCTACGGGAGCCAGAAAGAGAGGTCCTACGGCGTTTTCGGGCGGAATCACCGTCGTCAAAAGGGTTAGGTCGGGTTGAGCAAGGCTCAGAGGAGACAGCACGATCTCGCAACTCGGACGGACTCGAACCCTGATCCATCTGAGCCTTGTTGACGCAGTCGGGAGCGGGTAAAATCGTGGAGCTCTAGATAAACCTTGAGACTCTCGGGCGAGGTGGCTCGGCCGCTGCTAACGGATTCCAGAATTAGCATGTGGATGGTGAAAAAAGTAGCGGGGTAAAACGACGGCGGAAAAATTGAATGGTTAGCGGTAAAGGAAAAGAAAGAAAAAGAATAGATAACAAAAGGTCTACAAGGGTATCAAAGTTGTTGCAAGGGGATATAGTTGTCGCGGGGGGACTCTCAAGGGGCTGTTAAGAAGGTCGACGAAAGATAGTGCAGCTTGGTATGATTTGTGACGATGGTCATTGGAGAAGCTCTAGTTACTTTTTTGGTGGTGACGGTGGTGACGGGGGGCTTTTTTTTTTGGGTCTGGCGTCAGTTGGTGCGAGTGCAAGTGCAAGTCGAAGCTAAGTTGAGCTAATGAGCTAATGGTGGGGGAGGGGCGTTGTGGAGTAGGTAGGTAGGAAGGACAGCCCTGGCAATAATGATATGCCATGCCATGCCACTTATGCCTGCGAAAGCAAGAGCTCTACCGTTGCAGCGTACTAGGTACTAGGCTGCTAGGTTAGGTACCACACACCTAAGGTAAGAAACTCGTGCAAATCCAAACCAAATGCAGATACCAGGTAGCTAGACCTTAGGTACATAAGGCATGGGACTTGATGGGTGACAGTTGACGGGAGACGGGAGGCGGACAGGGCTGGAGGTAGGGTTCTTCCTTCCTCCCGCTAATCCTCTTTTCCCGGCTCTCTGGTAAAGAAAAGAGAGGGGAACATAAGAACTCGCGTACCCCCTTGAAACTGTTTCAATGGGGACATAAACATAGGATAGTGTATGTATTTTACTTACTTTACTTGAGACGACCTCAATGCTGAGGATTGATAGAGTTGCAGCGTGCGCATACAGATGCCTGGATGTAGGTAAGTACCTGTAGGTGTACAGCTGAGGTGTACCAATATGCAATGCAGCGGGTACTTTAAGTGGCGTACCTAGGTACCCGGCGGAGCAATCAAGGCGTTCAATGGGGATGGATGCGACCCTGAATCGAGTGGGCAAGTGGGTATGGAGGCTGGGAAGTAGACTCATATAAGGCTGTACGAGTCGAGGGCTGCGAGAATCGATTTGGGAATTGACCCAAAAGAATATACCTATGAAGTATTGCGGAAACTGCGAAAGTTCGACGCTAGCGCATGTTTGTAAGTGGGGAAGAAATCCATGAGATATGTAGGCAATTACATACCTACCTTTTGCTCGGTATCGTTATCAGAACTCGACTGTTCCGTT
This sequence comes from Hypoxylon cercidicola, assembly GCA_022578845.1. Classification (NCBI taxonomy): domain Eukaryota; kingdom Fungi; phylum Ascomycota; class Sordariomycetes; order Xylariales; family Hypoxylaceae; genus Hypoxylon; species Hypoxylon cercidicola. The sequence goes on from MU399519.1 coordinate 457,975, forward strand.
CCGTCCTGAAAAGTATTGCTTTGTGAAGTATCTAGAACTTATAGGTAATATCTAAGTTCTAAGCCCCTCAGTAACGGGAGAACAAAGAGGTCATAAAGGAGTATGCTTACCTAAGTAACAGCTAGCTATACCTCAGGTAGTAGGTAGCCTTCAGCTACGGGTCTACAGGTCTACGGGTGCCTTAGGTCAGGTAGCAAGCAGCTTGGACTGTCTGCCCAGGCAGCCAGGTGGTGTCTCGGGCATGCGGCTAAGTATAGTTCCATAGCACAGAGAAGACGGGAATTTATGGAGATAACTTACTTTAGGTGCCGTAGCGGACCTAGGCTACCAGATTAATGGTAGTAATAGGTACCTTGTGTCTCTAAGCTACCCTCGACTTTCAGTTTCAGATACCAGTCAGTTTTCTAGAAATGCCTCGGGCAGACCTGGTGATAGCCAACGCAGAAAATGATGAATCAGGCTCCTTATCTTTCTGCCAGTGCCAGATTTTAGGCAACAAAAACCACAACACATGGAATGAATCACTTGGAAATCACCAGTTCTACTATGACAGCCTCGTAGGTACCTAGTCACCTAGATCTTTACATGTAAGCACATACATTTAATGCGTAGCTTGAATTATAGAAACGTTCTTAGCGTAATATGGCTCTTTATCTTGTTTCAACAGATCCTAAGACAGTATTTAAACTTGAATTCTTGAAGCATCATGTTTCCTCTTATATCGTTGACATATAATTGCAACATTGGTTCGGTCAGTCTACTATATGGGGGATGTAGTACACGTTTGTGCAGGCTGGCATAAGCGCTAAGGATGGGCGCCGGCGCAGGACTACTCGGTGTTATTAAAACGCAAGCCACCGCATCAAAACTTCTATATCCCCGATGCGTCGTGATTTGACTAGACCGCCATACTCTTTAAATTCTAGGATGGGATTCGACGCTCTATCAAAGCTGAAAAGCATTAAAGCGGCTACGGAGGGGCACCTGAAGGAGAAATGGTAACGTATCTCTGTTTCTTTAACTCATCCCCATAAATGCCTTGTACCATGGGAAGATCATTCCGAACATAGTATCTAATAACGTTCCATCGGTAGGGAACATAGGAAATCGCGAGATAGCTCGAGAGTGGAAATAGATGCAGCCAATGCCCAAGAAGAACGGCTCCGACAAGAAAAGAATGCTTTTCTCGGCTTGATTCTGACGAAGCTTACTGGCAACTCAATTGCTGAAATGCCGCCGCTGGAATGGGATTCGACTACAGCACATAGAGCCGTCTTTTTAGTCACTATACCTATCCTCTTCGGTACCTTCGAATTATCAAAGACCACTTATAATTTACTTGCCAGGCATGTCGGCATGAGCCAAAACAGCGTCAGCCATTGGGCATTGTGTGTGGTTGATCGCGGCTTCAGCCCGTCTTATTGCTACGATCTGATGAGTGATCAGATGGCGCTCAACGCTATCGGCAAGAACTTCTTTCGTGTAGCAGAAATTACCCCTGACCACATCAAGACCTGGAGTTCGTGCTATTACGTCGGCGAGACGACGAAATCCCACGAGGTGATACAAGAATTAGGTGAGCTGATTATTAGACCGATCTCTACGCGCGCCTCGTCGCTGACATGGGATCATCCTAGGGGCCGAGCACATGACTCTCCATCCGCGTTACAACCTACTCTCGAGCAACTGCCAGGACTTGGTGGAAAGTCTTGTTAAGCAAGTATGCAATGGTAGAATAATCAGTCAAGCTAAATTGAGTGAGGAGCTAGCTTTGGCCTCGCCGAAGATTGCCCTGGATCTTATGGTAGCCCGACTAAAATCTAAGATGGAGACACTGGATGAGCAAGAGGACAGTGACACCGTTAAAGACGACGTGGATGTGATTAAAGTTCTGTGGCGTAGAGTTCATCAATAACCATACTCCCTTTTTATAGAAATTCTCAGTGATTTTTGGGAGTATTCGTGAGCGCTTCACCTATGAGGCCATCGCCTGCTCGTCCAGGTGTGTGTGTGTGTGTGTGGTTACACTCATACAGCGCAAGGAGTGTAACTACCAAGTAACTAATGAAAGCCTTTTTAAAATAATAAATAATAAATAAAACCTTGCTATTGGAATCTATTCCAATTATCATGGCATATGATTATTTTGAAGTTGAATTGAATAAGTTGTTCGCCTTAGCATTCCCCCGCTATGGTAGGTATCGATTTTGCACGGACCACCCATGGGGTTTTAGACTGGGCAAAATTAAACTACATCACGTCAAATTCCCATATTCCCTACAACTTTGGCTGAGAAACAAGAAGCTGGCCAAAAATGGAAAGAAAGAAAATCATATACCAGCTGGATACACCATATTCGGCAGTATCCTGGTGAGAAGCATGTACCCCGATCTCTATAGTAGTCTAATTAATAATGTTAGGCCCGACGTAACTCTCGAAGATCAAGAGACAATTCTAGAGCTCTTATGCGCGTAAGTCGAGAATTTCCCACGAGTGATCATACTAGTCAAACAGTCCTCATTTCGTTTTATATGAACAGTCTACTCATATTTCACACTAAAACTGTTCTATGTAGTCTACTTGCACCTTTAGGCCAGTACCGGTCAACTCATACTCAGTTGTCGAAAGGCAAACGAGACAGGAAGCGGAAACGCAAAGCGTCAGGTGCAGAACCTAAGGACCAGCCACCTCCCCCTATTCCAGAACTTCGATCGTACATAGATGTTGGTCTAGCAGCTGTCACTCGCTCGTTGGAGGAGACAGCCTCTAGAGGTCAGGAAGTGAAGTCTAACTTGGAAGATGAACTTGTTAATGGAGAGTCACCTGCTCCCCCCTACTCGGCCATCTTTGTAGCTCGATCTGGACAACCAAATGCTCTCAATAGTCATCTTCCTCAGATGGTCGCTGTTGCCTCGAAATCACATCCTACACAGACACCTATCAGACTTGTCGGATTATCCAAGTCGTGTGGAGATCGTCTGTCGGAGTCTTTGGGCATACCTCGTATATCGTGCATTGGAATCCGGGAAGAGGCACCAGGTTCCAAGGCATTGGTCGAGTTCACGCGGCGACATGTTCCGGCCGTCGAGATTCAGTGGTTGGATCAGGCGAGACGAGCTGAGCACTTAGGGACGAACATCAATGCAATTAAGACGTCCGTAGGTAGCAAGCGAGAAAAGCCATGCACTGCCTAAGTTATGATACTACCTGTCATAATAAAAGGTTCCTCTCCTAATAACACCCTTTGTACATGGCAGGTTCGTTGTATCGTATGGAAATGTCTATGTTGAAAGACCCCTTGTCTTGATCTTTATATTCCAAGCCTAACTGAAGCTACAGGCTCGAACCGATCTCATTCTCCGTCCATAAGTATATGTTGCCGTGGAGAGAAATACCGAATTGATTCATGATTTTTGTTATGACTGCAATCCCGTTTGCAGGTGGATGCTTGCATCAGGAGATTGCTTATCAGTCATCCCCATTTGCCATCCAGCTGCTCAATTCCATTTCAAGGTCTACGAACCTGCAGATAGAGGTAGGAAGGTATCTAATCTACATGCTCATCGTCATTTGGATTGTTGGGGGGGCGCCCCGGATACTGCAAGGTCGTGACTGACACGTATATCTACCTACCTCCTTATACGAGTCCCGTGTAGCCCTCCAAAAACCGACTCAGGGGTACATCCATGTTATTGAGTTTACCTACCGTGTGGAAGGAAGGCACGTATCTTTCCTTGCAGCAGCATACAACGTATGTATCGCACGTGTCCAGGGCAACGACCCGACAAGTTACTTCCATAGGTACAGGACTTACGTTGCTAAGGCAAGTGCGTGTGGAAAATCGAGGCCTGACTCTGCACTATTTAAAACGCGAGAGACGCATCCGTTTTCCACTCTCCTTCATTTTCTGCCACCCTCAGCTACCGTCTTGTTTACTCGGGACGTATCATCCTTCACCTCCCCTACTTCCGTCATACCTCTATGAATATTTGAGTGGATATTCCGACTCTAAAATCGCATCCCCTACGTCTTCTACCTACTGGTTTTCACAACACTACCATAATCTCCTGGACTAATCCGGTAGATCCCAAGCCACCATAGGCCTTGACATAGTTAGGTCAACTTGTCAAGCTTCCATCTATCAAGATGTTCGGAAAAGGCAGCTTAGAGGATGCCAAAGCCATGGCGGCAGAATTCACACGAGCCAAACATTCGAAACGTCGAGCAAACCCGACTGCTGGTAGTGGTACCAGAATCGATAGAGGACGACCGGTCAATACCCAACCCCGTCCAGAGAATACCTGGTCCCGTCCAGAGCGTCACGTCCCTCGAGATACGTCTATGCTCACTGCGAACCCTCAAGGAAACACTTTCCGGCCTGTAGCCTCGCAGAATCTGTATTCCAATGGTTATTCGAATTCGAGAGGTCATCCCCCGGCGGAACCTCGAGGTCTACCTGCATCTTCCCATACTCCATATCTTGCGTCTGCCAGTAATCCGCAGAGTTTCGTGCAACCGGAGCGAATTGTCCCGCAGCAAAGTGTCACAACGCCTCAGAACCCGAGCTCATACCAAGCCGATACTACTACGCAGAGGTATATACCTAGTCCTGTAGCTGCTACACCAGTTCCGAAATCTCAAGATGCCCAGCGCATCAATCAGCCGGTCACGGGGTACACAGCCCGAGCCGAGTCTCGTCCAGCCGACGACGACGATGTCACAATGACGGATGCGGATCCTGCAGGTGGCTACAAGAAATTCGGTACAAAGGGTCTTGAAGCCTCGAGGTGGAACACGAATGAGACTATGAATGAGACCTATGAGACCTTCGATAGAGGCTCAAGGTTTATGCCCGTCCCCGAGAGGCGCGGTTCCCGCCCTCCTACGGGCCACAAGACTTCGAGCGGAATGATAACGGGACCTGGATTGGCAGACTCTCGATGGGCCTCCGATACCTAAAGATGGCATCAACGTGGTCGGCCGCATCTCAACGTGACTTGTTCAACTATCGGACACAGCACCATGTCTCTTACTATTGGTGTACCGGTATGTATAATTTCCCCTTTACGTCTATGGTTACAATAAGAGCTTAGCTAACTATCTATATTGCTGCCTAGGTCCGAAAGACGAAGTCAATGACGATACATATATTGAACCTTCTACGCCCAAGACTTGCATGTCATAGTAGACCTGCTCTTACACTGATGTATGGGTACGAAAGCCGATCCTGGTCCTATCGGCTGATTTCCCCTTCTCCTTTTTCCCCTTTTCTTTTCTTTCCCCTAATTCCCCTATTGTCATGTTTTTACACGACTTATGAGAGGCCGGGTGGACGAGTAATTCGGTCTTTGCTCTCTCCGATGCTTTGTTTTGCGCACAACACCGACTTGATAACCTGCACTCGATGAGAAGAAAGACGTCGCGGGTCGGCTTCACCTATCTATACAGATGATGCCCAACTCGACTTCGACATACTTGTATGTAGGGAACAATATCAAGTCACAAAACCCCCAACTTTTTCATATTGCAAATGTGATGTGAAGCTCACGATATCCTGGTACTTGATTCTGTGCATGTCTTCCGTAAACGCTGCGCCCTTCCATATTCGTTACCCTTATAGGGCAACGGACCATGTCACTTTCTTGTAATAGAGTCAAATTGAAAATATTATGCACAGAAAGCTAAGTCATAATAGACGCAGCATTGTCATATCATAGTAACGAATTTTCCATTTTCACACTGACGCTCGCCGTCCACTACCGCATCCCAAACCCTTCCATCATCCATTCATCACCACCTCCCCCCTTTATATCTACGCACCTGGTACACATCTACCTATGCGCCAAGCCCAGGCTCTTCTCCACGATCTTGACCCCCTCGCGCACCTGGGGGCAGTAGTGGCGCCGCAGGATCTCGCCCTCCCAGACGGTGGCGGCGAAGGGGTTGGCGCCCTCGGCGGTGGCGCTCAGGGGGCGGAAGGCGCCGTCGCCCTTGCGCTCCTGGGTGTCCCAGAGCGCGGCGATCCGGCGGCCGTGCGTGGCCGCCACGTCCGCCAGCAGCGCCAGCAGCGCGCGCGCCGACTTCTCGGGCACGTGCAGCGACGCCGTCGCCAGCTGCTTCGCGAAGGCCGCGAGGCGCAGCGGAGGGACGGATCGTATGTTCCAGGGCGGCAGGAGGACGGCGGTCAGGCATCGGATCAGGAGCACCGTGGTTGTCTGCAGGTTCACCTTGTTGCTCTTGGAGCTCGAGGGGCGGGATGCGATGGGTTGGTCTGGGTCGGGGAGGTGGAGGGACCGCGCGCCGAGCTCGAGGTCCGGGTGGAGGGAGAGCGGGAGTAGCGTCTGGTATAGGTGCGTCGTGAAGAAGGACAGGTCGAGGTGCAGGTCGGCGCGGGCGTTGTGGGCGTCCTGGCCGGCGAGCAGCGCGAACGCCGTCGTCGTGCAGAGGAGGGCTTCGCGGGAGGTGTTACGAACGGGTGCTTCCTCCGCTTCCTCCTCGTCTTCTTTCTCTTCTTCTTCTTCTTCGTCGTCGTCTCCATCCTCAGACGCGTGTCGGATCAGGTCCTTCAGGGCTTCCAGCAGGTCCCCAAAGAAGTTCTGGTTGATCAGATGCGCGTACTTGGCTAGTCCCTCGAGGACGGCGCCCATGAGGTGCGGCACCCGCTGCTTGAGGATGCGGAAGTACGTCCCGAACACGAGCTTCAGCGTCTCGCCCTCCATCCGGTCGCGCTCTTCGTGGCTGACCAGGGCGTCAGCTGTGTCCATATCTTTCTGCAACGCTTTCTGCTCTTTTATGTGCTTCCGTTCTTTCTTGGTTCGGAACTCCTTTTTGGATTTCGGCTTCTTGCCGTTGGGGCCGACGGGGTCTTTTGTACGATCGACTGTGTCTTTGGATGCGGAGCCTGAGAAGTGGGATAGTAGACGCAAGTGGAGGAAGAGGTTGATCACGCCCTCGTCCACTTGGTATTCCTTTGCCCTCATCATCTTGGAGAGAAGGGAGACTGCTTCAAAAGCCGGGCGCCCTTCCTCGTCCTCCTGGAATAAGGTCTCGAGAGCTTGGAGACATTTATTGAAATCGTCATCCACGCGCCGAGTGCTCAGCTTTCCGACCAGGATCTTCGTGAGGTCGACCCGGAAGTTGAAATGTGGCACAGCGGTGAGTAGATTACAGGCGCACATAATAGCGACGCTTGAAACGCTTTGATCCCTGCCCGCTTGATGCCGTCCTGACTTCGCATACCTAGCCAGCTCTTTTACGTAGGCCTGGTAGCCCGAAACGAGAGACTGTTCGTAGGTCCGCGTCCTCCTCACGTCCTTGGATAATTTCTCTTCTGGTCCATCTTCCACGGCGGGCCGTATCCTATAACCAGGGATGACGTCCTTGTATACGGCCAACTGCGTCGCCAAGGTCAATTTCTGGATAGTAGGGATCCGGGACTGTCCAATCTTGGCCAAAGCCTTGAAGGCGCCCACATTCTCTTCGGGGGTTTCGTTGAGCATCAGAGCTATTTTCGCCAGTTCTTCTTTAGCTTCTAAGATCTGTTGATGCTCAGGAACCTCAGGTTTCGTCTCGGCCCGTCTCTCTTGAACTTCCTCAATATCAGACCCATCTTCAGCGCCTTCTAACCAGTCGTCGTCGCTCTCAATAGAACGCAGATCGTCTGTTGACGCGGTGAACTGCTGCACACGTCCGTCTGGGAGCTTCAAGGGAAGCCGGATGTTGTCCTTCTCCTTTTTCTTTCCTTTCCGCGCTCGCGTCTCATAGTCCTGCTCTAAGTCCCAATTCGCCGCATTCACGAGGAATGATTTCTGGACTTTGGATTTGGACTTTCGCGGTGCACCCTCATCATCCGACTGCGGCGGAGTGAGCTTCCTCTTTTTCGTTGGTCTGGAAGCCATGGCTCAGTAAATATCGAATTTATAAGGATGAGATGGTTAAGACTGAAATTCTCCGATGAAGAAATTCATAAAATTTCAGAGGTTCGCAGGACCCTTGCTGCAGGACCCCACTAAAAGCAACTGAGTTGTCCAACCATATGCACTTATCGGAATGATTCCGCGACCCAGGCACAGATGTACTTGGTACTTTTTCTTACCGCCAAAATTTCCAAGCGGCAGAATTATTTCCTATCCATGAAAATTCAAAGCTACGCCCCGCCATCTTCGCTATAACGAATTCACGAGCCGACGGATATATACACACGACGGCAATTCGTAGTCATAATGCGGCCATTAACAGAACAAGAAACGAAGGTTCTCTTCGAGAAGTTGGCAAACTATACGGGGAATTCGTTAAAGAACCTGATCGCACCTCTCGACGACTCGCCCAATGCCGACCGATATGTCTTCCGCCTGAATCGTGACAGGGTGTACTACGTGCTGCTCTCCGTCGCAAACCTAGCCACATCGATCGCAAGGGATAGTCTCGCATCGCTGGGTATCTGTCTAGGTAAGCCCGATCGTCTTGCGATCCTCGCTCAACGCATTTCTTCGCTGTGTCTGTACGTCGAACCTAGCTAAAACGAGAGATGGCAACAGGCAAGTTTACCAAGACGGGCAAGTTCCGACTGCATATCACGGCGCTTCCTATCCTGGCCGAGCACGCGCGCTACAAGATCTGGATCAAGCCCAACGGCGAGATGCCCTTCCTATACGGCGGCAACGTCGTCAAGGCGCACGTCGGCCGCTGGTCTGACGACTGTCCCAGCCACCAGGGCATCGTCGTGTACAGCATGTCCGACACGCCTCTCGGTTTTGGCGTCACTGCCCGCAGCACCGCCGAGGCCAGGAGGTTAGATCCGACGGGTATAGTGTGCTTCAGACAAGCCGATTGTGGGGAGTATCTCAGAGACGAGGATACATTATTTGCTGGCTAAAAAATTTGCTGTATCTTAAGCATGGGTCGATGTAGATATGAAAGTGTCAAGGAGCGGTCATGGACTTCGCAACTAAAAGGGGAAAACCCGGAGTTTGGAATTGCATTGGTGGCGTTTGAGGTCATATATGGGTATTTCATGAATATGACTTGTCTTTTTCAATGAGTATTAATAATTCCTTCGCGTCGATTCGTGATCTGCTTTTTTGTCTACAATTGATACAATCCGCCTGTCTTTTCGGATCCGTGTAACTCCTCATCCCGAAACGCCATCCATCTAATGCGAAGTGGTGAGAATTCTACAAGCTGATGTCATTTTCATAAGCAGCTACACCCCCGCCGCTTTCGTTGATCTTCTCGAGCACAGGCGTGACGGGCCGGCTCTCCTTATGGAGCAGACTGACGTTCTCCCGGTCAGCCACGTACTCGCTGTCGGCATAACCTAGCAGGGTCTCGATCTCTCTGCTTCGGTGCCCCTTGATCCGGACAATTTCGGGCGTCCCGTAGTTCACCAACGCGCGCCCTACCTCGACCCCTGGGCCCTCCCAGAGTTTACCGTCTGGGCCCGGCCCTGATCTCCTCTCCACGACGACTAAGCGAACTGCTTCCTGCTGCGCAAAATTCCCTTCGACGTCGAGCACACCTACCGGTAACAAACCGGCCTTTCTCTCAAGCGCGCGGTGCGCGCCAGCGTCGATGTAGATCGTGCCATGCGGAGCTAGACCGTGAAGGATCCAAAAGTAACGATCCCGGATCGGCTGGGGAAGGGGAAGGAATCGCGTGTGTAGAGGGGGTTTTTCTACCACGTCAAGATGTAACGACGCCGTAGATCGAGACAGGGGATCTTCTACTTCGTCGTCCCCTACGGGCGTGTGCTGTGCTGAACTGTACTTCTTCCGAGCTTGGAGGTAGCGGACAATCTTGACGATGTTTCCCGGCGAGGACGATCGCGTGATGACTGTGGTGACACCTGCAGACGTTGCGAGCCTAGCGGCAACAATCTTCGTACTCATGCCCCCGGTTCCTAAAGAAGATCCTGCGCTAGATACTAGTCTCTTGTCAGCAATGCTACGTTCCCAGTCGTCTTGTTATTCTTACCATCTGCACGGACGGCGGTAATATCCTCGACCTCTTCTATGGGCTGAGCGTCGGGATGTGTCCGCGGGTTCTTGTCGTACAAGCAGTCGACATCCGTCATAAGGAAAAGGAAGTTAGCGTGCGCCATGGCCGCAATGATGGCCGAGAGCGTGTCGTTGTCTCCAAACTTGATCTCGGCAACAGCTAAGGTGTCGTTCTCGTTTACAATCGGTATGACACCCATCTCCAAGAGTTCTAGAATTGTATTTTGGGCATTTCGGTATCTCGTCCGCTGTGGTATCATGTCAGCAGAGGGCACCCTATGCTCTAGTGACGAAACTGGTGACTTACATCGGCGATGTCATTTCTCGTCAGGAGAATCTGGGAGATAGGTTGACGAAGGTGTTCGAAGAGACTATCCCATAGACTCATCAAGCGGCATTGGCCAATGGCCGCAAGGGCCTGCAACTTGGCTAGGTGTTTTGGTCTCTTGTCGACGTCCATGCGTCTAAGCCCGACACCAATAGCGCCGGAGGACACTATTATGACCTTGTGTCCATCTTTCCGCAATCTCACAGCCGTTTCAACAATTAGAGTCAGTATTGACAAGATCGGCTCATGAGTCTTTTCGTCAACGATAGAACTAGTTCCTATGTATGTATATGTCAGTTTGTTATTACTCGCTTATGCATTGAACGAAAATCTCAGGATGAGCGAGCTCGACTTACCTAGTTTAATAACCACAATGAGCGGTTTAGGACCCTTCATAGCTGCAAAGAATAAACATCAGTGACCAATTCCTCGAGAACATGAATTTAGGACAAATCCATAAGAGATCAGTTATTTTATAAGAGAATAATTTACATACAAGGCGCTGGGTCTTCTGGGTCTCCCATCGTTCAAAGGGCGTGTTTTGTCGGATACAGGGGGGTCAGGGAATTGCATATGTGGAGCACAAGGTAACGATTTATACATGCCTTAAGTGCAAACGTAAATGTGCTGTCAGGTAAATCAAAAGCGGCATATCTTCCCATTGGGCTGCCGGACCAACCCCGGCCGAGATCGGAATTTTAGAAAAAGCCAAGCCTAAACCTAGGTAGTCGTCTTCAATTCCGCAACGGGCCGCGACGGTTGGCAGATTGAACGACCACCATTTTAGAACCGGGTCCTTCTTTTTCAGCAAGGTACTAGGTATAGCACATACAACAAAATCCACATCCTCGAATTTCCCACCCACGATGTCATCGCAACCGCCAGATTCCCCGGCCGCCTCGGCGCCGACGACGACGCCGACGACAACAACAACAACAACAACGCCGACAGACCCTCCCTCCTCCACACCCGCGTCCTTCCCGCTCATCGTCGAGAACGACCCCCAACGGACGGGCTTCGACCCGGAGACGCCGTGGCTGTTCAACTACTTCAAGATCCAGATGGGGGCGATAACGCGGGAGGGCGCCTTCCACTTCCGGGAGCAGCGGTACCGGGCGAACGAGGCGCGGGACTGCGCGCGGTGCGAGAAGTGGCGCGACTGGGCCTTCGCCCACTCGCCGATCGTGCGCTTCCTGCGCGAGAGGGCCGAGGCGTTGAACGGCACCCTCGACGGCGTCAACGTCGCCTGCCGCCGGTGCCCCGCGCGCCTGACCGAGGACGGCACCGTCCACCGCCAGAGCGGCGGCTTCAGCCCCGACCACGGCATCCTCCTCTGCGCCAACGAGCTCGCCAGCCGCCACCACCTCGAGGACACCCTCGCCCACGAGATGGTCCACGCCTGGGACCACCTGCGGTGGAAGGTCGACTGGGCTGGCGATAAGGACCTGAAGCATGCCGCTTGCACCGAGGTAAGGTTCACTAACTAAACCCCCCAAGACGTATATGTGTCTGCGACGACGCCGAGCTTACACGCAACTCCTGCAGATCCGGGCGTCGATGCTGAGCGGCGAGTGCCGATGGGCCAAGGAGGCGTTCACGAGAGGCAACTGGACCCTGACGCAGCAGTTCCAGGACTGCGTGCGGAGGCGGGCCGTGAGGTCGGTCCTGGCGCGGCCGCGATGCAAGGACGACGCGCAAGCCGTCCAGGTGGTGAACCAGGTGTGGGATTCGTGCTTCTCGGATACCCGGCCGTTCGACGAAGTTTACAGGTGATGAAGCGACTTATAATAGCAACCCATTGTACTATACCAAACGGCATTGTTATCCCACTTTTGTGAATCTTGGAATTGAAAACTCGTTTTTGAGGTTGATGATACCTAATGCGTACGAGTGCGTGGCTACTTGGAATGGTACGCTATGAATTTCCGACTCCCCGTTTGATGCAGATTTCCCCAACCAGATTCACCGATGAACCAGACGCCTACTACTCCCTTATTCTCTATCTCCCCTTATGTATACAAGTGAAGTCATTCCCATTAATCCGTCATTGTTTGTTATTAGTACGATCTGTCTCTGTTCGACGCTCGCTCCCCCTTGGTGCAGTGCTTGACGATCCACGGGTGCGTCTGGACCTGCTCTAGGGGTATCCTCTTCTCGGGGTCAAGGACCAGTAGCTTTTTCTTATGTTAGCCAAAAAAAAAATTTATACCAGAATTTGGATAACGGAAAAGCTCACTCTCTTGATAAGGTCCCTTGCCTCGGGACTGACGAACGAAGGGATGGTCATGTCTGCTTTCGCGATCCTCCTCTGCGTCATCACGGGCGTGTCCTCGAAGGGTGCCTCGCCCACCAGAAATTCGTAGGTCAAGACACCCAGACTCCAGAGGTCGACCTTTTCGTTATAGTAGTTATCCGAGCTGCCAGGCTTGATCATCTCCGGGGGTAGATAATCCAAAGTGCCGCACATGGTCTGGCGCCTGCTGTTCGGCGCGTGGACGCTCCAGCCAAAGTCCGATATCTTAATTTCGCCGTGAATACCGACGAGGATGTTCTCAGGCTTGATGTCTCGGTGGATAACGTGCTTGCGGTGCAGGTATCGCAGGGCACTAGCCATCTGGGCGATGTACTGCGAGGCCTTCCACTCGGGGAAACGGCTCTCCTTCCTCAGGTGCTTGTAGAGCTCACCCTTACCGGCGAACTCGAGGATCAGAAACACACGCTTGCTATCGTGGAAATGCCCGAACAGCTGCAGGATGTTGGGGTGCCGCAGGTTGCTTTGGATCTCGATCTCCCGTCGTACCTGCTTCTCCACCCGACCCTGCTGCAGCTCGCTCTTGTGTAGCACTTTGAGCGCGCAGATGAAGCCGGCCGTCCGCTCCCGCGCAAGGTAGACTCTCCCGAACTTGCCTTTTCCCAGCGGTCGTCCGATTTCAAACATGCCGAGATGGAACTGTTTTATGGAGGGCTGCTCGATCAAAGTCACCGACTTCCTTTCTACCTGTGCCAGCTCATCGGATGATCGAGATGCTGGGCCTGGGAGAGGTTTCCTCGTTGGCGAGGTGGGCTGAGTGCCTTTGCGTTGTGCGGCCTGGGAAGGGAGAGTGACAGAGGTGACAGTATTTGCGCTCTGCATTTGCAATGCGACCTTGAAGAGATTTGGCCGACTTGATTTATGAGATAGCTGCGTTGTTGTGCTAATGACCTATGGGTACAATTAGCTACCTATGCTACAACTGTGCTGACCGCAATGTGGTGCTATTAAACAAACCTTGGATTTTGCGTTGTAATCGTTCTCATCATTGACGGACATGCGCTCGAAACGAGCCTCTAGCGTTCGTGTCGCCATGACTTTTCGTATTTGCTCGACTGATGAATACCTGTACAGGGTTCGGATTGAAAAAAAAAAAAAATTTATTGTTGTCGATTTGGTGAATAGAGATTGTGGAAGGAAATCGGCAGCTCCAAAGAAATGCAAGTGTTGTTTTCGAGAGACCAGTGGGACGTTGCCCAGCAACCGTTTAGCTCCAGCGCACTCTACCCGTTATTGCTTAGCGTTATAGCGGGGCACGCACAGGCACTTACCTAGCACAGCGGTTAAGAATCCCCTCTTCTACCTACTTTCATCAGCTTTCATCAGCCACATCGTGAATTTCTTCACGACGAACCAAACAAGCCACTTTGCGCTTCCCTGTTTCCACGAGTGCCAAGTGTGCTTGGACGGTTTGGGGAGAAAATCAAATTACACAGTGGTATGCTATCGTATGTAACTAATAAAACAGGATACTCCTTTAATCTATCTAAGAGCATCCCTATACGGTAAGCATTTTCCAGGTAGGCTACTAAGGACTTCATTACTTCACTACTTCACCTGAGCCAGATATCATGAAGCATATCCTTGGCTCTACGAAGCATCATGACAAGAAAGGTATCAGGCACACAGCACACAGCCCTGATTAAGAAGATGAGTAGAGATGTCCGTCTCTTCTTCTCTAAACGGCGATTCAGGGTATGAGAAGGATGCGCTTGGAGGGCTGAGCATGGGCAATGATTGGTCCTAGATCCCACGTCATCCTACAGCAAACGATTGACGTCGTTTATAGCCACCGAAGTCCATAACGGCTAGTGGTTTGCTTGATGGTGCTTTTAAAAATAGCCTACATAAAGATGCCTAGGCCATTTGCAAGGGCTGGTTTGGCTGCCCAGCTTTACGCGATATTCCAATTTCTCCAATAACCACACTGGTGGATATCACGATACAGACTTCACAGATGGGACGCTCAACTACGAACACAGCCAACTGGTGGGCCGCCGTCCATGCCCTCGCTATACTAGGCCAGCTCAGTTTATGCGCTGCCGGCACCATAGCCTTCGCCTCCGCTCGACCTGGATGGGAGGACAATATGCAGTCCGATGATGACGAATTCTGGGACGACGTAACCGTCAACTCAACTCTACCTTGGATCTCCGGAGCAGTGGTGAGTCCTCACTCGACAACTCTTGGCTCGGAAGGAATCTGATTAAATCGTAGGGCGGCCTTACCACTACCATTAACATAATCATATTCGTCGTCCTCTACAGAACATATAGAGTCAGCAGGGCACGCCGGTTCGAAAGCCAGAAAGACGTATTCAAGACTGCGGTCATAGTCGCGACTATAATCCTATTGATTGTCTTGTTCGCCGATCTTGCTATTGCTTTGGATACTGGCTTAGCTCAGCTAACTGCAATCTGCGGTGTTGCTTCCATCGGCAGGTCAGTATTGATTTGCTGTTCTATTCTATCCATCTTAGCTAGCTATGAAAGCTATATAAACACCGGGTTTGGACCCAAGGCTAATTATAGGGGGTTATAGCATTTTCACCATTGCTACCATCTGTGCAGACCATATCAAGCTACACGAGCTCAATAGAGAGCGGGAAAAACATGTATATGTCATAGAGCTAGCTCGGGCCAGCGAGGAGGACGTATCGGCAGACTCTGGAGCGCCTCCTTCATATGAAACAGCTGTTGGGGCTCCGAAGTAAAGAGATAAGGTGTACATTGAGGTCTAGAGCAAGCTTATTGACTTCATTTGATCTAATTGTCTCTCAATTGGCATGCCGTCGTATTGAATGTGAGAGTAGTCAGTACACGCACGAGAGACGGCAACATGGAAGCTCAGCTCCGCAGGTGCAATGCCCCTGAATTCTTGGGTCGCAGCCAGAGCAAATCTTGTGGAATTTCTAGTCGTTAAAAGGCATACTACAACGTACCTCGCCAGCAGCTATTGTAAACGCCTCTTTTATGGAAATGGTTTGGAGAGTAAAGAGGGTGAAATGCAAGATATCGACGAAGCCATATCTACGTCATAGGTCCTTGTATTCAGCCACATTTCAGAAGAAGCATGAGGTCCACCAGCCAATAGCTGCCAAGCTGCTGCCAAGACTTTTAGACCCCCAGGTCCTACGTACGAAATTAATGAACTGCAATTGACGGAAGCTTCAACCTTTTTTTCAGCAGAGCGTAGATAGAAGTCCTCAGCCGCGAACCCCGAGCTTGACGTCAACCACGGACCCCTTCTACCCCAGGATATACAAGGACCAAGCAGAGAAGAATCGCGTCGCAACCATGGACTCCGAATCGCTCAAGGCGCAGGTCATCAAGGAGGTCAAGACCCAGTACGCGATGGAGAACGCGAGGCAGTTGATCGAGGTATGTGCATCATTATATATGGATTGCTGCTTGCAAGCTCTGATTCGACCTTGAGTATCCGAGGAGTGCTAATGCCACATCTTGCGCCTTATAGAAAGTCAACGAGCACTGCTTCGAAAAGTGCGTACCGAAACCCGGCACCTCGTTGTCGAATAGCGAACAGACCTGCTTCACCCAGTGCATGGAGAAATACATGTCCGCGTGGAACCAGGTCAGCACGACTTACATCAGCCGGTTGCAGCGCCAGCAGTAAGAGTAGGATTTCCCGTTCGACTATGTCCTGCATTCAGACACCTGTTTTAGAGGGGTATCATATACATCTCCGTATTCGCTCCTGGTCGGTGTACGAATAGAGACGCCGTTATGAACCGGCAGTGAGAAAAGGAAAGGGTTGGGTGAGGAAACCCTTACGGCGGAATCATCGGGAACGGCAAAAAAGCATAGAGTGTACAATTATTTTACGGGCTTCAGCGCTAAGACGGTGGTGTCTAGTCCCGCTGGATATGGGTATATAAATTCCGCTTATGACTTCTCCGCTTGACCTTTCTTCTTGGCCTCCTCGGCTTCTCTCTTTCGTGCTAGGTATCTCTCGCGCGCGCTCGAGACGTCGGTCTCGGTCTTGCGGCTCTTCGAGGCCCGTTCCACCTTCTGCCTCTCTTCTTCCTCTTCTTCCATCGATCTCTTCAGAGACTGCTCCAGTTGCGCCTCGAGCATGCGCGTCTGCCTTTCGCGCATTGCTTGCTTTCCGCCAGAACCAACGAACCCTCGTGACTTGTCTCGGTCATCTCTGCGATCCGGTCCTCTGCCAGGCTGGTTCTGTGGCTCTCGCTTCTTAACTGCATTCAGGTTCAGACCCCCCCTTAGTAGTTCGCGTTTATCCACCACTTGGCCGTCTTCATTAATGGCAATGGTACCACCCTTCTGGTTGATCTCCCTCGCCACGTCCGCTTCGGACTTCTCTTTCTTCTCTTGCGTTTCTTCTCCCTCCTTAGGACCGGTCTTCGCGCGTTCTTCCGCCGCCTTGACAACTTCAGCATGCTGTTTATCGCCCCTTTCCAGTAGGTCTTTGTAGAAAGCCGTCATGCCGCCACCTTTATTCTTCTTGGCTTCTTCTTCTTCGCGCTTGCGCTCCTCCTCTTCGATGCGCCGGTTTTCCTCTTGCTGTTTCTTGTACGCTTCGGTGACGAACTTCTCCTTATCCGCATACTCATCGCCTTCCTCCGCTCGTTCCCGCGCGATCTTCTTTTCTTCAGCGATTAGGGCGTCGCGTTTCCGTACGGCGGCCGAGGCCATCAAGTTTTTCATGTACTTCGGTTTCCTCTCGATGTCTTCTTGTGTAGCCTTCTTTTCTGGTTTCAGGGAGTCATAAACGGCATCGTAGTCGTATATCGAAGGATCTAATTCCTCGGCAGCCTCTTGGTGCTTGCGCGACTCTAAGGAACTTGACAAGTCCCCGTACATAGAAATTTGTGGTTTTTTGCCTTTGCTTTTCGGGGGCTGCAACCCATTCGTGGATTTGAGTGCGGGCTTCTTGCTTGCTTGATTTCCAGATAATCTCGTCGTAAAGTCATCATCCAATTCTGATATCTCGGTAGCTTGAGGTCCGTTGTTGGAGCCGTTCGTTTCGTCGTCTGAACCGTCATCGCCGAACATAGGTTTTCTCTTGGGGGCGGGCTTTGAAGCTCCCGGCTTCTTGGTCACATTGAGACCGAATGATAATCCTGGTTTGCTCATTGTAATGACCGATGCTTTCAGTATAGTTGTGAAGTCTTGCGAAGAAATACTACAATTTTAATAGGTTGATAACTGATCCAAGTTGTTTCTTGCAGCAAGGTGGCGTAGGTCCACTGCAATGCCTTGCAACTAGGTAGCCTGCCAGCTGAAGTACGGTAAGCTAAGGCACCTGAGCCGAACCAAGCGCCAAGATAGCCGCAAGCTGATGTCCGATTAGATAAGATGAGGTAAGCTAGGGTTCCTGCATGCCTGTCTTAGTGCATGGTATTTCCTCATTCTAACAATACCTCGGTGTTTAGTTTCAGTGTATCTTTTAACCTTCCTCACATTCGATCGCTGCTTACGCTACATACCTATCCATGGGTGGCTTACTTGGCCATCGAATGATTACCCACGCATGCATTTACCTAAGAAATGATATATGATGGGAAGTCGCACAGCTCTCGAAGCTTTGTCAACCCCGCCAACCCGACCAACGCCAACGCCAACGCCAACGCCAATGACACTTACATGTTTATATGTTTATATGCCCGCAATAGCATCACTTGAGTCTATTATATAACACATCTGCTGTTTCTTGGTCATCATGGTATCTTCAGAGACATACCGCGCCATCCAGAATTGGATCGGCCAGCAACTGGAATATGAGGCTACTCACTCAGCTCCCGCGCCATTGACAGATGCCCAGCGAAAACTATTAGACAAACTCGAACAAGCTCTACCACCTGCAACACCACTTTTGGCCGAGCCGGATATGGGCGATGCCAACACCAACTGGGTTGGTCTACTAATGGGTACGCACCATCACCCAACTAATAAGTCATAAAGCTGATCCCGCCTCAGAAGATAGAGCTGCTCGTCAACGAGGGTCTACTGTCGGTGAGCCCGACTTTAAAGAAAAGGCAGGCCCGGTCGTGTTGGGAGTCCAAAAATGGTACTACGAGGTCCGGATCGATGAGCATCCGGCGCCCTTTCCCAATTCTGAGAGTGGATTCCTACCGGACGGAACGCAACCCTACTTTACACGCAAGAAGGACGCCAAAAGATACGCAGCCAAATGCGCCATGGAGTGGCTCAGAAATAGGCGCATGCCTCAAGGCAGCAGTAACGGTATGGCATCTGCTCAAGTCCAGAATCGGCCGGTCACGCCACAGTTTTCCCCAGAAAGGAAGAAACAGAAACTCTCGGCATCCTCGCCTGAGCAGAGCAAGAATCCAGCTTCCAAGCCAGATGTAATACAAGAAGTCCGGCAGCTGTGCGAACGTCTCGGAGGTCCCGAACCTCGATACATCCTCGCCGAGAATGCTGATCAGCCTGGTTTCTTCAGCGGCTATCCGGACATGGGCATATTGGTTTCGGCCTTACCCGCAGGCACCGGGCGCGTGGAGGATGTGTTGGGTAAGAAGTCAGCCAGGGAGAAGATTGCAGAGGAGTTGGTAGTGCCCTTGCGCGCCATAGCTGCAAAACATGAGGAGGCGAACCAGCGGTACATAAAAACACTACCGCCTCTCAAGCAAGGAAGCGAAGGCAATCGGCAGCCCTCTAGCTAGTTGCTAGTTGCGATGCTGATAAGACTGGGACACTTGCCCGTGACTAAGACCTGACCTTGAGATTTCAGGAAACTAGGAGTTTTTATATGAGTCACAAGGGGCGGGTTAGATCAGTTCAACTTCTGGGCATGATATCCGATGAAAGGGAGCGTCACAGCGGTATGCCTGTTTCAGTATTTAGATAAGGACGACTCGACGTCTTGAATTGGTCATGACTATTTTACTATTCGATCCTGGTACAAGATGTGACTGAGGTGATGATCATAGTACTGGTACTCGACTCCAGTCAAATTTCCATCGTGACGGGGAACTGGAAGAGGAAAACATCGCCCTTTTGTAGCTCTCCTGAGATGCCAGACACACCTCTCCGTCTCGCTAAGATAATTAAATGACACAGAATCTTGCGTGTATTAACAACCACACATCATATTATAAACGACTTGGAGTTGTTCAGATCATGAGTATATACCTAGATACCAATGTAGGCTAGCTGACGCATGTCCAGAACAGTTTCTATTGAAGAAATCCATTAAAAGTTCGATGGAGTACTTCTCTAGGTCCTGCTTTGTATCAATATATTTTTACTGCCCATCATCCTTCCTATGTAAATCTTGCCCAAGCCGCCTGCGCAAGAGTAGCACGAATCCAAACTCCCAGAAGTCTGACCTGGCTGGCCCACGATGCATCCTGGGGGCTATTTCTTTCTCGTCACCGCCCTCGCTGGGTTCTTGGTACTAGGCAACTCCAAGTTCAGTGTTGACATATGCCCCTATTACCACCTCAGCGAGATCACCGACGGTTCGGAGACGACGACCCACGACCTGAAGTTTGTCGCCACGTGTTTGACATCCTCAGATCCGCCCAGATATCAAGAGAGCAACTTGAACTTCACAGAGTACGTTTTGATCCAGTCCAGTCCGAGATACGAAATGAGGTATATGTAACTAACGGTTCCGCTGCTGTCAGTTGTATCAACAACAACCAGGCACAACTCACGGATGCTCAGCAAGAGGTTCCTTATCCCGGACCGTTCAGCGGGTCGTGTATTCACTGCGGCATCGCGGCCACGAGACCCGACGGCGATGGCACCTCGTGGAGTGTCTCCCTCCGCTGCCAGTGCGCAAACAAGGACTATCCGACCGACTTCAAAGCGACAGATATTTCTCTCAGTACGTTTCCTTAGGTTTTGCCACAACTAGCAAATCATGTGTCCTGCTCTGTTACCTATAGCCCTTGGCGGTTATAAAGCCTTATGAGATACGGAAAGCGTTATTAAGAACCTAGACCCTAACTCGTCTGTCTAGATGACATCATCGACGTCACGAACGATGGCTTCCTATCCTGTGACGGCCGCGACGGCAACGTAGTCAATGGCGATCCGGACCCTACCACATCCCCCTTTCCCCTTGACGCCGCTCTGGCCCCCAGCAGCACGACCGGCAGCCCCATCAGCGTGACGACCATCGTGGAGACCGCGCCCACCACGATCACCGAGACGCCTAGCGTATCTACCAGCGTCTGCCCGCCACCCGTAACCATCACGGAGACGCACAAGAAGGTCAAAACCAAGACCAAGACCGAAACCGAGACCGAAACAGAGACCGAAACGAAGACGAAGACGAAGAAGAAGACCAAGACCAAGACGGAGAAGGTTACGGAAACGGCTCTGGTGAATGTCCGCGTCACCGTCTTCACCGCGACGGTCTACACGACGCCGCCGCCCTCCCTGATCATCAGCGCCTCGCTGCAGACCACCGTCAAGGCCGTCTTCACCACCATGACTGTGCCGGCAGCAGTCGAACGCGCCGCCCCGAAACCCGAGGTTTTCGTCCCGGCAGCAGCGGAGCCCCCTGCCCCGACGCTCGAGCCCGTGGTCGCGGCGCCGGAACCTCCCGTCTTACCCGAAGGCGCCATTTGATTTCCGTGTTCAATGTGAGGGGGCAGCTGGCCTGGCCGGGGGGAAAGGGGGGGGGAAGGAGTTGGGAATTTGAAAAGAAAACTCTGCATGAAAAGGATTTCCTTTGTTCAACTAGGTATTTGGGGGGGTGGCTTTTTGGTCTAATGATGGCTTAGCCGAACTTTAGTATAGGTAGGACTATTGAATGAAGATTGAGCGTGGACATGCGAGTCCGGTGATCTGATGATATACCCCTATTTGGCGTACTTAGGGTGGCCGCCTAGATACATGCACGTTTAGGTGTCTAAGCCGTTTTGAGTCCGTCAATTTCACTGTTTCACTCCCCTTAGGTCTTATGGGGACCGCGAAGGAAGTCGAGGTGTTCAATGCTGGTGATAAGAGGCGATGAGTGACGGCGCCTCGTGGGAATGTATTGATAGAGCATAGGACGTGATATTTATGTACTATACCATAAAATAGTACTTCGCCCATCCTCCTTCACTGCTCTCCATCACCCCTTTTGTATTCCTTTCATATCACGCCGCCGTTATTCTCTCCCCCTTCCGCCTCTCCGTCCTCCTCTACCACGCCCTCCACCACCTCCTCTTCCCGCGTTCCCACCACCACCACCGCCGCCGCCCCTATTCTTCCCCATCGGCACCCTCGCCACAACCCCCTCCGGCAAATCAGCGACCTTCTCGCCATCCCGCCACAAAACGCCCACGCCCTGCCTCCGCCCGCGCACCTCACGGAAATACTCCAGCGGCACGACGCCCTCGGCATTGCCCTCCGTCAGCACGACCCCGTTAGCGCTGATCCACCAGCTGACCCCGCCGTCGCGCAGACTCCGCTCCACATCCACGAACACCAGCAGCTCGGCATCGGACCGCATGCCGCTGATCACCTTCGTCCCGTCCCCGTCCCCGTCCCCGTCCCCGTCCCCGTCTTCGCCGGCGTCGTCGGGCAGCAGCCCCGTGCCGAAGTGCACGTGCTGCCGGCCCATCTTCTTGAGGCCGCCGGCCGCGACGATGGCCGGCCAGAAGGCGAAGTAGGTGCCGTGGACGACGACGGCGGGGACGTTGCCGGCGGCCAGCGTGACGGGGGTGTGCAGGCCCGCGTCCGCGAGCGCGATGCTGTGGCCCTGGTTCGCGCGGATCAGCCATGCGGCCGGGTCGTCGTCGTCGTCGGGACCAGAAGCCGCCGCGCCTTTGGGTTTAAGGGCGAACCGCTGCTTCGCGTTGTCCGCTACTGCGCGCTTGATCTCTTCGAACGAGGGGTTCAGAGAACGTATGCGTGGCCATTGCATCTTGCGGTTATGTTAGTCGATTTGTCTATCTAGATATCCATTCTCTCTTCTGAGGAGACGAAAGACGAAGCTTGTATGTGTCTTTCCTCGTCGCACTTTTGACACGAATACTACCCCTATGTTTCATCTACCATGAGAAAATGGGAAGGGACGGACTCACCACTTTATCCAACGGCGCATATCCCTCGCCATCCAGCCGGATCCCCGCGTTCTCGGCCTGGTGTCGCAGCAGCGACGACAGCGCCCTAGAAATCTGCACCTCGCGGTCCTGGCCGCCTCCCCTACCACCGCCGCGACGATCGCGACCGCGGCCGCCTCTGCCCTTGCCCTTGCCCTTGCCCCGGAGGGCCTGGTCCCCCATCCTCTCCACCGACTCGGCGAACTCTTCATCCCCCATGCTGACGGTTACGGCTCGGCTACGACCGGGCCTAAGGGCGCGCTGTAGGATACGGCTGCCGTGAATATTCCTATGTCCGGGTAGGCGAGCCGCGGGAATGTGTTTGGCTGGGCAGATGAGTAGTCTGGACGCAGATGAGAAGACGCCGCGCAGAGCCACTGTTGGATGAGATGCGGTAGTATTGCAACCGAGAGAGGATGTGAGGAAAGTTGGCAGAGATGAGTTCTGGGAATTTGGATGTCCTTGTAAAGGTTGGGATGATATGATCGCTTAAAAGAATAAGAATAAATGCTAGTGTGACGGGAATGTCAATGTCAAATTTGAGCCGCAATGCATAACACAAGGCATCTGGCATCTACTGTCATCTACTGTCACGGATCCACCCGGCCTGACTCACCTTTATATCATCCGTACATTTTTTACTCAGATTTATATACCAAAGCCCGTGCCATATCACAAAGAAATTATTAAAAAAAGGTAGGAATTTTTATGTTCATCGCAAAACCCTAGTATTCATACATTATTGCCGTACTTTTCCGGCTTATTTACATAGTACATTGGTAAACGGATTTACCGTCCAAGCATTTTGAGCGCCTGTCATATGCTGGACGCTCTTTGGCCGCACACCCGGTCCTATTGGAAAATCCTCACAAAAGAACCGTAGAGCACGGCAGCTTGGTATGCAACGGCTTCTTTCCCTATTGCAAATAGAATCGTAGGTGGGTGAACACTCTCCGGAGTACACCTCATCACTACCCGCCGTACCATCCCCTTGTCTTCTGGCAGTATTGTTCTTAATCGTGCTTTGTCGATTATACAGGGACCAAAATGCTCGTCCCGGCGGCGGTGGAAGAAATTCGTAAACTTTTCGCAAATGCGGTTGGGTATTATAACAAGTAGAAAGGACCGAAGGAAATGGTAAACCGTCTAACTATGCAGAGTTCATGTTTTGTGGGGAATGGCCTTTGCCCGGATGACTGTCTATTGTTACATGGGTCATGAGCGTATCATAGTCGTTATGGCATTATCGGTAGCCGCCGGTCGCCGGCGAGCTTGTGGCAATCATGCTGGCGCGGTTGTTTCGCTTGTCCATACTCTCGTGGCGAGCGAGCGAGAATTGCCGCTGAGGCCGTTCCTCGCTTGCCCTGTCTGCGGTATTGTACGTCTCGCGGTCTGGCGTCGATCGGTCAAAGTATCGTCGAGCTGGTGTGGCGATGCCTGTCGTCGATGCTGGAAGAACCAGTCTGCTATTAAGTGCCGAGGAAGCAAGCCGCCTTCTAGGTAGAGCTGATGACGCTAAAGGTTCAGGCTCTTTCGATGGAGGGGCCGGCAATTGCGAAGCGTATTCGCGCGTTCCCGAACGAATGCCGTGGACTTCAGTAATAGCACGAGAAGGTGCGCGGAAACGGACTTCCTCGTCTTCATTGTCTAGCGTTCCCCGACGGCCTCGAGTTAGCAGAGGTTTCCGTTCATATTGTTCCTCTGGCTCTTCCGTAGTAGCGCGGCGAGTTCTTAATAAGGATGATTTGCGCCCTTCCTCTGGCTCTTCTGTCCCCGCTCGACGAGTGCGAGAAATCAGGAGAGAGGTCTTCCGGCCGGCCGAAGCAGCCAGAGCATCCGTCGGAGTCGCAGGAGTTGTGGCACTATATCGTGGAGTTGGCAGCGCACTGCTGATGTTCCGCCTCTCTTCATAGCGAGACAAAGCTCTGGGACTAGTGTTCAATGTGAGTGTACGTTCTGTAATACTCGGTCGTCTTGTAGTAGGCGGGCCTGGAAATTTCGTGATGGTAGGGCTGGTCACGCTCATCGTAGGATTATTCTCCTGTGCTGGCGCCGTCACTTGTTGCGGTTTGATCTGCGCTGCGCCTTCACTCAGCGCAAGACATAGTTCAGTCAGACTGCGGCAGATACTATCTGCCTTTCGTCTCAGCTGTCGGTCGGTAATGGTCGTGCCGCTTCCAATGCTGCTTGCACCGCTCGATATGGGGCCTGGTTGGCCGGCCGTGCCCATCATGAGAGAAAGACCCAAGGCATCGCTCGCAGCAGTCTCCAACGCCTCATATACTTCCGAACTAAGGAATCCTTTCGACTTGACTAGCGCAGAGAGTAATAATGGATGACCGTCTTTCTGTATACTATTCGTATCCGATGCTTGCACGGCGCCACCAGAGCTACGCTTCGGGGAGGCAGAGAGAGTTGTTGCGTTAGTATGAGCGGTCGGTGGTCGCTCCTCCGACGCTCGTGATATGGCTGCACCTGATGTTGGAGGGAGTTTGCCAGTCAACTCAAGACGGTGAATGCGAGATTTGAGATCATCGAGCTCGTCCCATACCGTAGAAGGGGCGGCTGTCGAAGTCGTCGAATTTGTTCCTTCTACGCCCTGATGCGCATCCTCGAGCTGGGCATCCTGTTTTTGAGGATCCATCGACTTTGGCACCAGGGGTGAGGAGCTGTAGGTACGAGGATGGCTATAGTTAACACTGGACTGTTTTAGTGATGACATGCGAGAAGGGACAGGAGTGCCATTGTCGATAGAGGGTTGTCTTCTTCGGCTGTAACCAGATCCCTGATCGGACGGCTGGTCTTGGAAAGCCAGTGATCGAGGTGTTAATGGAGAGCCACGAAGAGGAGTGCTATAGCCTTTGGATTTCGCCTCATCTGACGACCTGTCCCTATTGAATCCCCTATAGGTAAGAGTGCGGGCGGCTCTATCCCCAGACTGGTCATCACTAAAACCTCTAGGTCGAGAAGTCTCCTGATCTGACATGCGTCGAGATACTTGCGGAGGGGATGTAGGCTGATACGAGGACACACCCATAGAGAGAGGTCGTCGGTTACTTCGGGTGACTCGGGACTAGATCTAATGTTAGCTAGAGGACATGGACAGCAACGGACACGATGAAAAGACCATATAGATGCGATACCCAGAAGGTGTTGGTAATATCAAAAAAGCAATGTGTTTCCATCTCCAGAGCGGGACGATCTCTACAGAACGACCCTTGATAGAAACCCAAGGACAATCATTGCGTGCTAAGACGCTTAGGTGCCTTCTGAAACAAGATAGGAAACCAACAACTAATTAACTTACCAGGGCGCCTTGACTTTCTCCATAGTTTCCATTGTTATCTGCGCCGCGGCGTAGGGGGTCCTCGCGAGCAATCTTCAAAAACAGATCGCCATCGTCGCCATCCGGACGATCTCCCGCCGAATCGGGCGGCGTTATCTGCGATGCATCGTCGGAACGCCTTCCTTCTAGTGCACGCAAAGTTCTGTCGCGGTGGTTTGAATCTCCGTAGTCATCATTCCCATCATACGTCCGCGCCGACCGGACGTTCATGTCGAGAACAAGGCTCCTCCGTCGCTCGCCGGAGGACCGAAATGATCGAATAGGAGGGATGGATGCAGAACCGCCCGAGCCGTTGGAAATCGGGGGCGGTTTATAGGATACAGGTGGTCGCCTTACTACCGAGCTTCTCTTCTCATCGGTTACTGTTCTCTGAATGGTCTTGGGCAGTAAAAGTTCCCGCTGGCCGTGCGTCCACTCCCTGCCTGCGTCTTCGCCTGACGGAGCACCTTGGGTATCGTCAGATGCGTGCATTCGCTGGCGAGACGAATTATCGTTTAAAGAACCGGCCGAGAGAGGGGCGCGCCTATGTTGAGGCCGTATGACGATGGTATCGGTGGAATCGGTGGGAGACTTTACGTCAGTGGTGCTGGGCGTGCGTTTATTAGCAGAAGTAGACGAGTCTAGAGAAGCGGACCGCTTTGCATTGGCGGATGTTGATGTCGATGTGGCGGTCGATAGGGTAGGGGTCTGAAATGTGGATGCCCGAAACCTGGTTGGACTCGACCTATCGGTGGGCGATTGTTCGGATGAGACAGAGCTGCGCGTGGTGTAATTGTGGCTATTGTTATGCTTGTGTGCTGTCTGTGGAGACAAGTCCTGCGCCGTGTTTGGCTGTGTTTCGGTGTGGTGATCGGGTTCGGGTGAGACAGGCGAGGGTGGGATTTGATTTTGCAGAAGCGAAGGCAGGGCAATGGGTTCTTTCTTGAGATCGGCAAAGCGGTAGGCGGGAAGTTTTGAAGAACTGTGACTTTGTCGGTGTGTGTGGTGAATGGAATTTTTTGACGATGCGGAAGAATTTGTTTTCAGTTGGTCAGCGGTAGCGGTAGCGGTAGCGGTGGCGGTGATGGTAGGGTGATGGGATTTGGTTGCGGATGGGTCCGTCAATGCTGATGCAGCAGGAGCTGAAGCAGGAGCAGGAGCTGGAGCTGTAAAATGCATAAGGTATTAGCGGCTGCTTAACTGGCTATACACCCTATATGCCTAGGCCTAGGCCTGCGCAAAAACGGCATACACACAAAATAAAATCGAGGAAATTCCTACCATTACCATTGACATTACCATTACCATTACCATTACCGATACCGCTACCACCGTAACCATTCACTGCCTCAGAATTGGAATCCATTTCGTCCCTTCTCGTTGTTAAATCTTCGTCCGAATATCGTCACCATGAATGTTGTATTAGTTGCCGTGCGGGCCGGGCATGTATTAGTTCGGCTTCAGACTCGCAAGGGCTCGGAACACTGGTATTTCTTTGCATAAATAGTAAAACAAGGAGATCCATGGAAGATGTCGAGGTCGGTCGGATAGCGCAAAAGTAAATTCGCCCCCTATTGTGAAAGAGAGGACGGCGACGACGACGAGAAAGAAAAAAGCATCGTAGAATGAGCGACTGGTGGTGGAGAGGTTTGCCTCTGGAGCTAAAATCTCAGGAGAAGTTCAAGAATTTGCAATCGGGATCCTCGATCATATTGAGATTTGGCCAGGACAGGGAGAGCCAGAGAGGGTAGCAGCCCGAAGCTCCAAGTCTATGCCGGGGTGTATGGGGAGGGATATGGATGGTACAGATACGGCTATGGCTGTAAGGATATGGATGTGTCCAGGTGGGCGGGCAGACGGGATGGGTATGGCCAATTAAGTCGAGTTTGTATCAACTAAGGCCCTCTAGCTACCTTGATTCAACGAGTTGTATACCAAGGACTTTTGTTCTCTTTCCACCGTCGGCCTCCTCTCCTTTCCTGTCTTGGGCTAGGGCCTACCTGAGGTTTAACTGGGCACGGATCCGGCTTGCAGTAGTAAAATATGTAGCTACATACCTCATAACTGGTAGTGGAATCTAGCTAACTGACTTGGATGTGGGACGTTAAAACCGCTGAAAACAGCTACGCCGCATCACGAATCGCAACCGAATGCCACCTGGGTGCATGGGGGTGATCTGATAGACAGGTCCGTGAGCCTCGGATAATTGTACGTACCTACGCCATGTTCCTCAACTCTTCGACGTCTGTGCATCCCCATGTATCCCATGTTGATCATTAATAAAGGGATCTGCAAAGTAGAAGAGCTGTTCCCGCTCAGGGGTTTCCTTTAATACGTCCAGTACGCCCAAGTGCTACAGCTGATATCCGAGTGAGAACGGCACCTTGTGGATGGACTTTCTTTACAGGCTCTTCTCTTGGCCTACTTATATCGAGCCAGCGACGAGCGTAAGGCAATGGACGGCGTTGTAACATAATGTTTGAGCTTGCAGCAGTTCATGCCGCGCTAAAAAAAATCAGCGAAGACGGCGAAAATTTACCAATCATACATACCTAGGGTAGGTAGTAAACGGTGGGGTTATGTGTACTTGCAGACTACCATGCTGCAGTGTGTCGAACGTGCGAGCGCTGCAGCCGACCAAAAAGGCCAATACTACAATCTCGGGAGGCTGGTCAAGCTAGATTTGTGTCTGCAAGGTCCATCGTTTCGGAGGCTCTTCTCAAGCTTCCAAGACTAGCCTCTCAAGGATAATTTAGGCAGGGGAAAACAAGCGACGGCCTTAGCCATGCACATTACCCTTAGTCAGGGGTTAGCCATTCCTGGTTTTAATTTGCGACGACGTGAAGTCGGTAACATATATTAGTTCGCGGAAGCCATCGTTGCAAATCTCTAGAAATGTGAGATGTGATAAGATAAGTGACCGCGACTATCTCCTTGCTTGGCTGCTTGACTGCTTGGCTGCTCTCAGGTTCTTTTTCTTCACGTCGCAACCTCGAACGCCACTTAATTCGGAGTTCTATGCAAGGCATGGCCAAGTATATGAGATACTGGTCACGTTGGATGTTAGTTTGCGGAGTCCTGCAAGGAATCATCGTCGCCTGCAGAGAGACCACTCAAGGCTCCAGCCAACCCCCTGATAATCTGCATGGTTCTGGGCCATCACCATAATCGGCGGAATAAGTCGTTGATGTTGAACTACATTGGCTGGAAGATCCGTTGTGCTTGTGCTTGTGCTTGTGCTGCGCATGGCATTCCGTGCTGGTAAGCACTAGATATTTCGTGTGGCTTTCGATGCAAGAAATAGATTCATTGCGGGGTCAAGTAGTATACGTAGTGTATGTATAGTATGGTATAGTATAGTATAGTATAGTATACATACCTGTTAGGTAGTGTACGTAGCGTACTGCCAAACTGGGTAGCCATCGAGAAGGCTTCCATTGACTCTCACTATCGTATTGTTGGTCTTGGGAACTTATTCGTTGTTTGCTGTCTCCATGACAATAAGATTGACTCTTTGTGTTCAAGCGGGACTCAAGTTACACCAGGTTAGTAGGTTAGATACCAGAATCCCGGGAGCGAACTTTTGAGGAGAGTAATCTTGGATATGCAAAGGGACCCTCGGCCAATTTACCATCGTCGATCAGAGTCGCTTTCGGCGGGGGGCCATAAGCGGAGACACAAGGGACCCCGGGCTTCTGAATCGCAAACCGCAATTGCGTGCGCCGCAAGCGGAAATACCAGGGTACGGACCCCTGAGCTTGGAGGAGATCAAACTCTTAACGAAGCCTGTGAAGTCCGTGACCAGACGAGCATCACCCATTTAATCTAACTTTCACACGATCTGATATGTTTCAGGATAATACCGATTTAAGCCTTGGGCATCCCTTCTTTTATGACGTTTTCGTAGAGCCGATGAGACTCTTCAACGGAGACAGCTGGATCAGGCAGTGTAACTATGCTGTGTCTCACTGACTGTCGCCACACGATGGCCCATAGGGAAGAATCGGAGACATTGGCCTAAGTCGGAATGTCCAGTTACCTGAAACGTATGTTCAAGTAGCCGGCAGGGTCTTGAAAGAAAAAGAAATCGCAGAAATCGGGATCACGCGTATAGTAAAACCAACTCATAATGAAGTAGGGGTGTCTTACTGCGACCTCTTTTTACGGCTCCATTGGCCTCCCCGGACACATATCCTGAGACGGCCACTAAAAGAGCGGTTTGCCGACATGTCTGTTTCAATCGAGCACTGACCAGTTCTCAAGATCTCAGCCTCATGACTTCATTATACCTAGCCAGCTTTCTAATATTTCGTCATCCGAATCGGAAAACCCAGCAGCCCAAGAATTAAGTCTTCTGAAAATTCAGGTTGCATCGAGTAGACATTACGTTTCGTATCATAGACGGGTACTGTATGTAACAGACACGAGGTCGCTGGATACGCCAAAGAAGCTAACAGTCGACGAGCTCACCAAATCGCTTGGTAGTTGGCCAGCTATGTATCGTGCGTAAAGGGATACCTAGATAAACTTCCAAGTTGCAACCGGGTGACATATAACTGTACACAAAGTCTCCTGGCATTTGAGACAGACAACCTATTGTGTCCAAAGTACATGTCAGAAGATATGATAGAATGTACTATCAGAAAGTTTGGACTGTGCGGTGGCCCTCGAGTATCTGCTCTTGCGTATTGCTTTTAATCTCAAAATCATGTTTCGAAACTCTGAAAGTTTATTTCTTTGACCATATGTCTTGCGACAGGCATAAAGCTTAGAGCTCTGACGTTTTGTTGATATTAAAGATCGGTAGATCGTAGGGAATGCCTAGGATTTTAAATCATGGGTGAGAAGGACAATGGCACGGCAACGGGAAGAAGTGGATTGAATCTACATGTAAATAAACGCCCTAGCGCTATATGTGATGAGGGTAAGAATAAGCGAGTCGCATTTCCTGCACCGAAACCCAGAGAAAAGCTCAGACGCGGACGTTTCAGGTCAGCTCAGGATGCGCTGATCTAAAATAGCATCAACCGACGGGCGCTGGGGCGGCCGATAATGACCCATTTCCAGACTTTGTAATTTCACGCATGGCGATAATCCCCATTTAACATCACCTTGTTGATATCATAGCAAATCCCTTCTGGTCAGGTATCGGAGGCGGTGAGGCTCTGGTGTACAAAGGTGCCTCGGGATGAAACCCTGCGGTCAATTAAGGTGAGAGTTTGAAGAGGAACTATGTATGTGAGAATTGACTTTTGATGCTCTTAAAATAGACCTGGATATTCGGAAGATAAATATTGTTAATAAGCAGGTGGATACTCTATTCATTGCCGTGAATAAACAAAACGTCCCTGTCACATGAGACGGCGACAAGATCATGAAGTCGCCATCCAGCACTATCAGCTTTAAATATAGCAAGTACAGAGTATTCCTCTTAAGGGATGATACCTATTTTGGGGCCTAACGGCTCCGAACAATCCGGATGTTCAAAGTTAGGTTATTGGAAATAGCAGCTAGGTTGGTGTTGATGGCGATTTAGGGTACAATTTGCATCTATCCTTAGAGCTAACCTGGGAAACTTTGCAGTCTGGTCATATGAGCAGCGCCATGTTAGGATCTCCCTGTGGAAGTTCCCCGAGATTCATCCTCCCCTGGGAAACGGATATCGGTTGGTTATGTTGGACTGACATGAGTTGAGAGACGAAGCAAGTTGGCAGCAAAGTTCATGTCCCAGAAAAGCCCCTTAACTTTGGGTACTATGTTGGTTAAGTAGCACGTGTACAAATATGTATATCATATCCAATAGGACCGGACCTATGAACATGAACATCTATCACCAACTGAGGTGACTTGAATTGTTTGCCCTCTTGCAGAAGATTCAAGATTCACGAGCCGCTTGCAGGCCAGATCGGCCGTCCGCGTACGTACCGAATAACGCCGCATTTCCACAAGTTCCCAAGCCACCAGGACCAATTCCGGCTTATGCTTGGCATGGGAGGAGGCGATTGGCGGAGTGAAATTATCAGCTGCAAGACCAAATTTGGCATCAAGGTTGTGATTGGCTTTCCGTTGGCGCCCACCAGCTGCAGAGACCTATTATTAGAACTATTACTATCCCTGTCTCGGCCAGTGTCTCGTTTCGCAAACGCAAAGCCCCTGTTCGAAAGGACCACTCAGACGACGGCACGCTGCAACTGTTAGCGACGTAACGAGCCACCCGCATTTCTACACAGCACGGGGGTTCTAACACTCGCACATCTCCAACTGCGGGAAGTACAGCAAGATACTCCTCCAACAGATACGAACGGGGGTTGTAGAGGTAGAGAGGTAAGTGTTAGCGCACGCGGCAGGTATCGATGTGAGTTGTCCCGCGGGTTGCATGTGGGTCGGACTGGTTGGAATTACAAAAGGAAGATGAAGCTGAGGGGGGGGGGGGGGGGGGGGGGGGCCCAATGGTTGCCTTTTAGCGCTTAAAGCCGGGGGTAAATAACAAAAATTTTTAAAAAAAAGCCATTTACCAAATTTGGTTTAACCCAATTAAAAC
>MU399520.1:0-43019 GCA_022578845.1 Hypoxylon cercidicola
AATAATAATTTAAATAAATTAAATTTTTAATAAATTAATATTTATATTAATTATAAATTTTAATAATTAAAAATTTTAATAAATAATATAAATTTTTTAATAATTATTATAATAAATATTTTAATTAATAAAATAAATATATTAAAATTATAAATTATAAAATTAAAAACGTTAATATTAAAAAAACTTTTATTTAATTTTTTAAACTTTTTTTTTTTTTTAATTTTAAAAAAACATAAAAAAGATTAATATTAATTAACGAAAACGTTAATATTTAAGTGAAACTACTAATTGTTAAAGTTTATAGCAAGGTGGTACGTTAATTAATACGTTACATAGAAGCACACATGACTTTCAACTTGTACTTAGTCGTAGCTTTAGATTCATTTAATTTAAACAACCAAGTTTCTCATCATCACATTGCCTCACATCCCCAGTCACTGCTCTCTGCATCTTATCATTTACAAACTAGCCTTGGGCACGGGACGAGAATACTCCTAAGAATTCCAACTTGTTCCAATGATAATACGCCATTCATTTGACGTGTAAATGCCAATCTAGAAAGTAGCATC
The DNA here is from genome assembly GCA_022578845.1 of Hypoxylon cercidicola. Taxonomy (NCBI): domain Eukaryota; kingdom Fungi; phylum Ascomycota; class Sordariomycetes; order Xylariales; family Hypoxylaceae; genus Hypoxylon; species Hypoxylon cercidicola. The sequence continues at coordinate 573 of MU399520.1, forward strand.
GAAGTACGCGGGCTTGTTCCCATCTTACCGGTGTAAAGCACCAACTATGCAATGCCTGAACAGGTAGGTTTGGGTAGCAAAGAACTTGTTCCTGACTGGAGATGGAGGACGTGTGCTATTACTACCGACACATTAAGTACCCCTAGGCAAGACCTGATCTTGAATCAGGGATTGGCTGGTCCTCGGTAAAAGATGTGAGTTGACCAGGGCAAAGAGATCATCGTTGTTATACTGATTACTCTTCGCGTGTGCACCAAGATTCCCATTCGAACGTATACTTTTCGTGAATTCAATCGATATTTGACCATATTATCGTGCGAAGCTGGCAGTGTCAGGCAAGACAATGTCAAGTAGGTCTACACAGACCATTCTACTAGATTCTTGGAAGCAAGGTGCTCTAAGTATGCTCTGTTTAGATCCAATGTGATGGAACCCCAGGTGTATAAAAGGAAAGAGGCCTATCCCGTGTCATCTCTCTCTCTCTCTCTCTCTCTCTCATGCTGAATAACAGACTCAAGGTCCTACACAGGTGATAAGGGGCTAAGGGTCTGACAATAGATGCTATTTCAAGGAAGAGATATTTCGAAGGCTTGTCAAAGTGATGCTCGTACATCAAATCGACCCTGACTGTAAACTTCTCTCCGCGCTTGACCTCCTGTCCGGAATGCCACAACATTCGCTGCTGGAATACCAACGCCCTGCCTATCTTGGGCTCCATATCCAAACATGCCTCGTTTCCTATCTGCTGTTCGCCTTCCTCTAGGGGTCGAGGAGGAAACATCTCCCCGGAGGTGCGTCTAGTGCCATGGTGGTAGATTGTGGAAGCGAGCTTCCATATTCACGTAGAGCAATGTGCAACCCATGAGTGAGGGAGCGACTGAGGGTTGTAATACAAGGACTTGACTTGAAAATTGTGATTAAGAGTTATAGGTGGGATCTCGTGTTGCCGTTACTTGCCAACTTTGCCTGCAGCGAATGAGTCACAACAACGATGATCATAAAGGCGAAGCATCGTGTAAGGAATCCGTAGTACATAGGTATTATACATTATACATGTTATGCAGATAACGAGATAGAGTCGAATTTCAGGCACTCCCACATGTGGCTGAAGGGGTACCTAAGTACCAAGCTGCAATCGGACTTTGCGATTTCTTAAAAAAAGGACCCCACCACTGCGACGATGATAACTTTCGTTTCATTCCAGAGCTTCCAAGCCCTGAAAAAATAAAACCCTTTATCAGCAAGACATACTAACGTCGACTTCTGCCTGGCGCGAAGTCACAAACACATCCTTTGACAGACACAATTAAAAGCTTTGGCTTTTCTGGCTGTTAATTTTCTATCGATTGTCTATCGACCGTCCATCCACCATCGACTGCCGCCTATTCTGAAATCGTCACTTCTGCGATCGGTCGCCCCTCGCCGTTTCATAGTTGGTACACATTTCACACAACAAGCCTTCTCAATTGTCATAGCGCGGCGAAGAAACTACGATTCACCCGACGTCAAATAAAAGGTTGACCTTCCTCAGCATATAATCCTTCCTAAATCGACCCAAGCGCACTCGCACTCGTATACGCACACGCATACGAACGATTCCCGCTTCAGAAAGCCTCGTACCGCCATCCCATCAAACACTACTTCTCTCTCTCCTAGCATCTGCATCAGAATCCAAGATGTCGGAACAAGTCGATCTTACCACCATCCCGATTTCTCCCAATGGCGATAAGGCGTCGTCCAGCGATACCGCCACCCCAGAGAGCGGCAAGCTGATCACGGTATTTCACGATAAGGATAACTTCAACGTGAAGCACCCTCTTCAGAACAAATGGACTCTATGGTTCACCAAGCCCTCTAGCGGCAAGGTCAGTAGTCTACATTCTTGCCGTCGCTTCTGCGTGTCCTAGCACTAACAGCAAACAGGGCGACAACTGGAACGACTTGTTGAAAGAAGTTATCACCTTCAATTCCGTCGAGGAGTTCTGGGGCATCTACGTAAGTCATCTATTCGCCATCGTTGTTTGCGACTGAGTCATTTCTAATATCTCTCTTGTACAGAATAACATCGCGCCTGTCTCTGAGCTAGCTCTCAAATCCGACTACCACCTGTTTAAAGAGGGCGTGCGACCAGAGTGGGAAGACCCGCAGAACAAGCACGGCGGCAAGTGGTCATACCAATTCAAGGATAAGCGCAGTGTCGATATCAATGACTTGTGGCTGCATACCATGCTGGCCGCCATTGGCGAGACTCTCGAGGATGAAGATGACGGCGAGGTCATGGGTGTCGTTGTCAACGTCCGCAAAGCCTTCTACCGTATCGGTGTCTGGACGCGAACCATCGGCAAGAGCATTCCGGGCCGAGGAGACGGCGACGTGGCTGGAGGCAAGGGCCGCTCCATCGAGAAGGGCCAGGAGATCCTAAAGGCCATTGGCCGACAGTTCAAGACCGTCCTTAAGCTGCCCGAGAACGAGACGGTCGAGTTCTCGGGCCACACTGATGCCGCCCACAGTGGTAGCACCCGAGCAAAGGCCAAGTTAACGGTCTAAACTATCATCCGCCTAGACGCCCCAGCCAAAAGAAGAAGAAGAAACGGTCTGCTAGACCACTAGGCCTGGATGATTGGTATACCTCTCGCGGTGGCCTTTTGGAACGAGGGCCTGAACTAGTTGTACACTGCTAATCCGCCATTACGGAACGAAAAGCAAGGAATGTCTATTGAAACGGCATGGGATAGTGTTTCTGGAATGAAGGGCGTTGGTGGCATACCTATTGCCCGATATGACATCCATATTTATTTGCCTCGCACCCGATAGGCAAGGGGGGGAAACGAGTGAGCTGAGCAAAATGTATACTCGCCACTAGCAGAGGCCTACTATTTGCGGACGTAGTCTTTTGTTGCAGATAGATTTAAGTCATACCATAATCATTCAACAAGAGTTCTTCGTACAAATGGATGGATAGTGCATGTGATTGACTTCAATTGTGATATCTGATGTATCCGATATCACAAAGCTGGCGAGTACTCTTAACAACCACGTAGGTAAAACCTAGGATAGGGTCTCTTTATCTATGGGGACCGGGCGAGCGAGCCTCACTCATTCTAATTCTACCATAGAATAGGATTAGAAGAAAAAAGGTAAGGTAAGGAAAGACTATGTACAAGAGGCTTGGAGGATGTCGACGACTGAACGCGCTTAAGGAAAGAGAAAGAGAGAAGAAATATATATATAGGACGTATGGACAATATTTCCCGGAGTATCAATATATCGAGCAGCACAGCGCGCAAAGCCCAAACCTCTTTCCACGCAACACACATATACACATTTCCAAGGGATTCTCTCCTTGGCTTTCCAGTGGCCCATTTCTCGCCAAAGTTTTTCATCATCGGTGATTCTTCTTGGGATCACCGTCATGTTGAACCAGCTATTGTTTGTTCATTCGTTATCGTCTCGTCTTTCCCACATTACTCATCCACACATCCCGTTTCATCTCTCATCGCGTCTCTTTCATCTCATCTCTCATCAACGCATCCTACATCTCGTCGCCGCTAAAGTCGTCCAGGAAGACGCTCCGCAGGAGGTCCTTCTTGTTGATCTTGCCCATGGCGTTGCGGGGGATGTGCTCGACGACCCGCAGGACCTGGGGGATCTTGTAGTTGGCGAGGCAGCCCTTGAGGGCGCGGCGCATGTCCATGGGCCGCCAGGCCGGGCTCGCCGCCAGGTGCTCGGCGCTGTGGATGATGACCGCGCCCACCTTCTGGCCCCACTTGCCCGACGGCACCGCCACCACCGCGCACTCGCTGATCTCGGGCAGCGACAGCAGCTCCCGCTCCACCTCCAGCGCCGACACCTTCTCGCCGCCCGACTTGATGATGTCGGCGCTCTGGCGGCCCAGGATGAAGTACATGGGGCCCTTGGCCCAGTCGCCGCTCGTGCTGACGCCGGCCGTGGCCACGGGCCGCCGCACCGCGACGTCGCCCGTCCGGAACCAGGGCCCGCGGCCGTCGTCCGCCGGCACGAACTCCTTGCTGGTCGCGGCGGGGTTCGCCCAGTACTCGCGGAACACGTTGGCGCCGCGCAGCTGGATCTCGCCGGACCTTTCGGTTTCCGAGGTCGGGTCGTCCTCGACCACGACGCCCGTCTCGTTGTCCACGAGGCGCGCCTCCACGCCGGGCAGCGGCCACCCCACGGACCCGTCGACGCGGTCCGCGTAGTCCAGGCCGCACGACAGCGCCATGCCCACCTCCGTCATGCCGTACCGCTCCAGCAGCACGTTGCCGCGGCTGAGGTCCTTCCACGCGCGCTTGACGGGCGTGGGGAGCGCGGCCGAGCCCGAGATCGACACCCGCATGTGCTCGGGGCTGACGGCGATGCGGCCGGCCTCGGCGAGGTTGGCCGGCAGCGACTTGTGGACCGACAGGAGGCGCGTGTAGACGGTGGGGACGACGGTGAAGAAGGTGATCTTGACGCGCGACATGTTCTTGTACTTGTCCTCGCTGGGAGGATCGGCCGCCTTCGCCTTGGGCGGCTCCGGTAGCTTGACCTCGGCCACCGGCGTCTCGGCCTCGGCCACGGGTGCCTCGACGGGGGTGTTGATGCCGTTCGTCGACAGGGCCGGGGTGGCAGGAGTGCCGTTGGTCTGCTGGGCGATGGCTTGGTTCAGGCCGTTCGTCAATGCTGCGGGCTGCGCAGCCGGCTGGCTGATCTTGGCCGCTAGGTTGTTCACCTCGGCGGCGAGGTGGCTGATGACCGCTGCCAGACGGCTGATCTCCGAGGAGGCAGCGCTGCCGAAGCCATTCAATTCCGGAGCAAGAGCCGGAGTTGTGGTGCCGTTGGTGTCTGTGACGGGAGTGGGTGGTCCGTTCACTTCCGGGGCCGGGGGGTGGAAGCCATTCGTCTTCACGACCGGGTGGAGAGCGACGCCATTAGGTTTCGCCTTAACCGTATGGGAGACGCCGTTGGTGATGATCTTTGGCTTTACGGGGAGAGCAACATCATCCGCCTTGGCGGCGGCAGCGGCAGCGAGGACTTGGGGGGCGTCCAAGAAGGGGCTAGCAAATCGTCGCCATACGGCGTCGGCGTTGAAAGGGAAGAGGAACTCGATGCTGCTGCCGGCGAAAAGCGGTGTGAGGACGGCGTTTACGGTGCCGTGGATGTGATGGAGAGGCAGCACATGCAGCAATCTATCCGAAGGCGAATACTTCCAGGCCTGGATCAGGGCCTGGGCCTGGGCAGTCAGGGCGGTCTCCGGAAGCAATACTCCCTTGGGTCGGTTGGTCGTTCCGGATGTATAGAGCATCATGCCAGCTCCCTCAACATTTTCATCTTCCAAGAGTTCAACCGATTCGAAGGTTTCCGAGATTGCGCCGAGGCGCTTCGGCAATTCGACAGGAGTCGGTGACGGTGTGACACCGAGCTCTTTGCTCGGTGTAGTGAGGACTTCGTTTACTTTCGCGGCAAACTTAGGCGAGTGCAATAGGAGAATGGCTTGGGAGTGCGATAGGATGTACTGTAGCTCGGGAGCTGGGAAAGGGGGGGAGAGTGGCAGGGCGATCGCGTGTGCGGCCAGGACGGCCAAGTATGTGACTAAATTATGCTTGTCAGTAACCGGCTATCTTCTAGACGGAAGACTTGTAAAGCCAATTTCCATAAGATCCGGGAAGCTCATACCGACATAGTCGTAGCTGTTCTCTATCAAGAAAGCAACGCGCTCGCCCCGGATGTCCGACTTGCCTGCCGCCTCGAGTATCCTGTCACGCGTACGGCTTACGTCTGGGAGAAGCTCGCCATACTTGAACGTTCGGCGGGACAGGCAGTGGACTATGGCGGTGGACTGCGGGTTATGGCTGGCAATGGCCTCGAAGATGGGCAGCTTGGGGAGGGTTAGAGTGGACGCCATCCTATAGGTGTTGAATTTGCCGAAAGGGTGAGATGGGTGGTTTGACAAAGCACAAGGATGCGGGCCGGGAGTCTTATTTGTACTAGCACCAGGACCAGCAGCAGGGACAGCTATAAAGCACCGCTTTAAAGAATGTGCAGCTGAAATAGACTTGAACAGCTGAGACGACGACGCAGCATTAACTATCAAACGAAGCCCAGCACCACTCAATCGCATCACGGGGTATAAGGGAAGTTTAGTAAATAAGTAGTTTTTACAGCCGCCTCGTTCGACATAATAGCCCCCATGCAGACCTCCTCTAAACAGGCAGGAGGATGAAGGCCGGAGGATGTGCTGGGGAAAATGGGTATTTGAAATACCAAGAACTCGCGAGCAGGGGTTAGGATAGATGCTGGAGTGTATTCCGGCTCAGTCAGATCCGCAATAGGTACGCCATGCCACCGATAGTGGCGTATCTTGACCGCGTGTGCGTGTCGTGTCTTTGGTTCTTGGTAACCAGCGTAGTGTATCGTAGTGTAATGGTTATCGTATCTGTAGCTAGGGATGGGTTCCAGACATCGGACAATCGTTTTGAATATGCCCGAGATCACCGCGTGGTAAATATGTACGAATTTGGTGAAGCTGAGCTTGGGGTGAGCAAGGGCGAGACGGTAGGAATTGTTGAGGTGCTCGGGATCGCTTTTTCTACCGTGAATTTCCCCTATTGGTCAATTAGTTCCAGCGCTGCTTAGCTCTCCCACCCGGGTCCACATCGGACGGCCGAAAATCATGCTCGCCTTGCCCTGCTTGCCCTGCTTGCCCCACCACGTTTACGTTTATGTTGATGTATACTTACTACTTACCTCCTCCCTACCTCATACATGCATGTGGTACTAGACATCAAGAATGCGGACCTGCAGGCTTGGATAAATTAGGTGCTATGCGATGCCATACAGTCCATACAATCCGTCCATTCACCACCTTTAGAGACACCCCTACCTACCCGTTTTAGTCAACGCCATTATCTGATCGGGAATTTAAAAGATTCGATCCCTGAGGCTTCGAGAAAACCAGGCCAGATACAAGAAGCCGGGGGGGCTTAACCTTACATACAACCCTTACACTGTACATACACCTACATATGCTGCAGAGACACGTGCGAGCCTGGACCGGCAGGGCAGCCAGACAGCTTTCTATGGCATCATCCTCATCAGCAACCTCCACACCGATGGAGGATGTCATTCGGACAAAGGTGAATGCACACTCAGCCTCGGCTCCGTTGAAATGAGTATAATATAGTAAGCGGTCTCACTAATCCGTTTACTCTTCCCTCGCGCTCAGATAACCGACGCCCTCAAACCCTCCCGCCTGGAGATCTTCAACGACTCCGCCAAACACGCCCACCACCAACCCATGGTGGGTAGCACCTCCAAGGAGACCCATTTCAGACTCGTCATCACATCCGAGGCTTTCAGGTCCAAGATGCAGCCCGCCCGCCATCGCATCATCTACCAGCTGCTCAAGGACGAGATGGCCCAGGAGGGAGGTATCCACGCTCTACAGCTGCGAACCATGACCCCCGAGGAGGAGCAGAGACACCAAGAACGAGAGCGCGCTGCTAACGCTGCTGAGGCGAGTTGAGGTTGGCGGGTGGCGAAGATGTGAGATGTGATATTCGAGAGACGAAGTCGGCTGGATATGTACGATAAGGGCGTACTCATGAAAGAAGCATGAGTACCTATATGAGGCTTGGCTGGCTCGCTAATCACGGCATAGAGGTCTGACGAACGTATGAAACTTCATGGCGTCAAGCAGAAATCACACACAACTACCGTGAATCACGGCGAGAAAAGCCCACGAATTCACGAGCTATTTGTAGAATTAGCAGCCTGATTTTATATATACCTCACATATTCGATGTTTATATTCGCTCAAGTCATTTTGCACTTGAGATTCCTTCGTGCGGCAAAGGAAAAGCTTTAATTACCACTGGGCTGAGTCTGCTTGCTCCGGAATTTGGTGTTCGTAGGTGAGTGGAGACGGCTGGTCAACGATCAGCTCTCTCGTGTCTTGGTATCGAGGAACCGTGGATACGCTCTAGAAGATTGCCTATCTTGGTGTCTGGGATTTACTAAGCCCCGGGTCTTTACCTCGTCTTGGACTAGCCATTATTCCAAATGTGTCTGCTACTCTAGTTGGTATTATGGGAAGGTGGTATTTCACTGAGCATCTCACATCAGAAACACAAGCAGAGATTCTCAGTTGCTAGCTCATGGTTTGTATAGCATTTATTAACGATAATCGTAGCAGGAAAGGGGTATCGTCAAGTGAAGAACGTACAATAGCAGGCATGCAATAACTCGTCAAAGTAAACCATACGACGCCCAAGATCCTCTGCCTTGTTTGGCTGTCTACTCTCTCTGAGCAGATGTTGGAGTATTACCTCCAGGTGCGGAGCTTGTAATACTATCCTTTTTCCCTTGCTCTCGTTTCTTCAAGAATTTCTTGAATTGTTCGGTCCTTCGCTCTGGGTCATTCGCGAATTTCTTCTTCCTCCCACTTGTAGAGCCGGGCGCAACGGAATCCTGCCGTGTGCTCTTAGGAACTTCAGAGTTGACACTGGTAACGCTCCCAGAATCAGATTTAGGGAGAGAGTTCACCGAGAGTCTCTTTGACGGGGCACCAGCGATATCCTCGCTGGCTTTCCTCTTGTGATGAGCAGCCTCGGAATAGGATCGCACGAATTCTCTTGTTGCGGTTGGCCTCTTCTCCATCTCACTCATCGACCTGTTAAATGGCAATGTCCCCGTTTTTTGTTGCTGCCGTGGCAGTGCAGATATATTCGTTACAGGTACGGCGATAGAACCAACCTTAGATGGCGTCTTCTTCGGGACGTTCGGGTTATCTCCACCCATATCACCATCTCCTCGAGGGGCGTTCTCCGCTGAAGGTTTGTGATTCTCTATTAGTCGGGTGGTAACTGAATCGCTTGTTGCCTCTGGGGTTGGCTTCGGTGACACGCCTAGAAGGCTGCGGGCAAAACGAAGCTCATCAGGATAAAATTCAAGAGTCGACTTGAGGTTCTGCCTTGTGATAACCCTTGATGTGAACAAGGGATCTTCGTCTATGTCGTTATACCAGTCGATGGCATTCAGCGCTTTCGTGGGAGGTTTGGAGTCATCGCATTCCCTAACGTAGGGAATGTAACCCTCGTGCCAAGCTCGAATGAAGTCGTCATATAATGAGGTTCGTATCCTTCGCTGTTGCAGCTGGATATACATACAGGCGGTCACAAAATCACCGACACTTCCATTGTAATTGGGGTAGGTGATGGTGTAATGGATGAAGGGGATCCGGGACGGCGAGACCTGTTGTGTATTTGCCAGAGGTAACAATCGAGGACTGCGTTGGATAGATGGCGAAGACATAAGTAGTGGTGATGGAGGTCTATATTCGGGTGAGTGTTGTTGACGTGGTGGGAAATCTGGAGCGCCATGCCTTTTATTACCGGTGGTGGGTGATGTTCTGGAAGGGGAAATGGATGTGTTGACACGCCAGGTAGGTAGGTCCTTGCTAGAATCTTCAGCCCGTATAGTTGATGGTATGATTGACGATGATATATTAGCTGTCGACGTAGAACTCTGAGCATCAGGATACGACGAATCGGGCTGTCTCGTGCTTCTCACTTGCAGGTGATGCTTTAGTGCCGTTTCATTTTTAGGCGGGCGGTAGAATGCCGGAGGCTCATTATATATTCGTTGCTTCTGAAATGGCTTCCGGACTGCTGACTGGTCAAAAGTGCATGGCACAATCTGGGCCGAGGGAGGCGTATTATTCGTCTGAACCGCTGATTTATTAACTGGAAGGATAGTGTCATGTATGGCCGCTGGAACTTCTATCTCAAGGGGTTCTTCTTGTTCTTGACTGCTGGGTGGAAAAATGAGCGGCGCCTTTAGTTTAGTTATGGGAGGTATGGTAGGTCGAGGAGAAGACATGGGCGGTTGTGTCATGAACTGCGGCTGTTCGTCGTCGTCAGTGTCTTCATTGTCTTCGGCATCTTTAATGCTTTCGCTAGTTGTTCTCTTGGGTGGATGTAGGTGTTCAACAGGGCTCGGCGTCCAAGATGAGTTTTGGCTGCTGTTTTCGTCGTCGTCGTCCTCAGCTGCAGATCCAGGCCGGGTATTCTGTAATGGACTGCCAGCTTTTGCGCTTCGACTTAGAGTAGAAGGCTGCGGATCAGGCGAGGGTACGGATTCATTCGACTGTGTGGCTTGTAATTGCCGAGAGTACCATTTCTTGAGATTTTCAAGTACTTCCGGAGGAACATTCAGAAAAGGCATTGATGTTCCTCTAAGGACTTGGGCCCAGGAGTTATTATCCCCTAGAAGTTCCCGCTGGCTTTTTGGAATTCTGTATACCAGGCGTTGTATTCGGTCTTCTCCAATTAGCTCTGGCTTCTCTGGCTGGGAAGAGCTTGGAGGAGAGCTCGACTCTGCGACCCGCTTCGAATTCTTAGCCATGTCTAAAGCGACAACGGTCCAGGACTATGGCACTAGAGATGTGCAAGTATGATGTATTCCAAAGACCATCTTGGATTTCCTCAATCCAAGACGGTGCCGGATTGATTTGTGAAGCGTGTCGTCATAGGTAAGTGTTTTTGCGTGGAAGGCTACATTAAAACGCGTGCGACGCGTAAAGAAGTTCAATAGCGGGGTGGTAGGGTGGAGGTTTACAGAGTTGAAATGCGAATTCACGTGCTGGGTTGAGTCAGTGGCCCTGGAGCTTAGGCCTCTGACCCCACTCTTAAGCTTATGTTTAAGCTGCCTAAGGTTGCCAGGTGATGCTGTGGGGTCCTAACACTGTTCAAGTCCCTTTGGTCTCCACTATACAACTTATTTTCACCAAATCAACAGTGAAATCAAGGTATTTTAGCTATGACAAAGACAGCAGCAGGGATAAGATCAGATGTGAGTGAAAGCTGCAAAGTGGGGCAGCGGCTGGATAAGGTTTCCTATCGCCTCTTGCATCACACCTAACACCTCCCGTACTTCTTGCGTCGTCTTAAAAGCCAGGCAACCTCAGTTTTCCTTTTGCAACTGCTCGGCATGTGTAGCTGACAACCTCTATGCCCATACTACTCCACTATTTATTTATGGTGTTATTACTTCATTTGTTCTGTGAAGCAAGGAGCGTAAGAGCACCGGATGATCGACACGCGAAGAACATCTGCTCCAACGACCGAGTTGTGAATAGAAGCAGATGTTACTAGGTAGACTCAACACTACCCATCTCAGGTATAGGAAGACTATTTCGAACATTGTCCCTTACATATTGGTAGTTGTCGTATGAGCCTAACACCCGTGTCTCCTAGGGCCTCAATGAAATTTAACTATGCGCCCGTGTCTCAAACCTGATCGTCATGTCTGACAAAAAGCCTCCCCCAACTCCGCTCTCGCTCTCGACGGTGGCTTCTTCGGCCCCGAAATCTCGCAATGGATCGATTGCTTCAGCCTCCCTCGTACCCCCTGAAATCGACAAGGACCAGCTTGCTCAAGCCCTGGACAAAATCCATACTTCTGCTAAGCATGATGATGTCCTGACGACCTTCAACGATCTTGCCCCGCCACCCGAAAGTGCAGCTACGGCGGAAAGCAAAGGGCTGGCTGGTGATCTAGTACAAAATGGACTAAGCGGCCTCTATTCTCGGATCAAAGAGGTCGTTGGTGTTAGTGCGAAAGACAAGCCACCGGCAACAACGGTTACCAAGGAGAATCCCGAGGCAAATGATGGAGATGCTGCGTCAAAGAAGAGCTCAAGCACCACGACCACAAAAAATTCTGCCTCATTGCTGCGCACCGACACAGGGGCTACAAATTCTACCTTCCACTCAAACTTGTCGGACCCAATGGCCTCTACCGTTGCATCCTCTGGGGCCGTTTTTACGAGCGAAAGCCAGTCCCAGCAACCCCAGTCGACAATAGCCTCATCGGTTACGAATCTTACCGCAGCCGCTACTTCTAAATCTGCATCTTCAAGTCGCCAAAGCATACCAAACATGACAAAGGCAACGGCTGCCGTTGCGCCTGTACATGTTAACGCTTTCAAAGAAGGACCCCGTGGTACATCGTCGAGGGTAGAGGACGGCCAAGGAAGAGGAAACGGTAGGAGGAGTATCAGCAAGCCGAATGAAGGCCAGACTGCTGTTCTAAAATCTGAGACATCAGCAGGTAGAAAGCAAGCCCCAACACTCGATAGGACTGTAATCTCTACTCACTCCAGACGGGAGGATGGACCAAGTGCAGATGGAAACGCCGAATCACCCACTAGCCCTATCAAAAGGTCCCATAATGCACCTCCTATTTCTACTACTAGTTCGGCTTTGTCAGACTCCAACCTGTTGCCCATTCCGAGTCGGCTTTCTGCCAAAGAGAGCATTAAACGACCAGTCCTTATTGATCGGATCAGCCATTCTCGCACTTCTGGCGACCTTTCAAGATCCTCGTCCTTGTCACGAGGCACTACGGAACACAGTCCTATAAGCACGTCAGCCCACAATAGTGTCCATCATGAGTACTTTGCTCAGGCCCCCGAACCCCAGCGGATGAGATCGGGAGATTTTAGAATCCCAGGTACGACTGCCGACGAGGGTGCTCCTGAAATGGTCAGCGCCAAACTTGCTTCCATGCGAAAACAAGTCTTAAGTAAAGATTTCTGGATGGCTGATGAGACCTGTAAGGAGTGCTTTTTATGTGCTGCTCCGTTCACTGCCTTCCGCCGTAAGCATCATTGCAGGACATGTGGCTGTATTTTCGACAGCGGGTGTACGTCCATCATCTCGGGTCAACGATTTGGAGTGCAGGGAACATTGCGTGTGTGTAAGCCGTGTCTGAATATCATCCTCCAGAGACAGGACGGAGCAGGGTCGGACGACTCGGCCGATGATTCGTATCTCCCAGCAATATTCCACCATAATCAATCGAGACGGGGATATTCTCCATTTTCGAGAGTCGACCGAGATGATGCTAGTATCTCTGAAAGGACCGACGATCCAGATGATGATAGCAGATCACTGAGTGCGCCAATGATGGCCATCCCCGCTACGAGACGCATTGGTGAATCTTCAAACCGTAACTCGGCCGTTTTAGAGATCGGTGCGCCACAGCTTAGTAGACCCAGCTCATCCAGATCTTTGAAGTCCAGCACTTCGGGCAGGCCGCAGTCCTCGGGTCATCGACGCCACCATTCGAAGCACAATTTGTGGAATCGCCTCAAAGCTTCTCCAGAGCAGAGAGCACCATTCCGGAAGTCTGCAAAGGAGGAAGCAAGCAAGAAGACTGGCCTGCATGCTTTCCATGACGACAATGTTATCGATCCAGACTTGGCCCCATTCATGTCGGACGAGTCGAGCGGAGACGAGCAGATGAGCATTGCAGGAGCGATGGCTGGGTCTGATTTTCATGCATCCCCCGTAACTGATCCAGAGAGAGCGAGTTTTGGTGCGTATCTAAGTGCTGGAAGGAGAGTTAGAAATAGGACGACGGAGAAAAGCATTAGTGGTGTGAGTTTCACTAGTCGGACCCTCGATGAACTACATCCCAGGTCTTCCAGACGGCGGAATATGAGCATTGCCAGTGGGCATCACGTCCGCTCTCCTCGACCGAAATCATCTGCTTTAAGAGGTCCGACTGGATCAAATGAGACGCTCCCATTGTTTGATAGCCAGGGAGGATCTGAACTCCCACGTCTCACTCGAAGCTCATCGATGAAAGGAGACAAGGAGCCTCGACTCGAACTCAACCCGGCAAGTTTATTGCACGTTCGCAAGCTTTTGCGACAGCTGCTCCAAGACTCTAATGTGCCGAACGCAACTGCGTGGGAGAAGGCACTGGTTCCGATCCTCTTGAAGTGTACCTCATCTGTTGATCCGGATATTGATAGAGGAGATGATATTGACATCAGGCACTATGTCAAACTCAAGAAGATCCCAGGAGGACGGCCTAGCGATACCTGTTACGTTTCTGGCGTCATTTTTTCGAAAAAGCTCGCGCTGAAGACCATGCCGAGGCGTATGCCCAACCCTCGTGTGGTTATCGTGTCTTTTCCAATTGAATACCAACGTCACCAGCAGCAATTCATGAGCTTGCAACCAGTCATTGAGCAAGAGCGGGAGTTCTTGAAACAGCTGGTAAACAGAATTATAGCCCTTCGACCTCAGTTACTTTTGACCGAGAAAAGTGTGTCTGGTCTTGCGTTACAGTTTCTATCGGAGGCGAAAATATCAGTCGCCTATAACGTGAAGCCTTCGGTCCTTTCGGCTGTTTCAAGATGCTTAGAAACTGAGATCATTTCGTCTGTTGATATGCTGGCTCTACCCCCAAATCAGTTTCAGACCGGAAAGAGTACAGGCTATGAGGTCAAGACATTTGTCAATGAGGATATCCCTGGTCGGAAAAAAACCTACATCTTCTTGTCTAGCAACGAGGAAGACCTTGGCTGTACAATCGCTCTCAGAGGCGCGCCGACACCTATTCTTGCGAAGCTCAAGCGCATAACCGAGTTCATGGTGTACGTAGTGTACAATCTTAAACTTGAGTCGTGCTTGATGCGGGACTCTTACATACAGCTTCCTACGAGCGAGGACTTATCTAGGGACCGCAGTCAGGCTACTGACGAAAGTCAAGTCTCGCTCGGTACGAGAACGTCTGTTACTGATGACGACGGACAGAGAAGCTCACCAGCCACGACTCAAGATGATGTGCCTTCTAGCCAAGAAGAGCATTCTTCTCAAAGCACAGCTGAGGCGGCATTGAACAATGCAGCTCCACAAGACCCGCCTTCACAGACCACTCAAGAAACGGACAAGTTGGTCTCCTTGCACGAAACACACTCTCGAACGGTCAACGACAGCATAGTTCCGGAGGATGTTCCTATGCCGACCTTTTATAGCGATATGGTGGCTAAATATGAGACCAAAATCCTCTCAGCATCTCCCTTCGTCAAGTTCGCGCAACCATACCTTCTCATGAAAGCTCGGGAACAAGAGAGAAGATTGGTACACTTAAAGAGACTCCGAGACCAGGATGTCATGGAAGAGCGTGTCGATAATGAGAAGTCACATCCACAGAAGTTTCAACTTATCAAACCGAGGATGGTACTTGAAACCGGCCATAAAGCTCCTCGACAGTTTATGGAAATTCTCCACGCTGTTCATGATGCCGAGTATGATAAAGCCCTTTATTATTATCAGACGCAGACGAGGCAGTGGGAGAATTACATACAGGGTAACATCGGTCTATTTGAACCCTATGCGCACCAGAACATTGTTGTTCTGCACTCGGTCATTTGCACGGATACCAAGATTCCTTGCCTGGAGCCGACGCTTATTGCTCTTGGCTTTTATGATGAGCATGTCGAAAGTAACAGTGGCATGGATCCCGACTGTACTCTGGGTCAGTACGTAGAAGACCTCTGCTATGCTGCTGACAAAACCTGCACAGCCAACGGCTGTGATCGCAAGATGTATGAGCATCACAGGACGTACGTTCATGGCGAAGCGCGTATCACCATTTTCATCGAGCCGGATACTAGAGGTAGACACCGTGGAGATACTGTTACGATGTGGAGTTACTGTAAAATTTGCAAGCGAGAAACCAGCGAGATGGAGATGTCCAGGGGAACTTGGAAGTATTCATTTGGAAAATACCTTGAATTGTCGTTCTGGAGTAGAGGCACCCGTCTGGTTAAGGATGGGGATGGGGACGGTTGGAGTTGTCCGCACGACCATCATCGCGACCACATACGTTACTTTGGATCCCAGGGCAAAGTTCTCCGTATTCATTACGACCCTATTGACCTCCTAGAGATTATTGTTCCTAGGGCTAGGATCACGTGGAATGTCGAACACGACCTGAACATGAAGAATGAGATATTTACCAACGCTCAAGACAGGTGGACCCGGTTTACGACTTCTGTTAAAGCTAGGCTGAAAGCCATCAACACCGACAATATCCTTCCCGAAAAGGCCGATGCATGCAAGGCGGAGATGGAACGCTTGTCGAAAAAAATCCAAGATGACCACTCCTCACTTATACGGAAACTTCAGGAGAAATACATGGCTTCAAAGTATTACGAGGTGATCCCATTTAATGTCGTTCTTCGAGAGATGCTCGTTAAGGTGACAGAATGGGATACAGAATTCACAAAGTTTGAAGCCGATTTTCTACCATCCGATAAGGATATTCGGCGGTTGACCATGATTCATCTTCGTAAAATGTTTACGGACGAATCGAAGGAGTCACTGACCAGCAACGAGGCTTCGAACGAGGCTATTACCGAAGAATCTACGCAGGAGACGGTTCTAGAGCACGAACCCAAGTCGGATTCCCAACCGTCAGAGGCCGCATCCGATCCCTCTCAGCTTGATACGATCCAGAAGAAGACTCCTTTGGATGCTGCACCCCAAGAAGAAACCCTAGAGAGAGTTGAGCCGCTCGATCTTGCGACTCCCAAATCGCCTGTGGCTAGTTCCTCGGTTCTTAGCCAGCCAGAAAATGGCGCTGCTATCCCGCAAGCACCTCTGACAGCGGATTCCAGTCAACCGGAGGCGATAGCCCCAGAACTGCCTCCTAAGTCCCCAGTAGCTGCAGCACCGCCGATGTCAGTTACGGAGCACGTCGAACAACTTCGTCGTCGTCAACAGTCTGTACCCGAGAACACGGTTGCGCCCATTATGACGGCAAATGAGCAACCTAAGACCATTCCGGGGCCTTCTAAGATAACGGAGCGCGGTTCTTCTCGTAGGATGGGAACGAACGTATCTCCGCCCATGGTTCGCGCCCTATCGCATCCAGTGAATGGGGTGCCGACTTTGCCTCGTATGCATTCTGTGACAGGGAAGAAGTCTTTCAGTGCTAGCAAAGAGAAGGATAGAGCATCATCTACGGATACACCGCTTGGGAATGAACTTCGAAAAGTTTCAACTAACGAATCTATCAAAGGGGAGAAGAAACTGTTTAGTAGTCTCAGATCTCATCGAAAGGCCAATCAGTCTTCTATCCCGCGCTTCGTGGGCAAGAAAGATTCGAGAGTCTCTACCATTCGCAAACATTTTGAGCAGCTCAGTCGGGAATTCGAGAAAGAGCGAGAGAAGGACCGTGAAAAACGAAAACAGAAAATGTCTCATTCAAGGCCTTTCCTTCAACATACCTCAACCAAAGCCATAGTTGAAGTTTATGAAGATGTAGACGAAGCGGTGCAGGAGCCAGGTCCGGTGGAAGATGAACGAGTGGCTGCAACGGACCAAGTTGAGCCTAAGCCTGCTCATTCAGCGGGACCAGGAGAAAACCCCAAAGCCAGCGAAACTGTCAAAGAGCCGTCGCAGGGCACGGATTCCTCGAAGGAGGCCGCTCGCCGTACTGATGAAACTACGACCGAAGTCGAGACTGACGACCAGACTTACAATAATAGTTTGGGGCCGACCGACGATGAGCAAGGGGAGAGCGATACCGAACACTCGTTGATTGACGGTTCCACGCTCGAGGAAATTGCCGAGTCTTTTGACTCTAGCACCGAGATCCCCATAGAACTTCCGAAGCAAGATAAGAACAATTTCATGAAGGTTCTCACCAACTTTTGGAACGAACGATCAGCCAGTCAATGGCCGCCGCTAGAGTATCCCTTGAACGCCACAGATCACATCTTCATCGATTCAGACATCATCGTGAGGGAGGATGAGCCGAGTTCCCTCATCGCGTTTGCTCTTAGTTCCGAGGACTACAAGGACAAGCTTCGGAAATTTTACCGGACCAAATTCGACAATACCACGGCTTCATCAGAAGCGGAAGACACGGCGTCTGAGCTATATTCGGACGCGGAAGAAATCATTACCGAACATATATTGGAAACCAAACTTGTGCACACATCGAGTAGCCATTTCAAGTACCAGTTTACCGAAGGTACGGCAAAAATGCTTGTCAAAATCTTCTATGCTGAACAGTTCGATGCACTGCGACGAAAGTGCGGTGTTGCCGACCGCATTGTCGAATCGTTATCCCGGTGTCTTAAATGGGATTCCAAGGGTGGCAAGACAAAATCGGTGTTCCTAAAGACACAGGATGATCGATTGGTGATGAAGGTAAGTAGTGGAAATTTAATATCGCATAGACAAACTAGCTAATTGCCATAATAGTCGTTATCGCCGGTGGAGACGGCCGCGTTTCTCAAATTCGCACCAGCATATTTCAGCTTAATGGCAGAAGCGCTTTTCCATGATCTCCCATCGGTAATTGCCAAGATGCTAGGATTCTTCCAGGTGGTGATCAAGAACCCGGTCACGAACGTAGAGATCAAACTGGACTTGCTACTCATGGAGAACTTGTTCTATGGTCGAGAGCCAACCAGAATTTTTGACCTCAAGGGATCAATGCGGAACCGAAAGATCCAGTCGACTGGCGAACAGAACGAAGTACTACTAGACGAGAATATGGTCGAGTACATCTACGAATCGCCACTTTTCGCTAGAGAGCACTCCAAGAAACTCCTGCGCGTATCGGTCTGGAACGACACGCTTTTCCTAGCCCGCCAAAATGTCATGGACTATTCCCTTATGATCGCAGTCGACGAGGTCAAGAAGGAGTTGGTTGTAGGTATCATCGACTGTATTCGAACATACACATGGGACAAGAAACTGGAAAGCTGGATCAAGGACCGCGGATTTGCAGGTGGCGGTCGCAACAGACCGACGGTAACCAGTCCCAAAGAGTACAAGTCCAGATTCAGAGAGGCCATGGCAAGGTAAGCTGTCACTCGAGGAATTCTGTGGAAAATGGTTACTAATGCTCATAATCAGGTACATTCTCGAGGCACCAAATTGCTGGCATCAGTTCAGTACGCCGTTGCTAGCGTCCAGACAGCGAGCAGAAGTGAATGTCGCAAGAGAGGATGAAGCACCCGATGCGGTAGCCGGCGTAGTCTAGGTTAGGTTCTTGGAAGCATTTTATTCAGCGCGTGCATAGCAGGTGTAGCAGGTATAGCATATGGCATATTTTACGATTGATGTGTAATTGACTTTGACTATGACACGAGGTCACGAGGCGTTAAGAAAAATGGAAAGACACGGGGCAAGCTATACAAAGATGTCGCCTCGACGTATCATCAAGGGGGTCAGGAAGATGAAAAGACATTCTTAAATTTGATATTTCTCGTTTCCTTTTCAGGATACCCCCATTTATGATAATCAGTTTCCTTCGTATCTCTATAATCCATTCTTCTCTACCTTGTACGTGTGAACGTCTACTGAAATGAGCCGGGTAATGACTAATGATAGATGAGGCTCAACAAATGACGTATGGGTACATGGATTGTACCTGGAGCGAAGCTAAAAGTAAAACTAAAAGCTGCATGTTTTAGAGGCCGAGCCCCACCCGCTAAAACCTCCCGACTTCAAGGCTCCAGACTCCAGGGTTTGACAGATCCCGGGTCCGTTCATCATAAAATCCTCACTCGAACAATCGATCGAAATGAGCGTATCTCATCGCAACTACAGATAATATAACTCATCTCTGTCTACTGGGAAACTTCTAGCAAGCAGAGCCATGAAACCCTTTCAATAGGAATGAAATGACCAGGATGATAACAATAAATCATACATCACCGCCACCGCCATGTCGATAGACCTGAACTGGGAGACCCTGACGGGCGGGCCGGACGGGGCGGCCCTTGCCGAGCACATCCGCGATTTTATTCACACCAAGTTCCAGTCGGTGCCACTACCCCGCTTCATCAAGTCCGTCACCGTCCACGATTTCGCGTTTGGCAGCATACCGCCTAGCGTCGTACTGAAGGATATATGCGACCCCCTGCCGGACTTTTACGAGGAGAACCCGGATGCGCCAGACGATGAGAGTGACGAAGAGGAAGAGGAAGAGATTAATGAAGATAATGGAAGTAGAATGGACCACGGGGGTGTGAATGCCGAGGACGTGTCTGATGCGATAAGAGACGCGGAACGCAGGAGGAGAGCGGACCAGATCCGGAGGTTAGAGGGGAAGGGCGGAAGTGGACGTAGAGGTGGCACCGTAAATGGTGCGGGAGCCTACCCAGAGAATCTCTACCCGCCGCATATACACGTCCCCGGCCTGCGTAGCGCCCCTGGGACGCCCGACATAGGCACTCCATTCCTGGGCCTCGGGATGCCGACGCCTGGGGTGCCCGGCGGCACGGCCAATATGCATTACTTTCAGTCGAAACTGGCAACCACATGGTCCGGGACACAGACACCACTAGCGGCCGTCGCGGGAGCACAACACCTGAATGGCTGGCTAGACATGGGAAGTCAGCACTCGCCGCCACGGAGATACCCGTCACCGTCCCCCCACCAGCCCCGAAGTCGCGGTCACAGCAGAAATCCATCACAAAGCTCCATATCCGCAACGGACTTTCCGTCGCCCATTCCGTCCCCGGTCCCGGCCTCGCTTGCGCCCCTGCAGCACCCGCTCAGAGAGAAACATAGCGTGTCGACTCTAGCACCCACCTCAGCCGGGCCGTCGCGGCCGCCCACCCGGGACGCCAGCTCGGGCACGCATCCGCATGCGCACCTAGCGGGGACCTTCTCGCGCGCCGCGACCGAGGGGCTCGACAAGGACAACCCAGGGGGTGGAGATGACGGGAGAAGGGGCTCGGGAGAGGACTCGGAAGAGGACGACGAGAAGAAGTTCCGGGAGCCGCGGGTCGACGACCTGCAGGCGGTGTTCCGCATCAAGTACGCGGGCGACGTCAAACTCATGCTGACGGCGGAGATACTGCTCGACTACCCCATGCCTAGCTTCGTGGGCATACCCGTCAGGCTACACATCACGGGCTTGACGTTTGACGGCGTCGGCGTCGTGGCGTACATACGCAAGAGAGTCCACTTCTGCTTCCTGAGCCCCGAGGACGCGCTCGCGGCCGTGGGGCAGGACGACGACGACGACGACGAAGAGGACGGCGGCGGGGGAGGCGTCCGTCCCGGTGCTGCTGCGGCGGGCGGTAGCGGCGCGCATGCGCAGCGCAGGGGCGGGCTCGGCGGCTTGCTGCAGGAGGTCCGGGTCGAGAGCGAGATCGGGCAGAGGGAGGGCTCGAAGCAGAGCCTCAAGAACGTGGGCAAGGTCGAGAAGTTCGTGCTCGAGCAGGTCAGGCGCATCTTCGAGGAGGAGTTCGTGTACCCGAGCTTCTGGACGTTTCTCGTCTGAGCTGGTTGGGAGCGCATCTAGGTAGGGGGCAGGGGCAGGCAAAACGCATGGGTGGGATGCCTTGTGGAATTTACCCTAATGTTGGAGTTGTTATCAGTTGCTTCGTGTTACGACTACGGAGACATGCGGATTTAGAGTAGAGACATGCTAACTGGAGCAAGCTTATAATTAATGATATTCTCACCTTTAAAGGACTTCGGCGTCACATTCTTCTTGGTATAGTTTTGGGGGGGGGGGAAGGGTAAATTATAATAGACCCTACTCGTTCTCGCCCCCATTCAGCTACTTATCGGTCTCTGAAGATCATCAGGTACGTGGCACGGAGCGAGCCCAACTTCATGGAACCAAATACTGGCCCCTTTCAGAGATTCCAGGAGACGGGAGCGTAACTCACAGCAGATGCCACCGAGTTTATTTCGAGTCTATCATTACGGGCAACATATGGTCTATTGGATGATTACTTGTTCGAATCCAGTCAACTCTTCCGGTTCGGAACAAGTTTCAGTGTCAATTTACAATGTAATACCCCTAGGCGATTGTCGAATCGAATTGACAAATATGATAAGAGGCCTCGCACGTAACAAATCACATAAATTTAGAATCTTCCAGGATGCCTTAATACTTCAGATAGCGTCCTAGACTGATCTGGCTAATCCGTCCTACGTGGAGCAAACTCATTCATCGCACGCTTTTGTCGTCGCCTTCCTAAGCTTCAACCAGCAGACTGTTGGTTGCTAGTCTGCAGGCTAGCAGAATTGGCCTGGCAAAGCGGCTTGTGTCGTCGGACCCAGTCTTGCTTCTGGCAGTCCTTACCGCAGTAGAAGACCGACTTGCAAGCGCCACAGGCCTGGAGGTCGCGCAAAGCGTACATCTTCATCATGGGACACTTGGAGACGAGTCAGTAACTTTGGGTCTACAGATGTCGTGGAGACAGGACAGCTGAAATAGGCACAGGGTCTCGGAGGGAGAAAAGAACGTACGTTGTAGTTACCGCACAGGATCTGCTTCTTCGCCTCGCCTCGGAGGCGCACCTCCCGCGCCTCGGGGAATCGACCTTGGGCCTCGCGCAGCGCGCCAATGTTGTCCCGCGTGGCCGCGGCGTCGTGCTCGGTCTGCTCCCGCTCCCGCACCTCGAGGGCCTTGGCGAGCGCCTCGTCGGCCTCCTGCAGGCGGCCGGCGTTGAGCAGGGCCTCGCCCAGGCCGTTGTAGGTGATGGCCGCCTGGATAGAGTCCTCCGGGTACGCGCGCAGCTTCAGGGCCAGGGCTTGCCGGTGCAGTCGGACGGCGTCGTCGAACCGGCCTGCCTGGTTGGCGGCGGAGGCCTCGTTGGAGATCTGCACGGCCGTGGTGTTGGCCTCGACTACGGCCGCGATCTGGGCCTGCGGCATGCCGGCGTGCAGGATATTCGCGTGGTGGATGACGGGCGGCATCTTCTCTGGCGGGGACTGGTAGAGAGGATCTAGGCAAGTAGGAAGAGTAGGAAGAGATGATACAGGATGGCTGGATGGGCAGTCAAGCTAGATTTGGACTGAGATGAGGGAAGTGAGATTACCTCTATAAATTGTCCTAGGAAGAGCACAAAAGCAAACGGGTTTGATCCCCTCGTTTGAATTACCAAGGCGTTTGGAGAATCACATGGAAGGAGGTAGTCAAGCATGCCAAACGTAACCCCTTGGACTTACCCGGCCAACAGACCGTACAAACAACACTTTACTCTTGTGTTTCTTCCTAGCAGGTATCACGGCAGCCCCTCAGCAGGGAATCACCTACATTGAGTGGCCTATGTGGTAAATACCTAAGCTAAGGATGCCGCGAACAGATAATAGGTCGTAATATTTCAAGGGTCTCTGGCAACCCCCAGCCCGAGGCCTTCAGGGGTTTCCTTTACCATGGATCTGTAAATGCCGGGACCCATTCCAATAGGTTGGTAAGCCTTCCAGACCACCCTAACCAGCCCAAACACTTGCCCCTATGAAGATCACATACCGCCAACCCGTCTCCGGGGTTGTACAGTAACATCTAGGTTAGGTACTCACACACCGGTAATTATTGACCTCATCTGAACTGGTTCGTTCGCTGAATTTTAGGCAGAAGCAATCGGCGTTTTGATCTAGCTGCATGCCACTTGAACCAGCACCACTCCGATGCAAGATATCTGCCCGCCCCAAGCCCTACTAGTTATTTCTAGTGATTGGCATGTATGCAGCCAGCCGTCAATATGTCGATACCCCGGTCTCACGCACAACCCCCCATCTTTACTTGACCCCTCGTTTGGGGCTGTCGTGATGGATTCGGAGTACCTAGGCACAAGAGGTCTAAGTCTTTGCGAAGTCAATTCGAAAAAAAAAAAAAAAAACCGCTGATGAGAATTGAGACCCTGATCGGATCAAAAGACATGGTTGCGGTTTTCTAAGCCTACTTCCTATTACCTCTTTACGAACAGTACGATATATACCTCGTTAGGCAGCAGGACGTCAGAGCTTGGACGCCCTCTGGGTGTTCGACCCGTGTCCCGCCAGTAACCTCGCTACTTCATCCGCAACACCCCAGCTCAACTCGTAGCCACGTCCGCCAAGACCATAAGCATGAATGATGCGCTTGTCCCCATCTACGTTCTCCGCCTCCAGTCTCATGCCTCCTTTGCGGGTCGGCCGCCTGCCGACGATGTCCTTCATCACGGTGAATTTGCCCTCAGACCCCAGGATCTGCGGATAAGTGGCGGCAAATTTCCGCAAGAGTGTCTCGCGCACTTCCAGCGACGGGTTCGGGTCCCAACTGTTAGGCTCTTTGGTCCCGCCGATGATAGTACCACCATCAAAATTACGCGGGACGGAGAAGGTCCACGAGCCGTCCGCGTTCTGTCGCGTGACGGTCGCTAGACAAGGGTTGGCGACGAGACATGTCTGGCCTGTCTTAGACATTAGACCCGGAGTCCACACATAACAGATTTCAGCAAGATAGCTTACCCCTCGTGATGAACATGTTTTCGTCACCAAATCCGTTCCCCGAGGCATTGATCAGCGTATCGACCGGCCCCGCCTCGAACTTCCAACTGAAGACTTCCCTCGGGTCTCTCACCTCCCGCTTCAGGACCTTGCCGCCCAGGATCGCAAACCGACGAAGCAGATAGCTGCAGTAGACCATGGGGTTAACGCACCAGGTATCGTACTCGCAGCCCCAAGTCACGCCCTGCGGCAGCTCCTCGCCCCCCAGCAACCGAAATCCCTGCATCTTCAGCTGCACCCGCGCCCTCTCCTCGGTGAGCGCGCGGTACGCTTCGCTCGGCGCCTCGATGTACTCGATCCCCTTCATGAAGGTGATGCCGGCCTCGGGGTGGCGCGCGTGCACCGCACGCATGTGGTCGTAGGTCCGCAGGCTCATGGCGTGCTCGCGCTCCTCGGACGCCGTCGTCGGCGGCACGAGCCGGTTGTGGGCCCCGCCCCACGGCGACGTGTAGTTGATCTGGCTCTGCGCGTCCACGGTCTCGGAGCCGGTCGGGAAGTCCCGCGCTACGATGGTTACGGCGTAGCCCTCGGCTTGGATCCTCAGGGCCGAGCTGAGGCCGGTGACGCCGGCGCTACGGGTTAGAGTGTGTGTTAGACTGTTGCGTATTTACATGTAAGGGTAATGCGGGAAGGGATACCCTAGTACGACTATATGTGGCATGGCGAGACAAGCTCTCTGGCAGGTTGGGGAGAGGTAGTTATTGTTTCTGCAGAACTGAAGACGCGATATCAAGAATCAAATTACAGGAGCATATGCTCGGGTGCGGAATGAGTCAATAGATACTTCATAGGATGACTATGGAGGAGTCTAGTGTAGAAAAGTTCTAGACGAGTGATGGTAGAAGCGGCTGAACTTAGCAGCCTCAGCTACTCCAATAGCCCCAATTCGGGCAATCCGAAGATCGGAGGAAGTAGTGGGGCCGGATGCGGCCGGCGATCCATGTCGATCGCCCGCTCTTATCCGTCAACCCCGTCCGAGAGGGGATCTCTCTGCTCCGGATCAATCACTTAACCTGTAGGTTAAATCTATTTTCCGATTCGTGACATCCATGCTCCCATGTTCAGCATGAAAGAATAGAATGTAGCTCTCCCTCGGAGAATCGGGCTCTTGGTAACATCCGTTGAACAACGTGGGTAACGTCATCTCCCAGGATTAGACTATTCATTATAGATGATTGCGGTTAGGCGCCGACGCGTAACCTCGCCCGCTAAGAACTGCCGTCACGATGCTTCAGATGGGGCATCTGAAGTTGATCTGAAACCAAACGACTCCTCCAGCCAAGGCCGCCAAGCCGCCAAGTCGACCCGGAGAACCTCGACAAGACTTGAGATTTGCAGACGTCGTCTGTTCTCACCTAGGTTTCGACGTTTCGAGATTACGACAGCTTGTGGACCCTTCGACCGCTTTGGGGGATCTAATGATGTGCGCCTAGGTAATGGCCGATCTCCCACGGGGATTCGCACCAGGGATAACGTGGCTGAGCCCCTCTTGACATACTCGCATAGGGTACAACTATCGGAGATTTATGGCTAAGCTACCAAGGAGCCTCAAGTACGAAATCTGTGGGGCGCATCGAACCATGACTGTCATCCTTCAGACCAATTGCCCTGTAGGTACGGAGAAACTTCATGTTGCGCATGATGGTGTATTTCACCGCTACTCACCGCCGCGGCTTTAGCTACCGAATCACCTGTGACGCTGGACTCTCGTTCTTATAGGGCCATATGCTGCGGAAGAATCGAGACCCCCTGGGGCTAGAGAAAGGGACGTTGCTACTTCACTCAGGGATGCCATGGAGTTCTGCTACGCCTAGACTACTGCGGTTGTCGAGACAGGTCTCGCGTCAATGGGTATGATTAGACAGATAATTCTGATGGCGGGTCGGCTATATATCATCGTGTTGAGGCCCCCGAGCCCGCCGACTGACCCATAACTTCATCTTCTGATCGAATCTCTCTTTCGTTCTTTCTTTCGTGACTCCTAGTGAGCAGACAACCGTTGAACGGTGTTCCCATAATCATACGATTTAATCTAATAGACAAGTCAAGAAGCTTGTTGGAGATATTCCATTGCGTTGTCATTCGTTATAAATAGCACCGTCACTACTATTTCAGCTGGCAATATGTTATTTTTCTCAAGTTCCATTCTCTTCGCCACAGCGGTCACTGCTCGACCCTCTCGGATAATATCCAGACAGGAGCCTGTCGAAATAGGTGGATTTAAGAGTATGTAACATCATAAGATCCCAATATTGTTCAGGGCTGACAGTAAATAGTTGCGGCGGCTAACAAGATTATTCCCGTCGTCGTTGGCGGACCGCAAGATACCTTCGTGCCCAACACGGTGACAGCCGCCGTCGGCGATGTTATTCAGTTCCAATTCAGCAACGGCAACCACACCGTGACACAGAGTGCCGCGGATGCCCCATGCCAGCCTTTACAAGCTACTGTCGCCACCGCCATACATAGCGGGCACATCCCGTTCGAGGATGGACAGACCACAGTCGGAACCTTCAACATGCCCGTGACTGCCGCAGACACCATGTTCCTGTACTGTGCAACCGGTCCGCATTGCCAGGAGGGCCAGGTCATGGTTGTTAATCCGTACGTTGGCATGACCCCCTTTTCCGGCGCGAGCCACGCTAACCATGCCGTAGTACGGATAACCAACAGATCGTCGACTACGCCAAAGGCGCCCAGAGCACTACCAGTTCCGTAGACGGCACCACTGTGTCTGGCGGCACAGTCGCCTCGATTCCCCTCGCGGAGGCTGCATTCGTTCCCGCGCCCGCCGAGGAACAGGCCGCTCCGCCCGCCCCGCCCGCCGCCGAGGCGCCTGCCGACCCAGCTGCTTCGGCCGCTTCGTCGAGCGCCGCTACGGAAACTGCTGCTGCCACCGACGCCGCCGCCACTGAAACGACAGCGGCCGGGGGTGCCATCACCACCACGGTGGCAGCCGGAGCCACGATCACGCTTCCGCTCGCCGCGGAGGCCTCCGTACCCGGCACGACTACAGTCGTCGTCACCGTCCCGGCTGCGGCGGCGACTCCTGCTGCTTAGGTGTGGGATTGGGGAAGAGCGCACATAGGGGCTCTGGATGACTAAATGACGGGTTTTCTTTCTAAGATGTATTAAGTCAAATCTTAGGGGGTAGGTAGATGTGGGGATAGCTAGCATACCCCTTGGCTGTCCGAGGTAAAATTTGAGCTGGTATTCAAATCACACGAGATTCTTCAGATAGGGGGCCCCCTTGAAGTGGCTGTAATGTGTTCGAAAGCAATTTGGTTCCTTGTGCTTGTTTCTAAGCGTGGGCATCCCTCTGTGCCTCCTTGCAATTCCCTGAATACAGTACGTACCTCCTAGGGGTAAGATAGAATAACCATTTAAAGATTTATGAAGCTTCAGCCCTTCAACCCTTACTATACCTCTAAGTTCCTTTGAAAGATCTTGGAAAAAGCTTAGTGTATTACAATCTGATACTTATTAGCTGGCTTAAGTACTGTACACCGAGATCACCGGACGCATCCCAGAGCCCCCCTAGGGTCCGGGCCACGTGTGAAATAGAAGACCAAGGGCACCATTTCATCAAGTTATTTACCCCGGATTGACTCTGCGAGGGAAATAATGCCCCGGTTCGACCTAAAATTTAACCGTAACACCCAGATCCTCAGTGCGGTAAGGACCACCGTGAGGGTCCAGCGATCCCCCAGCGCACCCGACAGCCCACTACCCTTGAGCTGGAGCGCGAAGGGGTGCGTCAACCACCACTTCTTCGTCCACGAGAGCAACGCAAGAATCTCACTCCCATCTTCCGTTGCTGGCTGGCTGCTGCTGCCCTCCTGTGTATCGGGAGTGACTTGCACAAGTTTAAACCCGCCATCCTTAGCCTCGGCGTTCTCACCCTTCTTCATGCTCCTCCACTCAAACTGCTCGCGGCACAGGCTATCACCGCGGTTCACCTCGACGGAGAAGCGAAAGGCGAAGCCGTGGTCGCCGAAAGTCCTGGCGCGCATCATCTCGGTCACCAATTTCTTCGAGCCTGCCCCGCCGGACGACAGCGGTGGTAAGAGAATAACGCTGTTGAGGTTGAAGGTGTAGAATCGGGCTGCCATCTGGGACTCGTCGCAGATGGCGGCGAGGATCGGGTCCTTGGTGCTGGTCCCGTTGTGCAGGATCAGGCCGGGCCGCGTGCCGAGAGGCTTCCGCCCGCTGTAGCCCGTGTGCACGTCGACGACATACAGACGCTCGTCTTTGCTTGCGCCGCAGACATGGAGGGTCTTCATCGCCATCCACGAGTAGAAGACGTTCATGGACGAGGGGATGGGGCGGTAGGGAGAAGCCGTCCGAGCTATATTCGTCGATTCATCATCGTCTCCGTAGTCGGATGACTCTTTGTGCTCCCAGGAATGAGTTAAAGGCACGTATCTGGTCTTGGGAGACACTGAGCGACTATATCTGGTGGCGTTGACGGTAGCCATGGCTTGAGTGCTCGTGCTACCTAATGTGTTTCCACGATTCACTCAAATTGCATGACAGACAGTAATATGTTTAAAGAAAGCAAGAAGAAAGAAGATAATACTGTTACAATCACTTCATAGGAAGTGGTGTTCTGTCACATACTTTTCAAATAATTCAACGTACGTATTGTTACTGAGGTCAATACACTCATAGCTTACCTAATTAATGCCAGCAGATACCGGCAGGTTATTCCCGGGGATATGTAGGCGAGCCCATATGCTGTCTAGTGTTTATGCCGCACGCTTTATGATGTAACACCAGATGCCGGAAGCTCGATTCGTCTAATGGTGAGCGTTGGAGTTCTAACATGCATATTTCGCCTCATCGACTCACATCCTATTGATCTCACTAACAGGCCAGTAGCTACCATGTTAGGGCGTGCGGGAATTTACATCCCCTGGCTTAACAGTCAGACGGTTTGTGCCGCATCCCACGCCCCGTAAAAAGTGCGTTACCTCCATTGGAAATGGAAACAAAAAGCTAATATCCGGGAGACGCGGTCATATGTTACCAACCAAGAAAGGTATATGATCGACGTCTTTATTCCGGTGAGCTTACCTCGGCGGTATATCGAATCCAGTCGTCCTAGCGAAGTTTTCGTTAGGATACCATGAGTGCTAACCCATAACAGCGACAGTCTTCCTTAAAGCTTAGCCTACTACAAAACTATCCCTCCTCCTCGTCTTATCATGTTTTCTGCCGCGATGTTCCTCAATAGCCAAGGGGTGGAGTCTGGAGCAGTGAACCGTCGACCAGCAGGTCAATCCTTGAGTAGATCAGCCCCTATCCTTGCCATTCTGCTTCGATGATCCATCGGATAGCGCCGGCAGGCTGACGAGCACCTAAATATTTAAATCTAGGGTCCGCCCGACGGAACAGCTCAGGCCATTCATGCATCTCCCGCTGCTGCGCGTTCAAGAGCTGTAGCATTCCTACATCCAAGTTGCTGATTATCGTCAGTTCTGTTCTAGCGCACCCACGGGTGGTTTTGGTGTCTTACATTGCTCTTCGGGCGTCTGCTGTGGATAGGCTCTCAAGACCGGGTAGAATGCGCTCATGAATCACGACCCTAGCCCCTGACTTCATGGCCGGTACAAGATTTTGAAGGATTTTGATGCAGTACTTGTCAGCCCAATTATGGAAAATGGAGCGGAAGTAGTACACATCCGCACTGACTAGCTGTTCCGTGAAGAAATCGCTGTAATAGTAGGGACTTAGCAAGGAAACAGCATGGTAGTCGTCTAAGTGATGGTAACTCACTGTGCCATGAACGTTACTCGATCTTGGAGTGAAGCGGGCAGCCGTGAGGCCCCTTCCGAAGCTGTATCCGGGAGATCCTGTACGATGCATTTCATATTAGGAAACCTTTGAGCGATGCTGATGGCAACGCTACCATGAGACCCCCCGACATCGACCATGGTTTCTTTCCCTTTCCATGGATAATTATCCAGAAGCCCGTCAGCAGACTCGTTAGGTTGAGAGAAATACTTTCCGAATCTCTCTGCACGATCAGGATTTTCAGCTAAGATGTCATACATGCTTTTGTCGCTGTTGTTGGCAAGAGTAAACCCCTGAGACGTTAGCCAGTGCGGCTTCTTATCGCAATATCGAAGGCATAACATACTGTTTGGTTGCTCTCTTCCGAATTTGGCCACTTTTCCATTGCATCGGCCGTCTGCCTCCCTGTTAGCACCTAGAGTAAGACTTTAATTTTCTAAATGGCCATACTTTGACACCTGCTGGCCAAAACTCGTCCAGCTCTACGATAAGAGAGTTCCGCATCAGCTCGTCGCCGGCAAGAACAGCTGTCAGAGCCGAATGGGTGATGACGCCGGGTATGTCTTCACGGAAGAAGTGATGATTGATGATGGCGTGCCTAACAATCCTTCGAACATTCATCACATTCAAACCTGAGAATTTGGACATGGCTTCGAAAGAAGTGTGTTCCCCCACGGGGAATGACTTGTCCAACTTGAAGCGGAGGATTGCTTTCACGCTGACATACGCAGTCCACTGTGACGACTCGTTAGCAAAATTCCATCGCGACAATATGTTTCAGGCTTACTTTGAATCTCAGTAGTTCTTTCGGGCCAGTCATCAATGCTTTCAACTCCGAGCATGCGTCCATCACTGCCATGCGTGCCTCCTTGACTTCTGTGGCATCTTCTGGTATTGGTATGGACCATAGCGCATCCGCATCCAGCGATGGGGTGGGTAAGTTGTTACTGACGAGATAGTCATTGACTATTGCCGTTTTCTTAGCGATCAGTGATGAGAGCTCGATGATTTTGTTTGTAGAAGCCATGGTTCCACCCTCCAGTTGCAGATAACGTGCAGTACCTGTTTCTTGGCGAAATAGGACGGGCGCAGTGCGTGCTAAAGACACACTAATTGGATATACGAACTTTGCAGCAAGGGATGAAAAGGGAGAAATCGGTCACGCATGTTGGTCTACTAACCAACATATATATATACCATGTTATACATTACTAATAGGACTTCCTTACCCCTGTGCCTCTTATCTATCTTAGACAGGTACCAACATAAGTTCAGGATATGTAGATACGATAACCGTCGAGGTACACTTCCGAGAAGGAAAGGCCATACTGGCAATAATTGTCTACCTAGGTGCCAGACATACGCAATTCAGGTTCTCAGGTCTATCTTTGCGCCCGTTGTTAACTTCGCATACTCTTTCATACCTGCCACATGTCGTCACTCAGTACTTTCATTAGAAGGAGCAAAAATCGTGTGTTAATATTAACGCTTCTAATGGGTGATGCTTCTGTAGAGCAATCGTTTCCTTGCTGAAAATAGAGAAAACTCACTCAAGCCCTCCATTGTTCCCCCCTATGTAGTAACATACCAAACCTTGTCATTTCCTCGTGATGGAAGTCCAACTCGCTTCCCATGTAACAAGCCCAGAATTCAATCCAATACTCTCAGCTAGCTCTGAGCCCTTGTATGAGCCACCCATCGTTGTCGCACGACTTGAGGATCAACTGACCCAATTCAAGACGTCTTGCTTTGACCACCCTTCCTGAACCCGCCTCGTACGAAGGCATGGTAATCGTAATCTGTAGATTGAAGCTCGTAGTAGGTAGACGAACTGGATCCTAGTCCTAGTTTCCCTTTAGGGACTCCGGGGAGTCCGGGGTCTTCGACTGTCACTAGGTTATCCTCGCTGGTTATTGGACGGCTGGATTTAGTGTGCGAGCTTACATAGCTTCTGACTGAGTTCCACGTGGCCTTGAGCTTTTCAGCAGGCCACTTGAAAAGCACAAAGATGACGGGTATGCAGCTGCACATAAGGCCGACATTGAGCTCGGCAACGCTAGAGCATTGTCAGCGAGAAATCGACTCCATGTGTTATTCCGCTATTAGGAGGACTCGTCGTACATAAGTGCTTCAGTATGTGTTGCATACCAGTTTGGATCATCTGGCTTAGCCTTACTGGCTATCACACGGAAATAGATTCCCATGATGGCGAACGCGCATGCTCTGATCTTCGTCAGCCCATATTGTCGAAACTGATAAGGATAGGTAAAGAGATCGTACGAGGACCCGACCACAAAAATGCTTGCAATGCCAACTTTCTTCAAAGTTGATAGGCGGAGGCCGAAGATCATAGCTAGTGGGATAGTGAGGATGTAGAAGTCGCATACAGCCCCAATAATCCCCTGGACCATGGCCATATCTTCTAAGTAATAGCTGCTCCGAGTCACGACCGGCTGTGAAAGCCATCCCCCTTCCCCGGGATGTGGGGTCGAAACAACGAGGTATATAATAATGATTGCTGTGTAGGGCAAAACCACTATAACGACCCCCAGCCACACAAGGACTGGGGTATACCTTGACGGCCGAAAGATTCGATGGTAGAGTGATAAGAGCGATAACTTGATAAGTATGGCATCTAGGAGATACAGGACTGCTATCGCTAAGGCTATCTGCTCACCATCAGCTTCAGGATTTCCTGGGCATCAGTAGGGACTTGGAGTACAGACCTGGGAATACGCAGGAGTTAGGCCAGAGACAGGAGTGTCCCAAAAGTGACGCCCATAGACGTCGTCGAGCGCTTTTGCAGACTTAGTATTTCATTTGGGATTCGCGCGCGTACTGTCACAACTTACTCGCGTATAATATAACAGAGGAAAGGGCGAAAGAAAAGATCTAAACAATGGAGTCAGAATTGCCGCGCGTGTCGAAATTTGTACGGGGCTTGGAGACTTACACACGCCACTACAAACAAGCCTAGAGTAGAGCAAAATAAAGTGAGAAACGATTTCTGAATGTCAGTCTATGGGAGGGAATTTGGCCACATACAGTCATCCAAGTCAAACTTATGAGTCAACCGTAGACGGACATAAAGGCGCATGACTAGGGAAATTGCTATGAGAGGTAGTGTTGTATAAACGGCAAGCTTCGCTATCCAGCCATTCGATGGGGGGTCTATTAGGTTTGGAATGACTCCCGGTGGTGCAGGACCGGCTGGGATCGTGGACAGATCGACTCCAGGGTGCGAGGAATCCATTGTAGATTTGGCCCAGCTTCGTTTACCGGTCAAATATGCGAATCAATAGAATGTTTGGGACTCGACGAAGATATAAACAGATGGGTAGTGGTTTTTACGCTCCAGAAATGTTGCCATTTAAGAGCAATATATACTTCAAAGTCGGTCCTTATCTGATATTGAAAGGTTCCCCAAGATTTGTATGCTGCAGTTCGGCTTTTCTGGGCTTAAGGCGTACCGTAGGAGCGGATGTATACAGACAAGGTGTTACGAAGCTAACCAAGCGATGAGGAGTAACCACGTTGTTGCATGCAAAGCAATGAACCTGACGGCTACTAGCCCCCGGGTATATACATGGAGCGAGAATGAAGATAATATCCCCTGTCGTACCTCTTCCCAGCTATCTAATGAACACATGCTCGTACTCAGGTGGCGAGGGGCTAAGGGCCTGACACAAGGCTAGATTACTGTTTTGTTGTCGATATACTCAACGTGGAAGCAAGGGGGGAAGTCCAGCCCGTGCACACCTCCCTGGACGTATGGAACGTGCAAATCTATACCCAAGTCTTACTAGGCATCTTGTGTCGTCTTGTTTCCCGCAGGATCTAACAACAATTGGCAGACGATTATACCCGCGATCGACAACTTGAACATTAGAATGTTGTCTACGATGCACGTTCGATCCTCGTTACAAGCAAACAACCCCGTTTCTTTAGATAAAGTTTCTAGCTGTTGGACTTGACTGGGACAGTCGGTAGTCCTGTTTGCCTTATTGTTAATTCAGAAGCTTGACTACCTACCTGGTATGTTAACGATAACGCAATGGGTGCGTAGGATCTAGAGGTTATGGCGTCTGAGGGTGTAGCCAGAAGCCAACGAGATAGTTGGTAGGTGGTCGGGGTGTTGTTACGCAATCTATATTATTATGGATTTAATACTTCTTTGCGATGCACGGCGATATTGGTTTCCTTTGCCAGGTCAACCAATCCCTAGACTTATCGCTGCTTTGTGCATGCAACTAGTGACACGGATACTTGAAGTCTTCTAGGCTTTCGGAGTTCTATTCATCGTGCGTAGGTAGGTAGTTAGGCAGGTAGGTCGAGTAAATAGAGTGCCCTATCCGGGCCATCAGACATGCTGGTGGTGTTGCTAGATATCTGATAAGGAGGTAGGTATGTTTTACAGCATGAAGCAAAATGAATTATTGTTTACGCCCACAAGAGAATATAAGGGATTTTGATCCGGGGACTTCAAGGGAGGAAGATTCTATGCTCCATTTCTTTCCCTGTCTTGTCGTACATACGTAGTAGGATCGGATTACATAATCAAGATGTTATGCGTCGAGAGAGAGATCACGTGAATAATTTCCTCTCCTTATGTAATCATCTTTGATTCATTTTCGCATCACAGTTCATTTCCCAACTCTGATGTGCCCAATTGATTTCTCGATCACATCACGTCCAGCACGTCTCGGACAACTCATTTCAATGCCAATTGAAACACGGCTATGTCCTAGCGACAAATTACTTTATCATAAGCAATTGTGATGGAAGATGTGATACCTGGCGTTCCCGGTCCTAGCAATTCAAACGTCACGGTCTACATGTACGGTTGACGATATTCGTCCTGTCTGCTACCGCGCCGAGAACAAGCTGAAGAAAAGGCCCTGGATCCGGTCAAGCTCCACGAGGCTCGCAAGCTAGTGCTACCTACATCTTACCGCCTCCTGGGATCTAATACTATGATGTACTTGCAGAGAATATCTGCAGTTCTGCCATGTGCCGCACCAACCACCTTTTTCGTTTTTCCTTGGGAGGGATTGACAGGTTCGAATCTCCAAGATCGGGCCATTCAACCCAACCAACCAACCCCGCGCGCTTCAAATCTCTTGGCTCTTCCAAGTTACCGTTTTCGCTAGTCAGCTCGTGGCTCGGCGGCTACGATGTAGTGTGATTCTCCATCTGATTGGATCGTTTACCATTTCTAGCCTGCGAGCAACTGTTCTATTTTAAGACGCACAAATCAGATCCGATTATCTGTTACGTCTCCGCCAAATTTCTTCACCCGTCCTGTCTAGGATAGAACGAATGCCAAATGTGCCAGGGGACGAGTGCCCGTGGCCTGCAGAACATCCAAAGTTCCCCTTCCCCAATGGCTGGTTGAGATGCTTCACCCCACCCTGGAAGGCGTGCGCAGCGCTTAATACAATAGCCTTGGGCTATTTACTGAGATTACTGAGTAGTAGCTCCGAGGCCTTCACACCATGGCCGGTAGGCGAGGACCAGTTGGCGCCTGTTGCATGCATTAGGTAGTATATACATCTCCCATGTGTCTTCCCTACTTGGCGGACTAGAAGTTTGGAAAATGTTTGCCATTTCTATCCCTTTAGACTTGAATCTCGCCTGTCGGTATCCGTGACCGACTCTAAGGACCGCTAGCAGTCCTCGTGCGCGACGTTGTGATCCGGTTGTTTGTGCCTCTCCAGCGTCTTGGTGTGGATTAAGGGATCATGTCCCGGTAGTAGGCTGATTCCATCCCTCGAGACATCAAAGCGCCGTTCGCTCTTCATAAATCAAGAACCGTTCATAAAAGGACGATTCGAAGCAAATAAAAACGAGATACCGGGCCACAGTGATGGCGTCAAATGGACCCTCTGGAGGGCTGTCCCTTTTCCCTAACACGAAACAGTCGCCGCCTCGGAAGCAAACACCTCGACCACGCGCCGGCACTCCACAATCCTCTGGGGAGCATGGTTCATCTTTCGAAATGACGCCGCCGCGGAACGGTCGGCGGACACCGGAAGACCTCTCCCAATTTGTCATCGACGGCACGCCGCCGATGGCTACCGAATCGCAAATGACGTCTAATAACCCTTACTACCAGAACCACGCGGGACCGTCAGTACCAAGGCCGGTGCCAATATCAGAACTACCGCCACGGGCAGATACTGCCTTTTCTGGGACGAGTACGCTGGTGAGAAGTGAAAGTGGACGGTCACGAAGTTCAATCGCCAAAAGACCCATCGAAGAACCTTCCATCTCGTACCAGGCTCCGGAGCCAGCTATCCGATCCATATTCCCGCAGTATGACCACAACCTCCCATTCGACCGCCAAGAGTACTACCCGACTCAGACCAGTCCAACGCACATCCCAAGGACTGTCATTAGTAGACAGTCTCATGTGCCCGAAAGTCGGAGTCCGCCCGTGATGAGTCCTATGAGGAGTCCCCTAAGTGCTGGTTCTGCACAACGGTGGCCTAGACGGCCCCAAGATCCGCCCGTCATCCCCCCGGTGAGCACAACAGACGAGCTTCGCGACTTCTGGAAAGTAGCAAATGGGTGGAAGGCCTCGGCAGTAGAAGGCCGAACATTCTGCATGAAGTTGATACCAGAAAAGGACACTCCAATCTATAACCTAACATCGTCTTCCACTCAACCACTTTATCACATGCGGGTAGACCCAACGTCGGTATCCGCATACGTGACTCTTAGCCGGCACGACCCAAGCAAGCCTTGCAAAGAGCGAGACCCAGCCGCGAGCCCTAGATCATCATCGGGTTTCTTAAGCGCTCTCCGAGAATCCGAGACCAAGTCATGGCAAGAGGCTCTGACTACTACGCTAGAAGAACCGTCACGTCGCCTACCGCCGAACGACGGCTTGGTGGCTCTCTTATATCCTAGCGCCGCGGCTAAGGTGGCCCTGGACAGACCAGACGACATGCAAGCCGTGATGGCCGCGGAACGGGAATGTGGACGCCTAGTTTGGGACGAAGACAGCCAGAATTATTTCCTGGTCCATCCGGCCCTGGCAACGCCCTTCTGCATCACGATAGAGCGTAATCCGGCGTGGAGCCGCACGGAATACACGGTGGAGCACATCGAATCGCCACACCACATCGCGAAGCTCACGCGGGACGGCACGGGCGAGGGGTGGATGGAGCTCGACACGCTGGTGGCGGGGCGCATCGAGAGCTACTATCTACTCGACGTGGCGGTGAGCGCGCTGCTCATCGTCGCCAATATCGACGAGAAGAACGTGCTCGTCGAGCAGTTTGCGCCGCCGCCGCCAGCTCACCTTCGCACCTCGAGCTCCAACAGCGACTTCCGTCGGAGCAGCAGCCGGCTCAGCGCTAAGATCCTGGGCAGCAGTAGCAAGAAGAAGGAGGGCAGAAAGCGCGGCCGCATCGAGGAGCTGGAGCTCGACCTCGAGAGCCAGGCCAGCAGCCTTGACCGCAAGCTCAACATCAAGGACAAGGATAAGGAGCAGCTGCCCGGCACGGCCCGCACCATCATCAAGCTGCTCGGTTTCGGCTTCAAATGCGTCATCTGGGCCCTCACGCTTGCGTTCAAGGCGCTTATGGCTATTGTGGTGGGTCTGAGCAAGTGCGTGACGAGCGAAAAGCTCTAGACGGCACAAGTGAGGATAGAGGAACAATGTCTACTCTGGGATTGGAGTATGAAGAGAGGCCGGACAAGTGTGCGCAAATGTCATTTTGAACAAGATACCTACTGTCTACGTTACGGCCCCCGGTTTGAAAG
This sequence comes from Hypoxylon cercidicola, assembly GCA_022578845.1. NCBI lineage: Eukaryota > Fungi > Ascomycota > Sordariomycetes > Xylariales > Hypoxylaceae > Hypoxylon > Hypoxylon cercidicola. Next base: position 38,249 of record MU399520.1, read on the forward strand.
TATATATTAATGAGGCAGGTCATTTTCCTCTTCTGTTTTGGGCCGCTGGAAATAATGGGCAGTAGCGGGTGTCGAGCACGATAACGTCAAACGAGGGCGAAATGAGCTCGAAAGCATGCGGTTCAGTGTACATATGGGGAATAGATGGGTCTATTTTTTTCCTTTCTGGGTATCGCATAGCTCTAGACGATCTAAAACCCGGTGCCTGAACGCCGCCTGTAATAATGAGAAAGAGGAAGAGGATTCTTCGACCAGCCTTGCCGTCGATTGTTAGCCAAGACCCATGACTTTGTTTTCTCGTGCCCGATGTGTGAATTGTACATGCCAACAACTGCTTTCTACCGTTTTCGTTCCCGGACCTTAAACTTCTTGCCAGACTTCGTGACGCCGTTGCCCGACGTCGGCGTCTTGGACATGTTCGTACGCTGCACTTCTAGTTGGTGCTCGGCCCGGGTCAGGATCGTGAGCTTCTTCCGTGCGTTTTGCAGTCGCCGCTGTAGTTTCTCGAGGTGCTTCTGCCGCGTCGCTGCCCTTGTCGCCTCCGGATCCTTCTTCGCATCGTCCTCATCCTCCATATCCGTGTCCTCTCCATCATCCACTTCATCGTCCGCCTCCTGTCTGAGTTTTTCTTCCCGTTCTTCCACGGCTTCGGCGAAAACGATCTTTTTCGGTTTCGCGGCTCTCTGCTGTGGCATGTCGAAGCCCTCGAACTCGTCGTCGTCTTCATCGTCGACCTGACCCGCCGCGGCGTCCAGACTTCCGCCCTGCTCCAGCACCCGTTCCTCGAGGGCTTTGACTTCCTTCAGCGCGACGTTGCGCACGGTGCGTATGTAGCCGACGTCCTGGGTCTTGAGCAGGCGGACGGCGTCGACGTCCAAGGCGCGGTTGCCGCGGTCGCCGTCGACGGTGCCGGTCCACCGGCGGCCCTGGGCCAGCGAGCTGCCGGGCCCCTTCCGCGACATCATCCCGAAGTAGAACTCATCCTCGTTGCGGTCCGCCGCCTTCTGCCGCAGCGCCCGCAGCTGCGCTTTCTTCTTGTTGAAGTCCTTGGCTCGGAGCGAGTAGTCCTATGGAGCGAGCGAGGTTAGCCTGGGGGGAAATGGTAGAGGGAGGGAGGGAAGGATGAGGGCAATGGCCGACGGACCTTGTGTTTCTCGAGAAGACCCAGCCGTTGCCGCTCTTGCGGTTGCGAACGCTCCTTGTGGACGCGCCGCTGGACGGTGTTGCGGATTGAAGACATGTTCGAATGGGATTGTGATTGAACCTGAAGGGCTGCGGGTGCTTGAGATTTAGAAATACTGCGCTCCCGGGACGATAGAGGATAATTGCGGTGTTGGTGAATTGATAAAAGTTTAAGTGGAGCACTTGGATGAGCCACTAGAAGATAAGATAAGACGTTCGTGATTAGATAAGATCGTTGAAAGTCAATTCAGACGTCGGCAAAATTGACAACTCCCTCATCTACCTCATCTACGACCGACCTATTATTCCTGTGGCTACTATTTTAGGACAAGCTAACGCTTGAACTACTACCATGCTCTGTAATTGAAAGCAGCGGTGGTTCTGGGTCGAGTTTACCCGCTACATTGCCATAAACTCTTGGTATCGTGTAACGACCCGCGTTCACAGATTATCATGTAAACACCTCTCATTTTCGTTTCGTGAGAAAGCCTCAGGAGACAATTAAACCACATAGTAAGCATATCGGAACTATTTAGTTGTGTACCTGTTGATTTATATTCATATCCAGCATAACATTCCAATAAAGAAGAACAAAAAAGATCATTACATGCCGATGACAATACCGGAAGATCTGCGCAGCCAAATAGCTTGCATGCCGTAGACTTATGCCGTGCTCCGGGCTGTTCGGGGTCTCTGTACAACGAGCGTGGACTCGCTGCTCTCCCAGGGAAAACGAATGACTACTTTCTCCTCAAGCTTCTTGTCAAAGCGACGGTACGCGTGGGGCGCCTCCTCGATACCCACCTCGCTGGTCACGACGAAACCCGGCTTGGCCCTGCCACTGTTGACGAGCTGCAGGATGGTGGGATTTAGGCCGAGCACATCGACCAGCCCTCCCTTCATAGACAGGTTCTTGGAGAAGAAGCTGGCAATCGGGAATGTGATGGCCGGCGCCACCAGGTCTGCCCTTGGTGTACCTTTCGAAACAGGCACTTGTATGTAGACTCCGACTATGCCTATTCCGCCTCCAATAGCCGCCATGTTGACTGCCTCCGTGATCACGTAGTTTTCCTGCAGCTCTAGGTCCGCGTTCAGGCACTCGTAGCCGATGCAGTCGCAGACCCGCTGCACACCCTCAGGCTCCAGTTCTAGAACTTGGGCGGCCGCACCGCCTTTTCCGTGCGCCGTGAAGTCGATTGGAGTTGCGCCAATCGATGCGGCCTTGTCTAGTCGCGACCTGACGTGGTCAATCACGTAGACCTTGGAAGCTCCTCTCAGGATGGCCGAATATGCGCAGAGAAGTCCCACGGCCCCGGCACCGAAGACGGCCACTTTGTCGCCGGCCTTGAAGCCCGAGAAGTCCACGCACTGCCAACCGGTCGCGAATACATCAGACAAGAAAAGGTAGTCCAAGTCGTTCGACGGGTTGTTGGGAATTTTCTACGTAGATGAAGAGGTAGTATTAGTATCTGCGAGGGCAGAGAAGTCTCACAATACGACGGCGAATGAGAGATAGAAAGGGGTGACTTACCACAAGACTGTCGTCCGCAAATGGGACCCTGACGTATTCGGCTTGGCAGCCGGGAAGGTTGCCAAAGTCCTTGCCGAAGCCGAAGCCGGTGTACATCCCGGGGAGCGGCTCAGGCTCCGTCACGAAGTGTCCCGAGTCGGGAATGCACATAACGATGACGCGGTCTCCCACCTTAAAGGTCTCGGTGGCCAGGCCCACCTCCACAACGACGCCGATGGCTTCGTGCCCCTGCACCCAAGGAGGCTCCCGGCTCCCGAGCAGGCCATGGTACGTGTGCAGGTCTGAGCCGCAGATGGCCGCCGTGGTCACGCGCACGATGGCGTCCTCGGGCATCTGTATGCGTGCCTTGGGGACGGACTTTACGGCCATCTCGTAGGGCTTGCCTTCCCAGACTACGGCGCGCATCGTCTCGTGCTCGGTTTGGCTACCCATTGCGATGAAGAAGAGGAGTAAGAATACTGTTGGTAAAAGGGGTGATGTTTTTAGTCTTGATGTGCAAGTCTAATGAAGCTGCTTTGAACTTCATCAGTAGAAGAGGCATTGCATGTCTACTTATACCCTGAACCTACATTTATCGCCAGCTAGACGCTACACTAAGGGAATACCCAACTTGTCATCCGCATCGAGCTGACATGCTTCTGATAGCCGGAAGTAAGAGTTCCCATCGCACGGGCACAGTATAGACCCTGGTTAAGAGGAGAGAGGAGGCACAGCGAGCAGCTGGACATAACATCACCAACAAATCTATGTAGGGATAATGACCAGCCACCCAACAAGACCTTATAACCATTATAACACAATTATCCAGGACAGAGGTCCAGTCTTGTCCATCCTACTTTTCTCATCTACCTACCTCTTTTAGAAGCCTTGTACACATGAACTCCTCTACTCTTCCGTCCTTATACTGACGTGCACGTTACAAGTCGTCCGGTTGTCAGTTGCTGGCTTGGAATGAATTCTCTCCTAAGAATATAGGTCTTCTCAATACCCAATTTGGTGTAGCGTCTCACTGTCAGATTTGCCGAGAAAGGCACAGCTTCGATCAAGGGTTAGTTGGAATCATGAACGATTGTTATCTTGATAAGTGACCGGGTACTAAGATTAAATACCCGGAACCCCCCATACCACGTGGTCAGCCTTAAGGGTGGGTAACTTACCGGTTTACAATGGTATGTGGGGCGTATTGCCCCTATTCTAACAAATCCACCCACAGCCTCTTTAGTCATATCCAGATCTAACCGAGGCAACTAATGATAATAGGACTAGCTAGTTCTTCCATTGCTCGGGTTGGTATAAAATTTGCTATTTCTAGATCTTAAAACCTAGGAAGTGCGGTTACACGACTTGTCACAAGACGAGCTACGCAACCAACTCCACGGATCAGTTCGCTTCCGCTGGATCATAGTGTGTTATTTCACATGCTAATTGGTAAGAGCCATTGCAGTTTTCACCCTAGCTGAGATACCAGCCCCCGGACCGCAGGCCAGCACTCTATATTTTCACAGTTGGAAAGGTTAGGAAATACAACATCATAGCCTCCTTGAACTTCCGCAAATCTCAGGTAATACGAGGTTCGTATTCAAATAACACGTGAACGAAAGTACCTAATCTAAACATCCGTAATGAAAACACAAAAAGCCTAGTTAGCAGATAAGTTTCAAGGAAAACGAGAAGATATCACTTCTTTTGACAAGTTCAGCTAGCCTGAGCCATTGCTCAAAGGCCGTCCTCCTTCAAGTCCTGAGGATTAAAGCCCACCAGAAAACTTTTCCCGATAGCCATCAAGGCACCCTGACTGCCGTCATCCTTCATACACGCGGATCCCAGCAGATATTCTATAGCCGATTCGCAGAGCTGTTCTGTAGGCTTGATGTCATTGTTCAAAACAGCACTATGAGATGTCAGTCCACGGCATTCGTACGCAACTCCGTCAAAGTCAAGGAAAAGGGGGGGGGGGGGGGGGGGGGGGGATAAAAAAAAAAAAGTTTGGGTGGGGGGGGGGGGGGAGAAAACCTAAAGCCCAAAGGGTGGTGGGGGGGGCCGGGAGCCAGCGCCAAT
>MU399520.1:43029-162522 GCA_022578845.1 Hypoxylon cercidicola
ATGCCCACCCACCCCCCCCCCCCCGACCCCCCCCCGCCCCCCCCCCCCCCCCCCCCCCCCCCCCCCCCCCCCCCGCCCCGCCCGCCCCCCCCCACTAACAAGACAAACTGTAGGTATGCTGGCTGCGCGGAAGAATCCGTAAGGCCCATTCTGTTGAGGAGGGTCCAGCTGCCATCTGCAATGGTCGCCCCGGGCACCCTATTGATGATTGCGTGGCATGCGTCGCCGACATGGCTCCGGATGAGTTCACCTGGGAATCTCGCGCCCACGCCGAGACAGGCCTGTCTCGAATTGTACTTGTCAACGAGAGCAGGAGTGGTGGATCCCCAGTGGGCTCGTAGCCAGTCCAGGGGTTTTGTTCGCTTGGCTATATGGCCATCTCCTGATCTGTTGCCGTGAACCACGGCAAACGACCAGTCATCGTCGAGAGCCGTCCACAAAGTTATGTTGAGGCCGAATGAGGAAGGATCAATAGTTGTAACCGAAACTTCATGTGCTGTAGCAGCCACTAACAAATGAGCTGCGATAAGTACTGTGGAAGTCTTGACTGGTATACGTTAGTTATGCAAGCATATGGATAGATACTTGGGTATTTTGGGTACAAGCTTACACTGCATTCTGAGTATGTCCTGATGGAATACGTTGAAGTCAAAAAAGTGTAATGTACGAAATAAAAGCTTCAAGTTCTCGTCTGGGGTCTTAAGTTACCGATGATGTTGTTAGGTCACGAATGTGAGAACTAGAGCCAAAACCTGGGTTCCCACCTACATTTTATACTTGAATGTCTACACAGGGCTAGAATTCCAGTCTTTCGTTTAATGATCTGTTCTTTCATGGTTCTCTGGGCAATTCTAGGATTGGAATTAGGTAAGTGCCTGATTGAAGTTCATATTATCACTGCCTTCCACATACCGTCATAGGAACTGTATCCTTTGCCGATCATAACTAGAGATCAGGCTTAAGCACATAACATGGCACTACTTGACGACATCAGTGATCTAAGTTTAGAAACAGAATACGGATGACTCAAACAAAGAGTATATCATTTCCGAGACAGTTTGAAGATCAATATTTTAGGAGGCTTCGTAGCTTGATAGGAGGTAGATATATCTACGTAATTCTTTCGTCAACACACTATTTATATCAATGCAAAGTCAGTCTGGCGAGCTCCTTCAGTAGGTAGTAAGGTTCAACGATCAAAAATAGAACACAGCTCTTTACATCGTTATGTGTCTTTACCATAGTTGTAATCCTATATTTTTAGAACGTACCCTATGCGCTAACAGGTCACATATCAACGCAGTGAGAAAACCGTGTGATGATGTTTGTTGGTTGTTAGTCGAAACATTGCCGATCTATGTTGCGTTGACGGAAGGACTGTTGGGAATACTAGAATGGGCGATCGCATCCTGACAGCCTGTGCCCCTCGTCTACCTGGGAGAATTCACTGCACCAGGGGCGGATAGTGCGTAATGTTTCATAGATTTACGATACACTTTCACCTCGGTCATGCATCAGAGCCTGTCGCAGAGTCCCCGGCCAGTTCGATAAGGTACGAGTTCCGCATGATTTGGAAATATAAATACTGCTAGCGTCCCAAGATGAACAGTCCTACATAAGATATGACAGTTTACAGAGGAACATATCTCAAATCATCCTAGAAAATTCAACATCTCAGGCTTCAGATCCATTTCCTCGGCAGCAATATTGTCCCAATTCTAAGCATGGCTTCGCCCAGAAACTTCCACTGTCGGGACGCGTCCACTGGATGTCAGCTTAAAAAGCTCGCCTGTCTTATTGCAACCGCATCATCTTTCGCTACTTCTTTTGCTTCTCAGCAACCGTGGAGTCAAACTTCCATCGTCACTCATCCGCAACCGACCAGTGCTTCGCTATCAGCCAGTAACCCTATCCTTGAAGCAAGGGGTGGATGGTCGTTTAGCTGCTTTGCACCGCGAGAGCCCTGCCTAGAAGGAGCTACGGGCATAGATGGGACTACCAGGCAGACGGGATCGAGTGTTAACGGCTGCTCATCGATCAGTGCAAAGGGCTGTTCAGTATACAGTTTTGACAACGAGGGGGACTTCAAGCTTTGTTTCTATGAAAGCGATGATTGCACCGGCGATGGCAAGGCGCTTGTAGGCGCCAGAATCTGCCAAAGCTTGAGAGGTTATCGGCCTGCGTCATGGAAAGTCTTTTCTGCGGACTCTATAGAATCTGAAGAAGAGGTCTGCACTTAGTAGGGCCGCAGTTGCAAGTTACGGGCAGAATGCATATCATTCGTTATCTATCATATAGTCGTTCCCTGGAGTGTAGATAGTGCAACCTACTGATCAACTATCGTTACTAAATTGATTTCTATGCCAATATTTTCATGGAGTTGTTGTTTTTGATCTGACGAAGCCAATCAATCGGGGAGCCTACCTCTAATAGTAAGAGCCCCATACAACTCATCTTGATATTTTCATCCCAATATTCAATACGGCCATCTCAATCATACGACGATATTCGTCCTAGTAGTCACCAAGGCCCACAATACAGAGGTGGCAAGCATCGGATACACGATGCTAGTTACCACCTTTCTGATTAATTTAATATTTCTGGTAGAGAGGACTTGTTTTTGGACAACATGATCACAGGCTCTTGATCTACATAATTGATTCCTATAAATAGAATCTCATAGCGTGCCAGTCGTGAATTTTGCCTTAGTGGTGCATTTCAACAGCACCAGAATTGTAACCAACAACCAATAACGGCGCTTCATGCGGTTGGTATTAGCATGCATATTTCGAAACTTGCTCGCGATATGCATATATGAACGTGCAAATACACCATATAGTATCATAATGGAAAAGTCAGAATCGTTGTTGGCTGTTAGTTACCAGCTACAGGAATGCATGCCAACCATTGCTCGTGAAGATCTGGAGACGGATTGATCTTCAAGACGCTGGGTTCCATTTTTAGATTGCATTGTCTATTCTTGCCAACAACTGTGGTCGCTGCAGGCATTCGTGCAATGTGATCCACGCCAGAGAGACTCAGGGGCCAACGTTCATCATTACTGACGTCAAAGCATCGTTCAAGGCCGACGATCCAGTTGGACTAGGTAGCCTTCTCAGTCAACATAGCAATCAAAGGACTAGGTAAGGCTTCATATCAGCAACTGGAGAGAATGGGTTGTAGCCTACGGACATAAATACCTCTTCGCCGCTCGAAGCCCATTAACAATGCAGATAACTCTGACTCCTCAGCCTCTACTCCATCCACGATTTCAGCTTTTTCAGCTCACAGCATTTTGCGCAATACCTTCTACAACCTCTTATCTATATTTGCCATATTCCATCGCCAAGATGTACAGCAAGTCTACCGTTACGACTCTTATCATGGCTGCAAGCCTCCTTTTCCCTACCGTTTCATCGTTCATGCCTCTCGGGGCTCGATCAGGGGTAAGCATTTCTGTCTCAATGCATATCGAGTTGATTTCTATAAGAAGGACCTATCCCACTTAACTCATCTTCGGTAGAACAACTTCTAGGCTGCAACTAATCATAACTAATATGGTGGTGTTATAGTCGTGCGACCTAACTGCAAGCGACACTTGCAAAGGACGCGGAATGTGCCATAAGAATGATGGTAGTTCTGTCTGCTGTGGCAGTGACTCGAGAGGATATGCATGCGGAGGGGATGACCATAAATGCAACACGTGGTTTGGGGATATTATCGTCAACTGCGACTAAATGTTGGATGCTACCTATGTACATCAAGGGGATGGACTGGAGAAGATGACAGAGACATTCACTTAAACTACTTGCTATAAAGTCAACTAGATACACTCACTCAATCACATATCTTACATGTCGAAACTTAGGTTCATCTATTACATGGCAATCTAAGGAGAAAAATATACGTATTTGGATTCAACTAACCTGAAACTTCATCCCTATTCCCTAACAGGTAACAGGGCAGAGATCTAGTTTCTGAGGGTTATGAAATATAAAGCATTCTGATTAATTAGGTACCTGGCTTAAGTCGTCTGTCTCATTTACAATCGCACGCCCGTGTCCTTTTGCCTTAGATGGATGTTATACTACCTAGCTAGGGCAGTACGCATCATTCAATACAGGTTGAGCCGCTCCTTCGAATCATGATGAGCTAGCTATGGGCGATCTCACTCTGTATTACCTGAGGTTTGACATTTTCAACCACGGTGGGTGGCGATTGGGATCTACATAACCGCGTTATGGCGGGTGTTGGAAGTGTGAAAGGATTGACTTCACATGCGAGGAGGACCAACAAAACATCGCACTTATTGTGGAGGATTCGCAACGTTGTTGTCGTGACCCAACATAAACATATCAAGGCCTTGAGTCCTGAGGCTCAACTGTTCCTACCTAACAACCGTCAATAGGGGCAATGCCCATTGCCAAATCTAGCAAATGCCATGCCGCATGCTATAAATACTAACAGTGTTGGGTCGATGAAATGCAATTCTGATAGTCAAAATGACGTCGAGACGTCGATCTAATGAACACGACAGGAATCGGTGTAGTTGTCCATTTTGTCAGGACGGCGAAGATATGGTAATACTTGTGGTGTAAGTAATGAGTGCTTCGCGGCTATGATACTGGATAAAACATAAAAACCCAGCGTGCTCCGTACTTCTCTGTACTCGCGTATCATCAATTCCATCCATCACTTTGTTTTCTTCTGCTCGCTACAATGCAACTCCGCAACCATATTTTGCGATGTCTAGCTTTGCTGGGACTACTGGCCCTGTTTGCAGCGGCAGTAACAGATCAAGAGAGATACACTATTTTGGAAAAAGCCGCAAGTGATGCGGGCCAACAATTACAAGATGGCCATCGATATGCGATGTACGAGTATTGGTGGAATATACCCAACGTACAGGAATGTGCTCTCCGCAGCGGTTTTGGCCACGCTCGCCTGATCGTTGGTGACGTCAAAATTAGTCGTAACACTCGCGATTTCAGAAGTCACACATGGGACATATTCCTGCACGACGGCAAGATGCTTTCGCTGACGGAACCATGGAAAGTTCGCGAGTTCAAAGAGTATAAAGGCCCCTGGCATACCCTTGCCGATTCGGTCAAATCCCAGTACAAGTGGGCTGGAGAGGTTGCCGGTAACGCAGGCAACAAACAGATTTCAAAGATCGGTTAGTGTTGATTTCGGTGAATACCTACCTCCTACCTAGGCACCTACTGACACAAAAGCCGACATAGGTGAGGATTACGTTGAAGAATGGCCGAACTACAACATAGCCTCCAACAACTGTGCAACGTATGTATGGCACGTGATGAATAAGATCAGGGCGACCTGATACGAGAATAGGAATGTATCACATCTTTTGTACTTTTATCAAGAAAGGGAGGAAGTTACCTAACGTAGGTCGGTAACTATCTGTTAAAGGGGGAGTCGACACGGTCGTTTCAATGAGCAACTATCTTTATCTGACCCAAGAATCCGTCTGATTGGTCATTTCAAAACGTTGCTCTGTTGGCATTTGGAAGGATGCGGCGTCGTCGTCGTTGTTGGTGGCAAAGTTGGTGGGGGGTAGTGCAGATCTATCTATGCAGGCTGCGAGATATATAACCCAGCCAGAATCACCCAATCTTTACAAGTATTCCTTTCAAATTCCTAGAAATACATAGTGTACGTCTTGCATCACGTATCGCAAAATGGGCCGCCCGATTCCGTGCGAACGAGAGCACTATCAAAGTGGTCGCGCCATCCCTCCAGTTGACACGGCTGGTATGTACGCCTATACTCTATGAAGTCAGTTGCTTACCGGACAGAGGAATTCCATAGCCGGTTCAGTAACTATTTTCGCGAAGAACACTCTGATATAGAGCAGGAGCTCAAGGACGTTTTTGACTTCGACCCGGAGTACCGTGGGCGACAATTGTTCGGGGACGAGCATGCGCTTATCGACTTTCTCAGCCGTACCATCCCGGACAGATTTAAAGGGGACATCAAGACTGCGGGCCCCCTTCTCTTCAAAGCTATGATTCGTCTCGGATCATTTCCATTCCACAACGGGCCAACCCGCTCGACACTTGGCGCAGGTGAGTCTCATGACAACTATTCGAGCCCGTCACGATGTTGAGAACATGTTTCTTCCCAGTGTTATCGAGTATGTTTATTATGGACAATGATTAACTCACTAAAATATTATAGATGAGGCCTTCGTTGCTATCCTCTTTTTGGTACGAGAGTATGAACATACCAAAGGGTTTGAGTTCTACTACGAAAGCCTTGACGACGAGGTGGTCCGACAACGCAGCGACAGATATTTCCATCGTCTTCTGTTCCAGGTCATGTCCAGCAAGCCGGAGCAAAACGAACTTTCGTCCAGAGATCCCGCAGACGATGAGGACCTTATCCGGGCTCGAGCATTGGTCGAGATGTGGAATTTCGTACATGATGTCAATCATTTTAAAATAATACACAAGGGACCGCCGGTGGAAGTGTCGAAAGTCCCATCTTCAAGATCGCGTGATCTAACCGGCATGGTTCCCAAAGACGAGTTCCTGGCATTGCTAAATGTACTCTGTGGGGTAATTGACTACACCGCGGTTGATGTTGGCCAGCTTGTCGAGACATATGGTACCGACTGGCACGGGTTTGAAGCAATAGTCACAAGGCTAGAGGTACGAGACTCCTGGGTACCACTGATAAATAATATAAACTAACAAGTCACAGCCATATTTCTCTTCCGGAATCCGCCAACTACTTGACATTTTTGTCAATTACAATAAATGGCTGGACGAGAACGTACCTGTTGAGAATCAAGGTGCTGAAACGACCGCGCCACCGGTGGAGCGCCACTATGATCGCTGGAGCGATTTCCATCCCTCTAATTTGGTTGCGATAGCTGGTCTCTGGATCGTTTTGTCGTTCTTGAAACTTGTGGCGAAATTTGTGCCGAGAGAGGAACAGAGAGGTGATTTGACGGTACGTGAATTTCGTGAACTTCAGGATCGTCAATATCGTGAGTGTAAGGTACGTGAATTTGAAAACGGTCCACTCGGGGGGGATAAGCTTAGCCGACCTCCCGTCGTTTAGTATGAAGCTCGTTGGTAAATATTATTTTGCTTAGCGGCATCAAACCTACGATAGTACCAGGGGGTAATGATATACGGGCATGTGGAAACCACGGTTACCTTGCAACACGTTGAACTAATCGTCTTAAGCTCGCAGTACTAGAACAAGCAAAAGTGCTAAGTAGCAGAACCAAACTACTACTTCATGATTTCTATGAAGGACATTCCACTTATCACCAGCGTACAGCTCCTCCATATGATCAATAAATTCGGTCTCGTCCGTAAGATTATTTGCTTCGACCGACTCGCCGTGACTAACCGATAGCGTTTTGCCATATTGTCCTGTAGTCCCCAACCTCCAGTCACGGCTGCAACATCCAAAAGAAGATGGTCACTGTGGCAGAATAGCTGTCTCGTACGACATCACGCTCCTTCAGCAGCTCCTAGTCCGTTCCCGAGGACTCCCCGCGGAAGTAGTACCGACCGGCAGCCTCAATGGAGGAGCGCGATGGCTTGCCGTGCTTGTCGCAGCCCACAATTGGGAAGACATTGTCGAACCGCTCCCCAGCACCCTCTTGCTGCGTGCAGTATGCCGCCGGCCAGATCTTGTCCGTGTTCTGTCCCTCGTCTGATGTGCTGCACATGATGATGATACCCATCTTTCCAGCTTTTCGGGGTACGTCTCTCAGCCCCGTGGATGGATGGCGCAGTGCAAAGTTGCAGTCGATGATCTAGACGCCTGGGGAGATAAGCCATTCCATAGCCTGCAGAAGTTTAGCAACGGACGGCGTCTTTGACGGCGTCTGTCTAATATTGGATATCACAATACGCTCTGCGCCAATTTACCTTAACTATATTGCCTTCATTAAACTTTCTTGCGTCGTCCGTAACCTGCGCGATGTAGAATATGCAACGCGGATCAATTTGGGCGAATTTGGTTCATGAACCCTAACCCTAACTCTAGCATCTGAAACTACTGGAGAAAACCTCTGATATTAGTGACTTCGATAGGACGAATTCTCAAAACATTGACTGTTGGGTAGGTAAAGTACCTATCATACTTCTAATCAACCAGATTAAAGCCCCATACATCACGATCGCCTTACTTGGAGTTACATTGACTTGGGTAGGAGATTGTATTGCTACTATCAAAGTCTCGAAGTCGAGGGGCTGTATGGAAAAGCCCATGAAAGAACCGAGGTATTATTCATTCAATAATATGTCTTCCACCCTATCTGTGTTCACATCTGACCTTCCGACTTGTGTCACACTGACTCTTTGCGCCGAGCTCTCTGCTGTTCGTATGTAGAGACCTCTTATGATAGGATGGAAATCATTCCAATACATAAATCATTTGGCTGACTATCTCAACCAGAGTCAGGTGTACCTCCTCTCCATTTATGACTTCTGTGAAGTCCATGGTCAAATGAACCTGGAATTGTCCCACTGAGTGGATGGTAAGGCCTCTAAGTTCGAAATTCGTCAACGCTCCTGATTCATCGTCGGGGGAGCCATAGAAGCGTCCATCAATATATGTCGCGTGTACATTGGTGTTGGTTTGCGGCTGGACCGTGGAGGCGTAGTTCTCGACTGTCTGCTCCGTCTCGGTTTGTGCTGCAGTGTTCGCAGAGGCTGTTGTGTCTTCGCGCTGGACGGTGGATAGTGTTAGGGTAAACACCTCGCCCTTTCGGACGATAAGGGGCGGTCCTTCGGTCATTATGACGGGTGCGTTGTGTGCTGGCTGAAATACCGGGGGTCGCCACGTCGAAGTAGTGGTTCCGGGGCTGGGAACTTCGACGATGGTCAGAGACATCCGCCCCGAATTCGATATCGGAAGGATGGAAGACATAGCTACGGCTGAGAATATGCCAGTGTTCTTTGTTGCTTGATTGATGATTGGAAGAATGCTCAAATGTGATGGTTGGTTTCGAAGATACTGACTGTCGGATGAGTAGATGGAGTATTTAGGGTGCTCGCGGAAATGGAGAATTCAGCAAGGGAGATAAATCAGATTCAACTTCCTCTTTTTATGTTAACCATGAACCTGTGAACCTCAGGTACACGTCGTGACTTATGTCACGAGATACCCACCTTGGTACCTAAGGTATTCACCTAATTCGTCGATAGTGACGTAGTATGGTTCACTGTGGGTGAACTATGAGTACTCTTGTGGTTTGTTTGGGTGGGTGTTCGTTGTCGATGCCTTAGGTATGATAAAACCACTGACCAAGACGCAAACACGCAGGATTCTAGATCATTAATGACGCAGGACTACGAACAATGACTCGACTGGCGTTACACCTAGAAGAAGCACAACACGTTAATGTTCATCTTTACACGGCTACCAAGTAGTCACCACATTCGCTTTACCTGACCTAAGAATCACATGATACTCTTGCCATTTCCCCTTTTCCGGGGTTTTCGAATTAGAACTGCTGAGTAATCACAACATTCTAGCAAGGTGCATGTCGACCTAATACAAGTTAATTGAAATTATGTTCTTGCCACTACAACATTGTGACCTGAGATAGTGACAGTTTTTGGAGCTCTGTCGAGCCAAAATAGCCCAGCAGAAGCGCAGGGGGACGAGCTTACGTCATATACAACGTTTTAATAATCTGAGTAGCTTTGAATACCTTATAGACTCTGACTTTGACGGCTTCACTAGAAAAGTAGGCATGCCTTTCGTCGATGGACACGTACCATTTTCTGCCTGCAATGTATCACATATTCCTAGACCTGGCTATGACAGTGGGAGCACCTATTCGGAAGCCGCTTACGAAGGCTTCCCATGCTCCTTAGGCACTGCGCATTAATTAAGGAAACGGGCAAGACCAGGGATGTTTTCCGGCCGAATGATATTGAAATATTGGAATTTAATAGCTAAAAGCAGTTATTTTACTCGACCACTTTGAAGGTCATTTTAATAGATAGAAAATACTCAGTTTTAGTAGGCAGGCCTATAGCATTAGAAGTATATTGGAACCCATCTTGAATATTGCCCCTTTTCTTCGATAAAGGGCACGGGGAGCCGAAGGCAGTATTAGTAATCTTTTCTTTTTATAAATCCCCCATACTTCGCTTTCCTGATATTAATGACGAGACGTTGTGGTATTCTATTCCCCTCCTGCTCACTTTCCACTTCGCTCATAGAGCTAATAGAGAATGGACTCCGCGGCAGCGTACCTCGGATGGCTGCAACCCAAACCCCAGTCCTCTCAGCACTTCCATTGCGGCCAGGAAGACTTGGAGGATCAGTTTTGATATGTAATCGACTTTGAGTCTCGAGACTGTGGTCGAGACGGAGCCGAAAAAACCGTTGTCCCGATGGGTTTGTGGTCCTGTTCACATATGATACATGCGATTAACGGTATCGATTACTACCTGTCTATTGCTCGGCCCGACCATAGCCTCCAGGCTGGGCAAGTTGGGACCATAGATTATAAGCACGAAGAACCCCGTCATCGACAGATTTGATTCAATGGGACCCCAATCCTAGACCACATGACCAAAGTTCGATTCGATTCGGAAATTGAAACTGCTGGTTCCTTGGGTACCATTTGTTAAAGGAAAAGCTGTTGTCTCATTGGCGAAAGGTACGGATCGAATATTGCCTTAACAGAATCTTAAAATATAAAATCTTATATTAAAATCAAAAGGGGGTTTTTTTTTTCTTTTTTTAAAATACCTCCTATATATCCTCGTTTAAACCCACAGTTCGACGTGATATCCTCTTCGTGTGGCTGGTAATTAAACAACGCATGGGCCCCGTGTAATTGGTGCCGTTGGGTTGATGAGGGTGTGTGTACACCCCGGTGGATTCGGTGCCGTTGTTGAGAGCCCTGCAATACTCAGCCAGCGTGCTGGGCCATCATCTGTGCATGTGCAAAGTACCATCTTGTCCATTACCTGGGAGCCTTCGAGATTCTGATCCTGAGCGTGCCCCGGCCAATTGCTGTCATCCCAATAAGGACACTCGAGTTCCCGGCCCTCCCACAGCTTTTCGAAGTCGTGTCGGGTATAGTGAGGCGGAGTATATCTCGCAATCCGCGGGCTCGACTTCCGGAAGTGTTCAATGTTGTAGTCGCAGGCATGGAGAACCGAGTCCCAAAGGTCCCCCCTGTATGACCCTAAGTCATAATTGAATAGCTCATGGCAAACCAGCTTCGCGTATGCGATCTCGGATACAGATTGGCCCCAGAAGTCGACAGCGTGTACATCTGCTCCGCGGCGAACGAGTTGGATTAGTGCTTTTTGCCAGCCGAGCTCAGACGGTCGATGGATCAGCGAGCGAAAGAACACGTGAAGGCATGTTCCTATGCTACGCCTGTCATCCGTCCGACAGCCTTGGTCGAGAAAAAGATTGACCCATTGTTCCGGGCTGCTGGCCAGCCAGGTGGGCATATTGGCCGCGTCACAGAGGTTATGAAGAAGCGGGCGATATCCATAGATGCGGTAACTAGTGACACCGAAATGGGAGGCGTGATGAAACAAGAATCGGGTTAACTCATACCCCTGTGAAACATAAGCCTTTGGGATCTTGCTATCTTCTGAAACTGACCGCCGTCTACCTTGTTGCTTCTATTCGGACTCTTGGGTGTCATGTTATCCGACATCTCATCTATGACGCTTTTAAGCTGTCCCCTGATAGAGATCTTCATGGTTGGGTCTGCACCTGCGGTCAAGAGAACATTGCATGTCTCCATCTCATTTCCTCCTAGTGAGAGAAGTAACGGCGTCCTGTATTGTGAGTAGGTGGGAGTCAGTGAATAATAATAGAATGACACTCGCAAGAGTGGTACGTTAGGTACGCTTCATTCCCATCGGCATCCATTATGACTTCATCAACGTCGAATCCTCTTTGAACAAGATAATCGCACACGGCCGCATTTGTTCCAGAACTGGCGTACTTGCACACTCTCAGTAAACCACACAGTGTCCAGTACGCGACTATCTTACTTACATAGAGAAGTGAAGCTGAATTTTCATCGCAATCATGCAGGCTGGCTTGTCCAACAGCAAACAAATGTTCCAACTCTTCGACTGAGCCGTTCTTGGCGATTTCGAAGACAGCCGAGCTACTGGGGATAATGTTGCTGACCACAAACTTGGGTGGTAGAGACAGGCTGCCCAAGCTCACCTGATACTGATGCACCTCGATTCGTAAGACTGTGCTTGACTTACCAAGTCTGAAGACCATCTTTGTGCCAAAATGCCAGCTTGGAACTACAGCTCCAGTGTCGGGATCCGGCTCGTCTGGAAATTTGCTTGACGTCTTTTCGGTAATAGTCAGAGTCGTGGTACCTGTACGAATTGTTCTCCAACGCCGCCTCCACGCTACTCGCCCGGGAATATTCTCATGAGACGCCGCTGATGGATCTTAGTAGCTAACATTTCTTGATGAGACACGAGTACCCACTAGGAGTGTTCAAAGCGACGCTGCTTGATAGAGCGATCGAGGATTTGGCTAGTTCCAATCCTTCCGCGATACTATAATAACGATAAAACTGGGAGGACGGAGCTTCGCTTCCAGATACTTCCGCTGTGCTTTGCAAGAGTGCCAGTAGAGTATTTATGCTCTTTTTCAATTGCAAGGCCCGGGAGTGGGCGACATGGCCTACTTTTCCAGAGGCAAAGCCTATAACTTGTGACAGGTTCATTTCCAAAGACAAGGCAGTGTCCAGGTTCGGACCGCTCGAATTGCTCGTAGGCCACTGGGTCCAACGCCCGTGAAGGGGTGTATGAGAATCGGACATTGCAACAAACTCGATCTCGGAGACATCTTGTAGGTTACAACTTAAGTCATCTCTGACCACGGGCTGCAGTGGAAAGGTAAAATCGCCTGAGAGGGATTCCGTAGGCCCAAATACATTCGCCGCAGGTGTAATGAACGGCGCAATTTGCGGGATAACATCATTTCGGACTTCGACTGAGAACGTCTGCCCATCTTCGGATTTGGGCTTATTGTTCTTCTTGACTCCCCACTCGTCAAGCTTCTTGAATAGCTGCCGACGGCTTTTTCTCTTATCAGCAACTACATGTTGTTGGAGGATTGAGGGGCTTGGCTTAGTTACCCCGTGCTGAAGTTGAAACTTGATTCTAGTATTTCAAGGACTTGATCGACAGTCTTGCTATCCTCGATATAAAGCTGAATGATTCTCTCTTTTCTCGAGTCCCACTCTTTTGCTGTATGGCGAGAGCGACGCTGTCTCGCACCAGTGTGAGTAGATGATCTCGACGTGGCCGATGACCTGATGGTCGGTCGAGAGTCGACAGGGGTATATGGCTGGGGCATATCTACTCCCGATCCAGTATGGTTAATTAAAGGAGATTTCGCACTCCAAGCAAGTTTGGAACGATTATTAGTTTGTTGTCAGTTGCGTCAAAGAAAAGTAAGCCGCCATCAAGTACTTAACATGCTGGACGGGGCACTGCCTCGTACCTAACATATCACCAGAGCCTCATCCTATATGGGTCGTGACCGACGATTCCATGGCTACATGAATCTCATTGGTTTGGGATTGATCCTTCGCTGCATGAAGTTGCAGCAGCAGCTGCTATGTCGGAGTAAGAAGCCGTATTCGACCACCCTGCCTTTTGGAGATACCTATACCCTTGTCACGAAGCTGCAAGGTGGGTGTGGGGGCCGAAGGGAGGTCTGTCTGCCTGTTCATACATCTTAGCCAAAATAGAATGGGCGATAAAATCGAATTGGCTAATCCTAATTGGGAGGTTATTCAGATCATTACCGTTACAGCACAATAACACTCCTCTTTTCTCCATCACATCAAGCCGTGCATCGGTGTACAAGCCTGCCGCATCGTTAGTATAAACTTCACTTACACTTCCTCTCTTCGTCTCGCAGCGATCGCCTCAAACGATTCCACATAACGCCATTTGCGCAGCCACACTTCATACTTCTTCGCCCCAATCAAAACGAGGTTCCCGATCAAGGCCACCAGCAAGTATGCGCCCAAGGCCGCGAAGATGCCGATAATGTAGGCCAAAAGAGTTGGGAACTCTTTCTCCCGGATCAAAGTCCTTGGCACGAAGGCCATAGTGAGTACGATCGAAGCCAGTGCGAGTGGGAAGCAGATGGCTGATACAACCGTTTCTGCATGTTTCGCGTTCACGGACGGAGGCTTTCTACGTGCAAGTGGGTGGAACCCGGGTGGGAGATCTAGAGCAGGACCGATGTAAGTATGATATTCTTTTTTTAAACGGCAGCATTCATGCTAGGTGAAGCCAAGGGTTGCTCCGTCCACGAGCATCTACTTACCAAACTGGATCCTCAGCTCACCAGCTACCGACGAAGAGACCGGCTGAATCAAGTAAGAATTGCCCCCTTTCTCCTGGATTGAGGCGGACGGATGGGCACCGGCTCCCGTCTCTTCAACAAGTATAGGGCAGACGAAAGTGAGGTCAATCTTGGATATAGTATGCGGGTGTCGTGTTTCCCGTGTGTAGAAGCAAGCTCCGCGTCTGCCCCGCGGGCTGGGATATGGCGGGTTCTCAAAAATGAAAAGAGTGGCGGCGAACAAGGTAATATCGAGTCGATCGGCATCCGAAACCGACCAAGTTGCTTCAGACGTGGTCATCCCGTATCCCGATTCGTAACAAAGATGGACCTTGGACTGGGGAGGAACTACAACTGTGTCGACCCAGTAAACATTGCTGTTGTAGTTGCTGTAGGTTATATCTGTCGAGTTGACCGATAGAATGCCATCCTCTGCTCGAGTCCGTGACAGAATGTCTTGCCCGATCTCGCGGGGCACCCATCTGTTCTTATGATTGCCCTCCTGGTCATGTCGCGGGCCTCCATTGAAGAAAATGGACAACGGCGGCGAAGCCAGACTCAGGATTATAGCTTGAAACATCTGATACGCCTCGTTATACTCTAGGAGAGGCGTGTTTTCGAGATCAAGAATGTTGGTCATAATGAGAGGAACATCTCGGGGCTGCGTTGTCGATCGACCGGCAAGCGAGTTCCAAGCGGACACGAAATCGATCGTATCATCGCAGAATGTCAAATAGAAAGACTTCTCAAGGGCAATGTTCACGCATTCGCAGGGCGGGTCACCGGTGATGGCATCCGTGGGAGGATCTGACGCAGCAGAGACAGATGGAGCAGAAACGGACGATTCTTGCGCTGTCAGTGATCTCTCGCAGTAACTGCCATCTTTGAAAGACATTCTCCCCATTAACACGATGTCATTCTTGAATTTGATGGCAACTTTCGGGGGAAGCTGGCCCTCTTGTAGAGTCCAGCTACGTCTCATCCAGACACTGCTGGCGATTCGAGCGCGAGTTTCAGCACTGAGCGAGATTCCTGACCCCTCTCGCCCACTTCGCGTAGAACTGAAGTAAGATTCAGTCTGCATAAGTTCGTGGTCGAGTACGAGAGTGAGCGCGGCACCCTTATATATGGATGACATCTTATCAATTTGGCTCAGTCTTAATGCCATATGCTGGGGTTTAGCCCCTGGAGGTATACAGAGAGTATCCATCCACAGGTAGAGTTTTTTCTAAGGGGTGAAGGGTAAGCCAACGGACAGCACGTGTAACCAGCTGTCACTTGAAGACTTACGCCATCATTTTCCTTGTGCAACTCGGCAAGATACACCTGAAGCTTTCGGACTTGACAAGTAGGAAGAGCACTGCACCAGTCAGAACTAATCATGCTAAGACATGCTAGAGAGTCTCCGTGGACGTCTTGAGGTTAGGTGACAAGAGAGGAAAGGTGGAAAGCCTTCGAGAGGCTTACTTTTCGAGCGGATTCCCAAGCCCATCTGCCCAGACGTGGCTGATCGCTATGTACGAAGACAGACCAGTACGAGAATGAACTCGCAGTCTGGGCTCGGCGTCGTCGTCGGTCTGGCTTTCAATAGAAAGAAGAGGTACAAAGCGATTCTTGATGGTGTGAATCAAGTCATCGTATGGCACCTGAATCATGGGACAGGCGCATTCGGCAGAAACATGGCGAGTCTGATAAGTCGCGTCATTTGTGTTGTAAGCAACGCAAGATAGTTTTGTGGCACAAGGCGTGTGATCCTCGAGCCGGAATGGAGATCTTCCCAGCGCTGCAAAGTACGAGAAGCTTTCGGGGTAGTACGACGCGAGATAGTCGACTTGGTGGCAGCACCAACCGTCGGCAAGCATTCTCTCCTTCTCTTCCTCGAGTCGAATATGCCGAGGAACGTGTTCATGAGACTCCAGGGTGTCGGGTGAGGTCGATTCAGAGAGTTGGCGATGATGGCTGATAGGGCAATCTTTCGACACCAGATTGCTCTTTGCCCTGTTGGCCCTGTCTTGAGCTATCCGCTGATCGGCCCTGGCTTGCTCATCTAAGAGCTCGGGGATCTTTGAGACGGTCCTGCCGAATCGCCATGCACCATAAATAAGGTTGCTCATTGTAGGAATCTGCCTGTCTGCCTAGATAGATTGTGATTCCAGAGTCATTGTTTAAGACATCCCGCCATGAGACAAACAGGATACATGTGGTTATTATACCCAAGACCATCATCGAAGAGCCTTTCCTCGCATTCTAGTAAACATCCTTGTCGGCTACAAGTTCCGAGCCATGAGGAGCATAGCGTCGAAAGTGCATTAAGATGCAATGTGCGCTGTAGGATAGTATGAGAAGAACGATCGAATTGGCCGACCACACGTAACCCCTACAAGTGTAGTAAATGGGTATGGAGCAGAGTAAGCGTCTAAAGTGCATTAAAATGCATCAAAATGCACTACGAGGCACCGCAGGATTTGCCTGAGGTGTGGTAGGGAAGGTCTCATCCTTTCCTATATATCGGTTGTTGAGCCCCCCTCGTTGTTGCTCGAGCCCCGACCCTCCATCAAACTGCTTCCGTTTTCCCAATTTGACTATTCAAAGGATATCTGGGTCCCCTGTCAATGTTTCAAGCTTCTTATGTAGCCTCCTCAAGAATATCGAACCCGGATGAACGTATACATACCTAAGGTACGTACGATGCAAACTCCCGCCATACCGGGTCTGTGGTCTTGTTAGAAAGAACATGACACATCCGGTAGCCAGTGATGCCTAGTTCATTATCACAGAATCGTTAGAATTAAGGCCGCGTTTACATAAAAATGAAGACAGCAGGCAAATGAAGTTGAGCTTATATTATTGATAAAAAAGAGTTATCAGACACGCGGGGAACAGGCCCCCCCAGTATTGGTTATACACATGTATCTGCGTACAATCAGGGGTCTTTTTGGTGTTTATCTCCAAGTCACGCAGGGCATTTAGCAGTAGTTCCTCGTTCACAGCTGCTTCACGTGTTGCCAAATTGATGAATTTGATAAGATATGATGATCAATTCTCGCTAGGTACCCCTAATCCTCCGCCGTCAGGCACCTAGCATGAAGAGCTGCATTGCGTATTTTATATGCTGTAGGGAGGCATCTTAGCCCTGGGGGTATGAGCGGCGCAGCTTACCCCAATTACACCACAACCCATTAGGTACCTCCTCTTTGTTCTATTTGCTCTTCTTTTCTTCTCACATCTTTCCGAATCACTTTTTCTCACAACAAGCTACTCAAGAAGCAATACCATTACTACTCTAGCTTAATCGCATACTCTCAATTCTGTCGAAGATGCCCCCCGTCCCTACCTTGAAGTTAAGCGACGGAAATGAGATTCCGGTGGTACGTAACGAACCCTCCCTTAGCACTTCCCCTGCTGACATCTACTTCAAGCTGTCCTATGGCTTCGGCACGGCCAATTTCGGAGGGAAAGAAGACGACATTAGCACGAAGGCGGTAATGGCGATCAACAACGGATATTACCATCTAGACTGTGCCGAAGGTGTGTAGATCGCCCAAGCGTGGCGCCATATGCATTTTGACTCACATTTCCCAGTCTACGGGAACGAGAGCGGGGTAGGTGCCGGCATCAAGGCGTCCGGGGTGCCGCGAGAGAAGCTGTTCGTCACGACCAAGGTAACGGGTTCCTTAAACCAAGACGTCAGCGCCGCCTTGGACGCGTCGCTGCAGAAGCTCGGCCTAGACTACGTCGATCTCTACCTACTACACGTACCCTTTTCTGCGGGGTCGCCGGAAGGGTTGCAGGACATCTGGCGGCAGCTAGAGGCCACGCTAGCCACCGGAAAGGTGAAGTCGATCGGCGTGTCCAACTTCGAGCAGGACGACCTGGAGATCCTCTTGAAGACGGCCAAGGTCAAACCCGTCATCAACCAGATCGAGTACCACCCGTACCTTCAGCACGGCGACCTCGTCGGCTTCTGCCGCAGCCACGGCATCGCCGTCGCCGCGTACTCGCCCCTTGCGGCCATCACCGCGGCGCGCCCCGGCCCCGTCGACGACATCTACGCCGAGCTGGCCAAGAAGTACGGCGTCTCCGAGGGCGATGTCGCGTTCCGGTGGTGTCTGGACCAGGATGTTCCCGTCATCACCACCAGCGCGCGGGAGCAGCGGCTCCAAGGCTATATGAACAGCCTGTTCAAGTTCAAACTGGCGCCCGAAGAGATCGCGAAGATCACTAAGCTGGGTACACAGAAGCACTACCAAGGTATTGGAATTGGTAAGTTGTCTGCAGAGGCGGAACCGAAAAGGCGTTTCAGCCCCTTCGATGGTCGATACGCTAACTAAGGTGATCCGTCTAGCTTTCATGACTAACATGTTCGGCAACTATAAGACTGGCGCCGCGCCGCCTTAACGGTGGGCTTATTATGACTGCGGACGCGATGTCGGCCTAGACTCTTAATAGAAACTGTTTGTATGTAGACCCAGCCAGTTACCCAGGTAGGATTACAATAAAGCCAGTTTTGCCTTGTGTATAGTTGAAGACATAGGTACCTATACTGAGAAAGCCTGAGCTGGCTTTTTCGGTTTGCTGTACGACATCTTTCGCCTTGGCGACCACGGCACCACCTACTGCTGCCACGAGGCCAACCAAGTGATGAGGAAATAACGATGTTGTCGCACGAAGAGCTTCTTCGCGGCTCTGGATACAACATGGCCTGGGGCGAGACAGAATGGGGCTAAAATGGCGGACACTTCAGACAATAAAAAGTAGCAGGATAACGACTTGCTTCGGAAGTGAAGGGCGTTCTAATTCCGCCTTGAAGACTGGTATGTGATTTAGACCGACGATCTAAGCGCCCCTTCAATCCAAAAATCGCATTGCCCAGACGAGCGAGCAGGTTACCTTACGCCAATACTACCGAGTCGATCAAACACCCTTTTGCCAGCCTTGTCGTGCACTAGACCAATCCACATGAACGAATTCAGTAGATCCTGCATCCTGTCCCATGAGTCAATACCGCTGCATCTCATGCTGGCAATCCACAGAGGCTTTAACCACGCATCATCGGCGGTATCGAAGATCGATACAGCTCCTACCATTAAGAGCCAGAGCAGGAGTTGGGAGGAAGGAAAGGACGGTGATAGTCTGATAAGACAGCCCCTAAACTCAGAGGTGAGGTGGGTATAAGACAGACCCAAGGAGCCCCAGTGGAGAAAGACACTACTTGAGAAAGCAAGCAGACCAAGACGGATTGCCTCGCTGCTTGAGCCGGGTTCGAAGTGCATGTCGAAGAGTCGGTACATTACTGAGGCCATGGTCTCCAGATATGTGTTTATGGAGATGTACTGTCTGGATTCAACAGCAAAGTTGGCCACTAAGCAGAATGATGACATGGTGTTCCAAGCATTGGATAATTCGCCATTTACGTCATTGAGAAACACGGTCGAAGTATCCTGAGAGGCTATCTCGACAGGTCCTCGGAGTTTGAGAAGTGGTGTCAGATCAGGGTATGGCAGAAAGGGTTCGTAAGACATGGATTGGTTGAAGAACACGGGCCTAGAACCGCGATGAAGAACTATGCCAATGTCACATCTACGACGGTAAGCGTGCTTTCGACTTGCAGTACCTCTTCGTACTGGGATGTAAGACCTACCTGAGTATCTCTATTAAAAGCTTTGGATTGGACTGAAAGGTGACTACACCTCCGCGCAAGCCGACTATCTTGTGAAGGCCTTGGACATGGTTCATTGCCAATCTGTAATCGCCCGTCAAGAGTGCGTGGCCAGTGAAGGCCATGACAGCAGCTAGAGTGGTATCGGAAAGCGTGACATGGTCGTCATCGCGAGCGATCCTCTCGCGAAGAAGTTGAAGCGCCTTCAGAAAATGATGCAATGCCACCTTCGTAATAGCTGACGTTCTCCCGGCGACTATCACGTCGAAATATGACTGCGACGTGAAGATCATTGTGTGCAAGAATACGGGATCGAACTTCAGGGGCTCTATCCATGTCTCGGCTTTTCTTTCGAAAAGTACGCACGGCTCTAGGGGGAAGAGGATCTGCTTGGCAATAGAAGAGACTGGTTGATTATAAATGAGTCGCGTGGCGGAAGAAGAGGACCGAGAACATCTTACATTTCAGGACGACCTCGACGGTGCCAGGCTCCACAGCATCAGGGAAACGCATCGAGGCCATATCCGAGCCAAACTTACGAGGTATCGTGAGCGTAAGGACAGGTTGAGAGGCCGCAGTAGCGGCAACAGTGGATGGAGCCAATGCTTCATCGGTATCCAAGGTGTCTGAAGCATCCACAGCTAATGTGTGGGGGTCGGAGGATGGCACGCCCTCTATTGCCTCCTGTCTTTTCTTTCCCGCGGATCGAGTCTTCCCCCGGTTCTTACCAATCATGACATGGCTCCGGATGAGCTTGCGCAGCTTCGGATCAGGCTTCTCTATGCCCGTCGACACAAGGAAGGGTAGTTCTGCTGTTGCACAGGACGGGAGACTCCCAGGGGGCCTAGTCGAAGCCATGTCCCGCAGTATGTCTGAACCGAGATTAGACGAAAGGCAGAGGATGTAGCTGAGTACTGAAAACTGATGCGCTGAGGAGATGCACGAGAGCAACGCAACAGGCGATGATGCCTGTGGCTGTAAACTGGGGACTGCATTCTAATTTTAGTAGTCTTAACTCCGACTCTCAGCTCCGACTCATATTGTAAACCCGTTTGAGATTAGCACGCGGACCAACAGAACCTGGAATCGATTCGGCATTTCCTAAAACGGAATATAATAAGGTGTCCAGGGTGTAGGCCAGGGGAGCATCACACGAGAGCGAAATGGGCGACCGCATGTCGTCGACAGTATATAGAGGCTCGCATGGCGAGCCTGGCATCAGTCTCAACATTCCAATCTCACTGCCACTTACACGAACGAACCGAAACCGCAGCAATTAGTCCCATTACCGCCACCATGGTCGGCTCAAAGGATCTACCACCGTCAACTGCTTCCTCCTATCTAAGCGTCTTCTTCCACAACCAATTCCGCGCCACACCGCAATGGCCGGCTCCGAATACAAGCCTTTCAGGCAAGACGGCCATTATAACCGGCGCCAATACGGGTCTCGGTTACGAGGCCGCGCTCCAGCTTCTCGGCCTGAACCTATCGCGTATGATACTCGCAGTACGCTCCCTCCATAAGGGGGAAGCTGCCGCTTCACAGCTGCGCCAGCTGTATCCCAAAGCCGACGTCGAGGTCTGGCAGCTGGACATGAGCTCGTACGACTCGATCCAGACGTTTGCCCGCCGCGTCGAGAGCCAGCCGTGGCGCGTCGACATCACCATCCTCAACGCCGGCGTCATGAGCCTCGACTACAACGTGGTCAAGAGCACGGGCCACGAAGAAACCGTGCAGGTCAACTACCTGTCGACGACGCTCCTCGCCGTCCTGCTCCTCCCGATCCTCAAAGCCAGGCGCCCACCCGGCGACAGCGACCCCGCGCGCCTCACCATCGCCAGCGCGGCGCTGACGCTAGCGGCCAAGTTCCCCCACGGGGACGCCGACCCGCTGCTGCCGGCCTTCGACGACCCCGCGGCGTACGATCCGCGCGAGCAGTACATGTCGTCCAAGGTGCTGGCGCAGATGATGCTCTGGAAGCTGGTCGACTACGTCGCCGCCGACGACGTCGTCGTCAACCTGGCCGACCCCGCCTGGTGCAGGGGCACCGAGCTGCACCGCGACGCGAAAGGCGCGGCAAAGCTGGGCATGAAGATCTTCGGCGCCCTCGCGGGCCGGACCACGGCGGTCGGCGCCTCGTGCTACGTCGACGCGGTCGTGAATAAGGGCAAGGATTCACACGGCTGTTTCCTCATGAGCTGGAAACCTCATCCGTAAGTCATCGATCGTCTCGTCCCTTCGTTCTGGTTGTTTGCTTGCTAATGCACGTTGTAGGTTTGCTGCTCTCCTGTACACACCCGAGGGCAAGGTGGCGACGCAGCGGCTTTGGGATGAGACGATGGCTGAGCTGGACTTTGCGGGTGTTCGTGCCATCTTGGATTCTATGAGAGTTTGATTGCAGGTGACGCGACCGGAGAAGATTCTTTTAATAGGCAAATAGGATGGCGCCCCTCCCAGGGTCGGGTTACACAACTGCCCCAGTTTTCTCCCCGCTTCACCCCCCTATTTCGCCTCAGGGGCCTCCGTACCTAATCTAATCTCGCCTCGCATCCATTAATGAGCTGTCGATGCTCGTTTTTCCCCGATCGTAACATGTAAACTTGCATGGTGGTTTTCACATAGCCTGTCAGGGATATCACTCTTTAGTCCGCAGTTAGGAGTCCGCAGTTAGGTTAAGAGCTTCTCGTGGCAGTAATGAAGTTCCACAGAACCAGCTTTGGCACAATAGCACTCTCGTTAAATCGCGGTACTCAGACATCCTCAAAGCTGTTGTAAGACGTATGTAGCGTTGACTGGGTATGTATATCAGATTCAGAGTCTGATCTGAGTGTAGACAGCGACTCCAGTTTTATAAGAACGATTACTTTCTTGTAAATGAACTACAGCATCGTAGTAAAAAAAAGTGTCATTTAGCAGGAAATACAAGGTACCTAAGTCAACATTAACGTTGTCTGACAGTTCCGCGTCACTATCCCTCTGAGACTTCAATCCCCAATACCGTCTCCAATATCACGTCTTTCGTGTCTCCCGTTCACTGAATTCCTCTTTCCAATAACACCTTCCCTCCTCCGAGGGTTGACTTTCCTTGGGGCTCGATGGTGAAGTCGTTGGTGTACAGCGTGGCAAGAACAATATCGTTCTCTCGGGCCTGTTCCTCGCCCCCGTTCTCCATCATGTCGATCTGGAAACGGAAGGTGCCGAGCTCGCGCATTACCAGCGCGAAGGCGACAGACTGTCGGTCTCCCCAAGTTCCAACGACTCTGCGTTTGAGCTCCTCCTTATGGGGCGATATCCACTTTGTCTTAGCGGCTGTGGACGGATCAGGGATCTGCAGCTTGAGGCGTACGTAGTCCCTGGGTGCGGGCTTGGTGCTTGTCTTGATAGTCAGGGGGAAGGGCTCGTTGTCAATGGCAAATTTGCCTAGCTCCTTCTTGATCCAGAACTTGGGCGCATCCGAGGTAGATGATTCGTACTTGTTCGCCTGTCGTCGTCGCCTGAAGGCTAGAGCGGCACGTCTCACCAGCAGAATGGTTTGAATCGACAAGTGAAGCTCCCCCTGCTGCTGCGGCCGCTTCTTCGTCGACATCGTATCCGACATAGTTACTGGCGTCGAAGTTATTTGGCTGATAAGGATGGCGTAGTTGGTCTGGTTGGTATACTGCTAGCTGGTGTTGGGAAGATGAACCTGAAGAAGGCGGGAAGAGTTGGGGGAAAGTGTCTTCAAATAGAACTAGCAAAGTTCAAAAAGGATTTCCTGTTTCTCCAAAAATGGTACTGGTTGTCCAGTCATTGCGAAGATATCATGGCTTGGCGGCTCCCACTCGAACTCCGGTTGTTATGAGTAGATGGGCGATGATGTATCATCGCCAAGGGAGGCTCAGGACTAGCTAAGGGTCAGGAACCCAGCAACGCATGACCAACGCAGCTATGACTTGCGCTCACTACTTGTCTAAAGCTGAACCATGGTTTCTTGCAAATCTACTCATTTTCACGAAAGTCGCTGTCCGTGGTCAATTTTGCATTTTCTCATTTCCTTCAGCTTGTTGTGTGCCGATCAATTTTAGTAAGTACAGACAGATCTCAGTCGTGAAGTTATAAATTGAATTTTTTAGTATAAGAAAACCAAATGCAACAAGATAGTTAAACACTTCGATTTTGAATCTCGCTTGTAACGATTCACATGTTGTTGAAGTTTTCCACCGATAGAATATTTCAACAGAGACCACTAGTTATCTCAATGGATAACAATCAAATTTGTGGATTAGACAAGTCACAAGCTGAGGCACTCAGATCAGAGATGGCATGTAAGCAGCTCCAAAACTGGCTGTAGATTCTCTATAGCGGAAAATTTAAGCACCTATAAGACATACCTGTGTACTATCTGAAGTTACCACTCCACCCGATAGTTCTCCCTCGATACATAGGTAGTCTCAGTTCTCCAAAGGCGATCTCATGCCAAAGTCTAGAGAGAACCCTGGACAGATAGCTATTGTAAATGCTCATTGACGATCCTTGTTATTTGCTGTTGTGGTGATGAGCTGAGCCTCCTTGCTTGCCCCCCTTCTGGTTGCTAGTGCCGGTGTTCTCGTGGTGGCCACCGCGTCTGCCTGAGGCGTTCGAGCCTGTCATCTCCTTCTCACCGCTAGGAGTATCGCCCGAGTGACCTCCGGAGCTGCCACCACCACCGCTTCCAGCACTTCCACCGTTGTCGTTGGAAGACATCGTGCAGTTGAGCCGGTTCTGTCACATCATGTAAGATATACTATTATCACGTTATATCTCGGCGTATCTCTTTACCTTTCTTGATAAATCCTCCAATATTAGCCTGATGGTTCTGGTAGGTCGTCCGGATTGTGTTCTATGTAGTATAAACTCTTAACCGTAATATCGTGCGAGTTTAAGCTTTTGATGGTTGTGTTTCTTGGCAGA
Organism: Hypoxylon cercidicola; assembly: GCA_022578845.1. Taxonomy (NCBI): domain Eukaryota; kingdom Fungi; phylum Ascomycota; class Sordariomycetes; order Xylariales; family Hypoxylaceae; genus Hypoxylon; species Hypoxylon cercidicola. Next base: position 67,979 of record MU399520.1, read on the forward strand.
ACAGATCGGTTGCAGGGGATTGGCGAAGTCCTTATATACACTTTAAGGACATCCTCATTATTCGTGCTTTCTCATTGCCGCAGAATACCACTGCTTCTGCCGAGTATCGGTGTATAGTCACCGCTGTCTCAAGTACTCGACGGGTAAGAAGCAAGAAAATCATCCCGATGGAAGAGGCAAACACAACGTCAGCAGGTTACGCGTATGAGGGAATAATAGTCCAAAATCTAGGGCTTAGTTTAGATGTATCTTACGAGAGACACGATCGAAGGATTTAGCCAGTCTCTTTTGTACCACGCGCCGAGGTAATCACGTCGGGATAATATGATACCGCTTGCTGGATTGTTAGAAGAACTGGGCTAATAAAATCTTGGAATCACTGAGTTCTGTGGCACATCCTTGCTGAACGTAGGTACCCACAGATTCTTATTGAACATAGGCATTTTGTCATGGCCTGTCTAGAGTATCACTCTTAGGGGCACAGCAGGTGTAATCTTTTCCGAGGCCCCGAAACCGCTTGAGTGATTGAATGATAGGTACTCAACTGGACGTCTAAAAGTCATGGTAAGTACCTATCATCTTATTTCAAGATACCATAATCATAAAGTATTCGCTCGTTGCTCGACCTTTGATATCTATATCCGGATCTTTGTAAGGGTTATAGACAAAAAGAAAATAATCCCTAAGAAGGCAACGCGGACAGACAAGAAATTAAAGATTAAAGAGTAATATATTGAGCCCAAAAGCTTGTACGTTGCACTTGCGGCTGTTACTATGGGATATGCATTACCCCTGATTCGGAATTCAGGGGTTCTCTTAACCACCGAGGCCACCATTCTAGAAAACTGAAAGATGCGGCTTTTTCACTAACTCAATTTCTTACACTCCTTTCTACTGGTACTTTCTCTCAATGCCTTTCTAGATTCTATGCTCTTGTACGAGCCTGACATGCGGTCCCCCAGAGATAAGTTGAATTTGGACTCTATCATATTAAATCAGACACTAGCTTCATGGTCTTAAACAGGCACGGATAATCTATCTAGGCATACACGATTTCGTATTACTATCCAGTCTTTGATAACCAACCCATATCCCACCTTACCCTAGCATTTCTAGTATCCTAAGAGTTCATTTGCAAATATTTATGCTTGATTCCATACACTCATGTTACTCGACCCCGGAACTCCAGTAGCCCAAACTCCCATATGCCCGTAACTCGTTATAACCAATCGTAAGCGCGCGTCCAAATCAACCGTCGATCAACCGATCGTCTGCCCGCGACCTCTGCAGCGCCTGCTGCAGCCTCTCGTTCTCCTCGGCGCGGATGCGGCTGCGCGCGGCCTCGAGCCGCTCGACGCCGGCGTTGATGGTCTCGATGTGGACGCTGAGCGGGATGGTCGCCGTATCAGCCACGAGCTCGGGCACGGCGACCCTCTCGCGCAGGTCGGTGAGCTTGGTCTGGATGTCGTAGAGGTCGTGAAGCAGGCTGCCGAGGCGGGCGGCGGCGGAGGCGCGCTGGACGTCGACCTGGCGGATCAGGTGGAGCTGGGACTCGAGGTTGTGCAGGCGGCGGTTGTTGGCGCCGAGGAGCGTCCAGATGTCCCAGAACACCTCGGCCTTCTTCTCCCGGACCGCGTTGCCCGTGCGCACCGCGTGCTCGCCGATCATCTCAAGGCTGCCCTCCGCCTGCCCCAGCTGCCGCAGGATCGCCTGCGCCTCGAGGATCAAGTTCGAGATCTTGTCCGACACCAGCGACGTGTGCTCGATGTACTTCTCCAGCAGCGCGCGCTCGTCGAACACCGACACCTGGAACGGCGAGAACACCCACCCGCTGAGCCGCGACAGCATGTTGTCGTCGGCTTCCCGGTTCGTCGCGATCGAGTCGATGAACCGTGACGTCCACCGGTTGATGCTGATGACGCTGTCGACGGCGCTGCCGACGTGCGTGTTGAACATGGTCAGGTCGTTGGCGCTGACGCGGATGCTGTCGATGTAGTTATCGAACTCGTGCACCAGCTCGTCGCGCGTCGGCAACTCGCTGTATCGGACCATGGTGCGCAGGTCGCGGACGGACGCTTCCGACCGCTTCATGTCCATCGGCAGCGAGACGCCCTGCGCGGAATCCTCCAGTACCTTCTCGAATTGGGACTGCACGCTCATCAACTCGTCGAATTCCACCACCGAGCCGTCGGATGATCCCATGCGTGACGATGCGCCGGGACAGAACGGAAGGTTGAATAGGGAGACGCCGGGTATCCGGCATAGAGGCGCCAACGGCGATGTGATGGAGTTGATGAGCATGTCTTTGGCCATCATGCAAGCGCCGATGGTTAGGTAGATGGCAAGCATAATCGCCAGCGGCCACTGCGCGTAGCGAAAGGCCATGCGGAGGGTACCAAGGAACCAGGCAGCAGATTCGAATAGAAACTCGGGGGCGGAAGAGACAAATCGTTGCGCAAGGGAAGGTCTGTGGGGTAGAGAGTTCGGTTTGTATCTGGCATTTTGCAAAGCCGGGCCGGTGTTTGCCTGGCGAATGCCCCTTCTTTTTAATAGCCGCCGCGCATCCGTCGTAGGTGAATTGTAATCACTGTTTTGGCTACTGAGCTCAATAGTCGGCATAAAGAACTCGGGAACGGGTGTCCTGTCTTTGTCCGTAGACATATGCCTTGTGGAAGAAAGCGAGGGCTGGAAAGGCGCCCGCAATATCACCTCTTCATCGTCTGCGCGGTCGGCGAAATCGTGAATGCTGTCCTGAGATCCTACGCTGAAGCCCTGGGACGACATGGGTTGCGAGGATCGTTGAGACTGGCTGCTATATAAGAAAGGGTCATCTTCAAAGGGATCGTGAACTATAGCCGTGTCGAAGCTGTCATTTTCCCCGCCTTCCACCAAGCGCCAAGAATCCTCCACGGGGAGGTTCGATTTTCGAGTTCGCGCCATATTCTAGCGAGATTGATTTGAGAACCGGCCTATATTCTCATGGCTTTGTAAAGGTTGTCGTAGTGTGCGCCAGAGTTCAGTCGAAGATTAGGTATGGGTCGTGTCCGATAGGCTTTGTACTAGGGTCCAAGCCCTTGTATCACTTATTATCGCGTTTAGCTATGTGTATTGTTGTCGATGTCGAGCAAGTGGCAAGGCAGACGCGAAGGTCAATATATATAGCTAGATGTCTAATGCCAAGACTGTCGACTCCAGATGGGTCTTGATGAGCAAGGGTTGCAAATCGATTTGCGGTGACTCATATGGAAAGATGGAAGCTATGAGAGAGAGGTGGAAATGAGTAGCGTTTCATATGAGAGCTGCATTAGAACTTTGGTTTGTCTTGAAGATGTGTGCGAGGTTGAAGGGAGGCACTTATCCGCCTTATAAAACGCGGTATCGTGAACTTGTCGCGGATGACTTCATGTCACGGGTTCGCGCGGGCTTAACGTTCATGTTGTGACGTGTGATTGGATTTGTACGTGTATCACATCTAATGGTTTGGGGTATAGGTACATGCTCTAGGCAGGGGAATGACTGTGCAGCGTAAGTACCCCATACAGAAGCTGCTTGTTTTCAATTAAAGTCTTATTTGGACTAGCGCGCTAAGCTAGGGAGGGGAGCAGGGAGCTACCAATCCCTGCTCATTTCCCCAATTTTCGTGTTGACAATTCTCAAGGGTTGAAAGCTTCATAATTTTTATTCCTGCTTACCTTTTTGGTCCAATCATGTTCCAATAATCGACGATTGTTTGGCGATATGTTCGCACGAACCATAGTGAAGACACGCCCTCATATATCGAGATGTGCGCCTCGACCTCGAACTCGGACACGAATCGAGTCCTTTCCCTCGAAATACTTCTGCTACCGAACCTGCTCGTCTCACGCGACCTCGGACGTCCCACCGAAACCGCCGGCAGATCACCGACAGCTTGGCTCCCAACAAGAACTATTTATCCCGTCCGTATATAGTCCCGGGTCGCCGATCCTGCTGCCTAATGGCGCCCGCATCTTCAACCTCCTTGTCGAGTTTCTTCGCAAACAATACGTACGGTATGGATTCGACGAGGTCATTACACCTACCATCTATAAAAAGGCGCTATGGCGAAAGTCGGGCCATTTAGAAAACTACAGCGATGATATGTACACGGTGACGAGTACATCGCCATCTCGAAGTGACAGTTCTGCTGCCGGCGACGAGGAGGACGAATATAGCCTTAAGCCCATGAACTGCCCAGGCCACTGCCTGATCTTCGCTTCCCGGCGGCGGAGCTACCGAAACTTACCCATTCGGTACGCCGACTTCTCCCCCCTACACCGAAATGAGGTATCTGGAGCTCTGAGTGGCTTGACGCGAGTGCGACGTTTCCACCAAGACGACGGCCATATTTTCTGCCGACCGATACAAATCGAGGAGGAGATCGAGAAGACACTCGACTTCGTGCGCGTCGTGTACTCGACCTTGAAATTAGGTCCATATCGACTAGCACTATCGACACGTCCGGCAGATCATTACATCGGGACCATTGAGGAATGGGAAGGGGCTGAGGAAGCTCTTAAAAGAGCACTATCTGCTTCTGGCCAAGAATGGACTGTCAACGAAGGCGATGGTGCGTTCTATGGGCCCAAGATCGACATCGTACTCCAAGACTCGGATGGCAAGGAACACCAAACAGCCACGATACAGCTCGACTTTCAGCTACCAAAGCGATTCGATCTGGGTTATGTAGCGCCGGCCCCCGAATTCGAACGACGGGGTGAAATCACGAATGATGCGGACAAGCTAGCCGAGGTTGGACTTGTAACCCCTGTCCTGATTCACAGGGCTGTCTTGGGCTCGGTGGAGCGACTGATGGCTCTCCTTATCGAGCGCTATGACGGAAAGTGGCCTTTCTGGTTGAACCCAAGACAGGTACTAATAATCACCGTCAACGACAGTGAACCAGTGGTAGCGTTGGCCAAGTCAGCCCAGGATATCCTTATGGGCCGTGACGGGCCAGCCGATGGTCCAGTTGTAGACCCCTCTCAACTCATAGTAGATATTGACGACAGTCCACGAAGCCTGCGGCAGAAGGTGCGCGATGCCCAGTTGAAGGGCTATAGTCTCATCGTTACAGTCGGCCCCAGACAGTTACCGGACGGAACGGTCACGGTTGACATGTCAAAAGTCAAGAGCCCAAAACATGCAAAGCCGGAGATGCGAGAAATAACGCCGAAAGAACTACTCGGGCTTCTCAGAAGTAGAGCTAATGCCTACCAATGGTAGCCTTCATAGCTACTTTTAATTCATGTGTCTCATAAGATTCACGTCTTCCTAAAACGCATATTCACCGGCAGCGAGAAGGTTCCCATACTAGATGGCGCTCTCGTCGAATCGCTAACCAGTGTCTTCGTCTGAATCTTTCGTCTTTCCATCCAACCCCCTCTCCCTCTCCTTCGCCTCCAATCGCTCTAGAATCCTGATTGGCCTGTAGCAATGGAGAGGATATGTCAGTACAGTGCGCGTATATGACTAATAAGGGAGAAAGTAATAGAAGTTGGAGACTTGCTCTTTCAATTCGTCCGAGACAGGTATGCCTTTGGCCTCGGCCTTCTCTACCAGCTCGCGGCGTCGGACTAGCTGGGCTCTCATATACTTGACAGTCTCCTTGAGAACGAAACCCTCGGACCGGCCGTGGCCTTCTAGCCCGGGTACGAGGCTGCAGAGTTTATCGAACCCAGCCCTGATAGCTTCTCTACGCTTCTGTTCTTGGGTCGTTGTTAGCAGGGCTTCTGTAACGCCCCGCGGAGCCAACATAGATACCTGATGCGATATGATTCTGCTTCTTCTCTTCTTCCGTCAGGCGAGGCTTATCGTCCTGAGCTGCCAAGGAGGAAGCCTCTCCATCCTGAGGAGATTTGGACCGCGGTTCCGACATCTCTCACTGAAGGGAGGAACTGGTGTGGAGCGAGGTACCGAGAGGTGTTCGATTTCGTTCGTAATCCTAATCAATGTGGGAACGTATTGTTCCGATAGGTTTTAGTCGTGGAATGTCTAATAAGTCGTGTATCTGAAGGCATGAGACAAGTGCCACCGGATACAACAATGTGTTTGCCTGTGGTTCAGAGTAGAAATCCCCGGGCAGTACATCTTCCAGGAATAGAAAGGCACATGTAGAAGTGCACTTCCCAAGTACCGGCATCAAAGTGTCCAATCTACTATGAGATGCGACGTATTACGATATAAAACAAGAAGTCAAAACTTGATGAGATCTAACTTTTTTTACTTGTCTCAATCTCAGGAAGTGCATGTGACAACTCCGCCCCCACCACAAGTCGAGCCACCCCTGCCACCCCTGTCAGGTACTAACTACTCTGCTACTGTACTATTAAAGAAGCTGTTAACTCCGGATTTCAGCCCCTCTACCCTCCCTAAGATAGAATAGCGTCATGATGGTGACGCAGCTCCTTTTGGACCTGCATTCTCGACCCCACCGATATTTTCTCAACTTCCACCGCATTTGATGTTCTTCAAGCCACGGCTATTCTTTACGAGTTGGCGTAACGTCAATTCGACTTCCGTATCCTCTAGTTTTGCTCTCACTCTAAGCTAGCTCACTCTTGCTCCCCCAAGCCTTACATCCACCGTTGCGCTAAGCAAGGAGGTACCCCTTAGGTACATACATCTACCCCTCCTTCTCTCTTCCCCCTTTTCCAAGCTTTCAGCTCCGAGCTCTCCAGCTTATACCATCCCGCCCACGATGGACGAGAAGAAGCAGCAGACCCCCTCGGACCCGCCCCCCGACTACGAGACCGCGGCCGCCGAGCACGGGCAAGCAGCAGCAGCAGCAGCAGCACCGCCCCCGTCGCAAGCGCGGCGCCCGCCCCCGCCGCCCGGCGCCCTCCTCGACCTGCCGATCCTCAAGTTCATGCGCGCGCACCGCGTGATCCTGGCGTCGGCGTCGCCGCGGCGGCGGGCCCTCCTGGGCCAGCTCGGGCTGCCGCGCCTCGAGGTGCGCGCCAGCGCCAAGCCCGAGGACCTGTCCAAGGCGGACCTCGGGCCCTGGGAGTACGTGGCGGCGACCGCGCGGCAGAAGGCGCTCGACGTGTACGCGGCGGCGGTCGAGGAGGCGGCGGCGCGGCAGGCGGAACCCCCGCCCCCCGCTTCTGCCGTCGACTCGGACGCGGAGCGCGGCCGCCGGGACCCGGACCTGGTGATCGCGGCGGACACGGTGATCGTGACGCGGGACGGGGTGGTGCTCGAGAAGCCCGGCAGCGAGGCCGCGCACGTCAAGATGCTGCGGCACCTGCGCGACACGCGGGTGCACCGCGTGCTCACGGCCGTGTGCGCCGTCGCGCCCCGCGCCGACGCCCAGCACCCCGGGTACGCGCTCGCGTCGCACGTCGAGGAGACCAAGGTCACGTTCGCGCGCGAGGGCGACGGCCTGCCCGACGACGTCATCGCCGCGTACGTCCGCACGCGCGAGGGCGTCGACAAGGCCGGCGGGTACGCCGTCCAGGGGCTCGCCGGCGCCCTGCTCGTCGAGAAGGTCGACGGCCCCGTCGACAACGTCGTCGGGCTGCCCGTCCGCAAGTGCCTGCAGCTCTGCGAGAAAGTCGTGTTCCGGCAGGCCGAGGAGAGCGAGGGGGAGGAAGACGAAGAGGAGTGAATAGAATGGAATGGGATGGGGGAATGATGAGTTTGTGGTATCAGAAAAAAAAAAAGCCGGAGAGGTATGAGCTAGAATTCCTGTGCTTACGTGAAGTTGAAGCTACTCATTAGAAGTTCGGACAACAAAGCCTACCTACCTAAGTAAGCTATGGGATAGATTTACTGCATTAGAATTCGCCATGGTCGGCATAATTGGGTCCATGTGCGACAGGTACAACAAAGTGATGATAGATGCTAGCCAGGCAATATAAAATAATCAATTATTGACACACTTTTCAACCTCTATAGTTCACTTGCCCTGGTAATATAAAATGGATATGTAAACACAACATTTGAAAATGGGCATATCGTAACCATGTACATTGACATACCACGACCCAACTGTGTGGCTGGCCGAATTCGTGAGCGCCAAGAGAGATAAAGAAACCGTGCAGATTGGTCCAACGAACAATGCAGGCCGAGCATGGGGGGCTCAAGGCGCTATCTGGTATGTAGATCCTGACTCTCCATTTAGTCATGACCCAGGACTCCCGGTCCTGTCCTGTTTTAAGAATTTTTCATCCTGTCCTGCTGGTAAGGACTTCCCTCTCCATCGTATATTCATCTTGAAATGCCACCCGGTACTCCACTCCTCTGGCCCAAACAGACAACGCAAAAGAGAAAAAAAAGGGTATGGGATCTGGGGAATCATAAACAGAAAATCGTAATAAACAGTAACCTGGGGTATTCATTATCAAACTCATAAGTATGGCCGAGTAAATCGTTAAAGCGTCTGGGGTCGAGTTTCCGTATATAGCGTCGGGGTTATGATTATTAGATGTTGTCCGGGAATTGCATAAGTGCGTGTTGTATGAGAGGTGTATGCAGCACCGTAATGAGACAAGCGGTGCTTAGGTAGCAGTTGGTCAATATCTCAAGGCTCAGAAGGCGTACGTTTCTTGGCCCAGTACGTCCTACCGTCTTCTTGCAACTCCTGTTGGTGGACCTGCCGGTAGTGCGTCCGGATATTGTCGGTTCGCGTATGACCAAAGACCTTTCCACAGAAGTCGCACTTTATAGGTATGTTCGTTTCGCGATGGTCTCGTTTATGCCGCGATAAGTGTGACTTAGCATGCTTGCCACTATAAGTCTTTTCGCATGATGGGCATTTCACACTGCTAGTTGCCGAAGGCGTTGTATTCGTGGTGCTAGAGCATGTTAGGTACACGTGATGATACAGGATAGAAAAGGAGGTAACATACAAGGCCGTGGAAACCTCAGTGGGCGCATCCAGCTGACTTCGTCCAACGCTTCCTGACGATTCAATGTTGGATAGCGTGGGTTGATGGCTGCTAGCACGTGAGACAATTTTAGGTCTCAGGTTTTGACTGCCTCTAGAATTGAGATCTTGAGCCCGAAGTAGGCAATCCGGGTGATATCTTCCGCCCCACTCTCTTGTTGTCTCTTCAACGTGTCGCTTAATGTTCTGAATTTGATCCCGGGGTAGTTGTCCTGTGGAGGCCAAGGAGCACGTCTGTAGTACGGCCTGAGCGAAGCTAGCAAACGATTGGCTAGAGGGCAATAAGTTTTTGCCCAGACGGACCATAAAATCTGCTGTATCTTGGAACGAATGCAGTTGACCACGGTGTACTAAGGACCATGTGGTCGAAACAATCGCCTGCGGTATTGGACCAGGTGGGGATTGAGATATAGACCTTGTCAATGGATGAAAGAAAGAAGTTTCGGCCTTTGTCAAGAACCTCGCTTCAGAATCTCGAGTATTCAATTCTGGTTGGCTGCTACTCTCGTGATTCGAACGGTGGGAGAATAGCTCAAGTAGACCACCACGAGCCACAAAGCCTGGATTACCAGCGTGTGAGAACTAATTACTGTATACGCGGACAGGAGACCTACCATTCATGAACTCCATGAAAACAAGGAAGGGTTTGGAGTGATGCAGGGCGCCGGGACTCCTCTGAGCCCCGTATTGGGGGTAATCGGACCGCCGAGAAGATCCGTACATGCCTCTAAAGCCAGGCGGTTGATGTAGAGGAGTAATAGAATAGGGGCTAGCCCCATCAAAATAGCAAGGCCCAAAAGGGCCCATATTCCATATATAGTTGGTTTGGTAGGGTACTAGGTAGCTATCGGTAGGATGATTGAAGCTTGTGGTCGAAGTCAAGATTGGATTTGGATCTAAATGTCCATGCTGAGATGAGTCGTGTAGAGAATTGCCGTCGACAGCCATCGGATAGGGGATAGTATGGTTCGTAAATGCACTTCCTACTCCGGCTACTCCTGACAATGATGAACTGGAGAGGGTTTGGTCGGACGGCCACGACGGTGGGGCGTCCCCTGGGGAAGACCCGTCCGATGATGTCAAGCGTTGGAATACTGTATCGAGGATTTCCTGGTCGGCTTCGGTTATCGATGGGATCATACGTCCCCATGTGGTGAACGCCGACTCATTCACCTCCTTGAATAGATTTCTCTTGTAGGCGAAATTATGGGTCGCGTGCTGTACCATCATGGCACACAAGATATCGTTGAACTGATCAGGAACCCTTCTCTGCAATATGCTTCCTAGAGCGCGTAGGCCAGCATTTATGATATCCTCCGAGTGCTTATACACTCCTAGCCACTGCCCCAGACCATCATAATCCTGAAGCGCAAGGCGATATTCCTCAATTTTCCGAAAAATGCTCCATGATAGATGCCACTGTGACTGGCACCCTTTGTCGGCGGCGTTGGGTGATCCGCCAACTCGATTGACATTCCATGGGTCATCTTGGTGACTTCCTATCACTTGACCATGTTGTAGCGTAGGAATAGCATAAGCTAGCTCGGGCGTCGTGATCACTGTGTCTAGACAACTTGTCAACCAACTATCCTCTTACAATTAGTAGCATATTGGTCTATGCCTACCATCTATGGGGTTTAAGTCGGTACCTAAACAATCGAGAAATTTGAAAAGAATAGCCCATTTCTCAATCTCGCCGACACCAACAGCGCCGACGTTGTGATTGTAGGCTCTACGTGGACTTTGATAGTCGTCCATGGCGTGACAACCTATCCAGCCAGGAAGTCGGTCGTGATAAAAAGGCTGACCGAATGCGACTCGGATGAGTGGAAGGTATTCGGCGCTTGGGCACCGCAGGGGATCGAGCTCGTAGTATTGTTTTGGTGGGATAAAGCCATTGTACGAAGCCGAAGGGAAATGGGTTGAGCACGAGTCTTAAAAGGGACGAGGGAACCTTGTCCTACTTTTGGTGCGGATTTTGGAGGTTAGCAGCTCAGCATGTTGTCCTGCTAGGGGTACCTAGGGTAGTTGTCCTAGTCAATAAGCCGGGTGGATAGACAATGTTATAAGCCACAACAGGAAGAAGAAAAAAAGGAGTCGTAATCGTAATGGGCGTCTAAGATGAGATGCGCATCGCTTTGCCCTCTAACTCGGTGATATTCGTGAGAGGTTGCAAGAATATAATAGTGCTTTCTGGTGTGCTCTTTGGCTCTAATGTAAGGTAAGTTGCGGGGAGCGGGGTAGCTATTCGAGGGGCGTGGTGTTCGCTATGTGTATGGTGTAAGATCCTTCGACGTATCGATAATCGTAATAATTGTGCATTAGAGCTGCGATCTGCTGGTGATTGAAAGGTAACGCGTCACGCCACTACTGTGGTTAAACGATCTAGCGGATACTCTGGTTCATAAATAGTTCGTCCGGAGTAGTTCGGAGACCGATTGTCGAGAAAGAAGCATCAAGCTGGAGAGCTAGCTAGGTACTGGGGCGAAAGAGAAGAGCCTCAAATACGTACCTAGGTACCTTAGGAGGTAGTTGGGTAGCAGCGTACGGGTCGAAGGATCAAGTTAGGTATTAGTGCTTGAATGTTGGCATGCGTCTTAGCCATTAAATCGACGGCAAGCCCTGGATGTGGAGGGTAACAGCACAACACTCATCTCACCCACCCGTATTGCCCATCGGAATTAGCGGCCGGAATCGGAACGGCCATAGCCTTATCCAATCAAGTAATTCAGAGACCATGAATTAAGTTATAGGAAGGCCATAGAGATTGGTGTGTGTGAGTAGATCAAGTGATGGCTTACTATCATCTCCAAGCTCTTGGCTCACCACTCGGAATACGTCTGTCTCCATCCCAATTACTAGAAGAGACGCTGTGTGGCTCGGTGAGATACTTGATGTATCATATCGTTCGCAAAAAGTCCAAATCAAATTTCAAATCAACGTTGATAGGCCATAGAAAGGTGTGCTGTGCATATGTTATAGCAATAGGGGCACCAGCCAACTAGTGCCTACGTCTTAGCTAGCGGTGAGCGCAAGTAGGTCTCAGCTTGGAAACGGAATGTCGTGGCACCAAGACTCTAGCACCTAACGCACCAATCCTCGTTGGGCACGAAGCTGCGGGTGGGTGAATTTGGTGGTAGGCTAGGGTGTAGGATGCCATCCCCTATCCCCTAAAATAATGGTGACCCTTTCAGAAAGCCGCCTAAAATCTGAGGACAAAAGATCATTCTAAGACAATTCAGCTTGGATAGTAGTAGCAAAGGACAACTGGACTCGTGTCTGTCTCGATTGGTGTGGTCGGCGTGGCTTTGCCACAGCCCGAGTCGTGAGCGTTTGCTGGAAAATGGCGAGCGCCCGCAAGTTCGGGTGGCAGTGAGAAAACGACTTGTGCTACATTGCGCTATATTGCGCAGCCACACATGGACTCTCTTAGTTCGGCATGGAATTACGGCATATAACAAAATGCTGTAGTAATGAAGAGAAGACAGAATAGCAAACAAGGATTATTTGCTGTTGTTAAAAGAGGTCGAATTTGAGTTGAGAGCACCCGCTATGGAAAAGTTAGGCCCACCTGCTACAGGGCAGTTCCACAGTTTTACCTGTCACGAATAGTACCTACAGTTTAACTCCGGCTAGCGTATCTGGTAGTGGACGTCATACGAGGTTGTGGCTTGTCAGGGGTAAATGCATGTGGTAAGAGGTAGTAGGTAGTAAAAACCCCTTTCCCTTTTTTTTTTTCCTTTGTCGCATGTGAGTCACATAAGAGCTTTAACATTACATCTCCAGGTTAGGTGTGCGAAAATTTGTCCTGATTGCGGCCCAACGAGACCGCAGTTTCGTTACTTGCCTAGACTAGGTCGTTCGTATGATTGAGCAAAGGGGGAAAGAAGATGGAAGAAAAAAAAACACAGCAAAAAGGACATGTCCACGTCACATAGCAAATAACGCCCTGTCACCCCACCTGTTCATAGACGAGGGGTCGGAGACATCGTGGTCGCAGAAGCCTCCATACACAGAAGCTTCGGAGACTAACCCGGGGCGAAACATAAATGACCTTCAAGATCTCATAGTTCACAAACCCACGATTTAAGGTAGCCCAAGAAACGCCTTGGCTGCACCACACGGAAAATTCGTGCACATCGGAGATTAGCTACCTGATGAACCAATCGTTCAGAACCATGCAATCGTCCCGCTAGAGTCAATGCGGCTGTGGATGTTGATGTACTATGTATGTAGAAACTAGGCTCATTACGCAGAGATTGCCGGTCGGAGATAGGGTCGAACGACACGTAGAACTCGCCCTAATATGTTGTGGGTCTGCAGCTTGGGAACATTGCAAGTTACAAGAGTCACAAGAGATGTGGTGTACCTAGTATTATCATTATGTTCTATCGTATCATTATTGTCTATCTGTATCCATGGCCCATCATGCCCTCTAGTTATTGGTCGTCATTCATGTCGCTAAGGGATGCGCGGAATCAAAGTTCCTCCATGGTTCCAAGATCTGCCTTCCTCGGCACGATCTCGTAGCCGTACTTGGCTATTGGGCTGTTTCGTGGGCCAGTTCCTGGCCTGGTTATTCGTAGGCGTCCCATGCATTGAGTCTTTCGATCAATCGACCATTACATCCGTTCATCTAGGCCGTTTCAGAGGATGGGCTTCGGTATTTAAGACATATTCGTCCAAGTCGATCAAGTCAGGAGAAGAGAATATGAGGTAGAAGTATCTCAGTGTCTCGGCCAACCAGAAACTCTGTATCACTGTCAGTCAAGATCCATAGTTCCGCAGTGTAGTCGCACAAGCTCACCTCCATAGAATCCAGCTTCACAGTATCCACCTCCCTCACGGACTGGATAGAGGAAAACGCTAGGTCTGTCTCGGTGGCCTTCCGGATCGCCTGGAACATCCTCCACGCCATCTCTTGATACTCGGAATTGCCAGTCATACGATACATGAGGAACACGCTCTCGATGGCCTCTGGTCTGAGAAGGTAGCGCGGATCACGCGCAGTTTTGAAGCCCTTCGTTAGTTGTGTGTTGGCCTCGTTTTCCCATGTATCCTCGTCCCATTCGCACGGTTCTAGTGTATCACATTTGAATAGAGTGAAAATTTCAGGCATAATACCAGTAGGCATTGCGTCGTAAGCCCATACACACCCTCGTGTGATTTTTTCGCCAATGTCAAGATGTTCCGGGATATTAAAAAGCTTGCTCCCGAGGCCAAACATGCCTCCAACGAAGCAAGCAAGGTGCTGTCCTTCGGCGGTTAAGCGAGGCCCCACGTCCGACGAGACGTACACGTTTCCGGAAAAGAGTATATCGTCTTGGTCCGGCGTCATGGGTCGGAATAATAGATTCTTTATAACTGTGTCCATCGCTCCACGGTAAAGCTTTTCGTATATAGGTTCGAGTCCGCCGAGGATGGCGTAGGTCTTTGGTAAGTATTCGTAAAGACTGTCCGCCAATGCTCCGAGCGTAAAGCTACTGTCGCTGTTCAATTGCAATTGCGCAAAGTCGAAGTAGGTAGGCCACATGCCTGGCAATGCCGTTTTGTTTTGCCATTCGTCTAGGACCAATGTCACTCTGTTGATGGCATCGTAGTACTTGTTGTCTCCGGTAAGCTGCGCCAATCGCGTAAATTCGAGCGAAGACGACGTGACAGCAGCTGATGGGTCATGATATCCAGCTACCTGCCTACCATCCTTGGCATCGTCGAAGTCGAACCAGAACGGTGGCATGTGGTTCGGCGTATCGTATGCCAAATAAAGCATATCTCCGAGCTCAATTGCTTTCTCAAGTAGCGCTGTCTCTAAGCTTAAATCGTAGGCGCCCAGAAGCCCGCCGAGATGTCGAATAGTAGTTTCGAAAAAGTTGATGGAAGTGTCGCGCGTGTCAGACCAATTGATAGTGACGGCGGCAGCGGCAGCTTCGTAGAATTCGTCTTTCAGGCCCATTATCCAAAGGGTAGACAGGGAGTCGACTAGGGTAGCTCCATATCCTCCGAATCCAGGTGAATCGGTTCCCTTTCCAGACACCGGCATGAGTTCATCATACCCGAACCCGACATTCTTGTAGCTGGTCCAACTCTTCGTAAAGGCGGCTTTCACCTCGGCGCGACGACCGGCCAGGACCTCCTCCCTCGCAACACCTTCGGGGCTCGTATCGGCAGTGAACGCATATTGTACTTTCGGCAAAGATAGAGGCCGGGCTGTCGGTAAAGGCACATATTCCGGTATGGGATACTCTAATGACTGCTTGGACCAGTCATAGCTCGTCCTAACATATGTGAAGCCGAAGAGGGTACCGCGATGCTCGGGGACGAGTCCGACTAGGAGATATAACAAAAGTACTACAAGAAGGGCGGCGAAGACGCGTGTCCTACGTCGAAATATTGCTATCATGGCGTGCTGAGGACCTTGTCGAAGTTGCCATTCCACATCTTCAATAAACATGGAGAAGATGATATCTCCCGCCCCGTCGACCGGTAGGGATAAAATTGATAACACATTACAATAACACCGTACTATGTACAATATGTACTATGTAAGAAGCCAAGACAAGCCGGCAGATGGAGGTTGGTTCGGATCTGACAAAGAAGCACGATTTGCATTAGTGAAACAGGAAATTAACAAAATAGGTGTCAGGAATTGAAAGGGCCCCTTGGAGTGGACCAGGATTGGAACGATTGGTGACAGGAGCTAGTACTTATGTGCCTTGAGTCCGCTATATTTCCCGGCTGCACGGCACTGCCTTATCAGCCTGTGCCGCTAGGAACCGTGAATTGACTTTATCGAATGCGCTAAGTTCGCCAAGCTTACAGGGCTACTTGCAGCTCTTAGGGTGGGATTGGAGATGCATATTCTCTTCAACCCCAACTTTCATTCTAAAGTCTCTACCACGTGTAATATCTCGTATTCATGCCGAATCATTCAAAGTCAAACATTTCATTGGATCATTTTCTGAAATTCCACTTTGTTATGTTGCTGACATATCCAAGTGACCGTGCTCATTGTGAGTAATCACTTTTCTAAGTTATCGACTCGGGAATAACCATGGAAACAACTGAGTTGTAAGTCACAAACATCTCTAATCCTACCAACAATGTGCCTAGCCCGACTCAGACTTCTATCTTCTCGGACTGATCTGCACAATATCATGAAGCAAAGCATCTGAACTAAGTTTGTTGTTGTGTTAGTCCATTTAAAGGGACTGACTTCGAGGGCCTCAGCTAACCTATGATAACATCGCAGTATGGGTTCAAAGACACATACATACAGCTGTCCTCCTTTAATGAGTAGTCATACTGATGACTTGGAGTTCAAGCTGTTGGTCTAGTTTATGAGGTTTTTGATATTTCATTTCGGTCCTGGGTCATAAGATGTGAATCCCTTCAGCAATTCATAAACAGTCCAATCACTGCAATCTATATTCGCTTCGTGCCTAGTTATGTGGTAATCATCGCATATATGCGTCGTGGACGCAAACATGTAAATATGACTGTAGCACTTGGATCAAGTTCTTATGATCAAACCCCCATATACTAATACTTACTGTCCAGATATTTGGGGACCATTCTCTATCGGCAACTGGAAACTAGAAGTCTTCTCAATACGTGGTGCGTGTAAGCTATTAGGACCAATCTATTTGTAACCCACTTAGGGACATAGAGATCTAGGGTAATATGACCATATAGCGGTTGCGTAGTTCTACAGTAGAGGATCGTAATGGGTAGCATATCTACACCATCACCGCAGCCCCCGTAGTCTACCAAACAACATCCCAAACATCTCCTTGTAGATACGCCGTATCCTTCTCCATCCCCGTTCTCCCCTTTCCGCCTCACCCTCGCCCTTGTCCTCGTCTTCACCACCTACTCCTCTCTCTTCACGCACCCCCTCTTTATCTCCACCCGCCTCGTCCCCATCACCACCCTCTCCAATATTCTCCACCACCCACTTGACCTCCCCGGCCACCAGGTCAGGGCGGTCCCGAACAACATCATGTCCGCAATCATTCACGCACACATACCGCTTCGGCGCCGTCGTCTCCGAAAGCTCCAGCTGCCTCCTCTTCAGCCTCTCGTCCTCGCCGTCCCACACCCGCAGCATCTCCCTCCTGCGCCGCAGCGCCCCCGTCTCCACCTCGCTCGTGGCCCGCGCCTCCGCGGCCGCGATCTGCGCCTCGACGCCGAGCAGCGAGTTGCCGCGCACCACGCTGAGGGGCCGCCGCCCCAGCGCCCGCCGCCGGTACTGCGCGTCCTCGACGGCGCCGTCGAGCCCGCCCTCCTGCCCCGTCTCCACCAGCACCACGCCCGCCACGCGCTTCCCGCCCGTCTCCTCCAGGAACGTGCGCGCGAACGCGCCCCCGTACGAGTGCGCGACCAGCACGTACGGCGGCCGCGTCGCGTCCCCGCCCGCCGCCAGGTGCGCCAGTAGGTCCGCGGTGGCCTGCGGCGGCTTCGGGTGTGCCGGTCCGCGGTCCACGGCCAGGACCCGGAGGCGCAGCGGGGGCGCCGTGAGGGCCCGCGTCAGGGCGTCCCATGACGGCGAGCAGGACTCGCCCGAGCCGTGGAAGCAGATGACGAGCGGGGAAGACGATTCCCGTATCGCGTCTTTATCTGCCGGTGGTGCTATGGGCTCGGGGGTGTAGAGTTTGTACGCTAATAATGTCTCCTCGAGGATGGGCGATGGCGAGGCTAGGGGCTCACCGCCGAAATTCGCACTCATGGTGTCGCGTGCGCTCACCCCTACTGGAACTTAAGTAGGGTGGCTAGTATTCTCATCTTGACGAGACGATGCGTGAGTCTTTTATGTTTACCCCTCCTTCGGGAATATCAATTTTCAGGACCTAGGCTCTCATAGTTGTTGCTCTTTCTTTGTTCTTTAGGTCCGTGGTGTAATGGTGGGTCGCTTCGTCGGGCTGCTTATGCTCGTATTCACTTTTGTCAAGAGGGTCGACGCACGGACCACTTGACAAGCCGTACTCTGGTACTACTACGAAATTCAGGAGGTCAATCGCGCAAGACATGGCATAAATGTAAATAAGAATCGTCACTTGTAATCCTATGAACAGTATAAATATCGCAAATTTGGGTATATCCAACCAATCTTCATATGCACTCCCGCTCCCTTGATATACCAAACCCCAGTGTCCGTGATGCCCAAGACTGTATTCATAACCCTTTGCGAATGTCGCCATAAAAGTTGGCTGGCTCCTTATCCGAATAAATATCCTTTTCTTTCCAGTAAAACGCCCGATTAATGCTAAATGATGCTATAATTCACTGTCATGCGAGATTAGGTCCAATGCGGAGTTGTCGGGCCCTCAGCCCCTTGCCAACTGGGGAAGACTGTAGCTAGCGGGGGAGATATGACAGGGCACAGCCTCTTTGTCCTCGCTCCATGTATATACCCGGGATCTGGCAGCTGTTAGATTCATAGTTCTTTGTGCGACGACGTCGTTATATTCTCATTCCCTGGTGGGCTTCGTGGAGGAGCTGTCATCTAAACCCAGGGAAGACTTTCAGAGCAGTGCGTTTCCCTGTTGATCTGTTAGCTTCGCGAGCTATCGTTTAGATGAGTAGACTTACATGGAGGTCGCCCGTCGTCGCTATTCGTTTCGTCGACGGGGACAATGAGGTCCTGCATGCGATCTCGCGTCGTTCCCACCGTACTAGGTCTTCCAGCCCTTGGCTGCTCTTGCAAACTAACAACCTGCAAGTCAACAGCATCATCTGGCTTAGGAGATGATACGCGCCATATGTGTTTCTTCATATTGCTGCTCCAGGATGATAGCCCCTGGCGACCCCTTTCCACATCAACGTGTATTACAGCACCACCTCGTGACCTTAATCTCCGGGTGCCGAACTCCCTACGCACCATGGAGTTGGTGATCTTGGGGCAGTAACCGGGAGGAAGCATGGATGACTTGCAAGAAGGGCATAATGAGCTAAGTTGACCCAAGAACTCATCAATGCATTCGGGGTGGTAAATGTGACCACAAGGCAGTTCACGGATGATGGTTCTCTTCGATTCGAAATCCTCCAAGCATATAAGGCATGCAGGTTGGTAATCCATGGCCGAATCTATTTTCTCGTTTCGTGCGTCGTTCCTTAGACTGACAGGTGTACAACTGACTTCGGATGACCTCCGCCCTTTACCCTGTGGAAAGTTTCCTGTCGTAGGTGACGGCACCGGTGGATCGTAATTATAAGTAAACAGAGGAAATGTCTTGATGTGCTTCGTCGGTACGGTTAATCGCTTGATACCTAAACCTTCCAGATTCACTTCCCCCCGCATCACGCGGCGACGTAACGCTGCACGACGACGACTTTGGACGAAGTGCATCAGCAAAGATGTACCGCCTATCACGGCCACGATTACTCCAAGAATAATCAAAATGAAGGCCCAGAGGGGAAGTGTCTTCGAAATGGTGACTACTGTCAACTCCGTCCATACACGTACGTAATCCGCCGGATTTGGAGAGTACGCCGTTATGATTTGATCGCTGAAGGGAACTTCAGATAGATCACCGGAATAGAGACTCAGCTGTCGCATCATCTCGTTTCCGGAGGCGCCGGGGATTGCATAGACAGGATACCGATTCGAGATCTTCCAGGCTCCCAAATCCCCCAGATCCCAGGCCTCATCGTCGACATCTGGTGGTTGGCTGCTATCATCATCCGGGCGATAGACCAACATTGCTCGAAGAGGATCCAACCTGGCCGAGGCAAGAAATGATTGGGTACAACTGGCGTTGATCCATGGTGCGAGAGCGATTAGATTGTAATTCGTAGTTGGTAAATTTATCTGTCGCGTGACATTCGGCGGGATGTATGTCGCCGCTAGCTCTTCACACGAATCGTTGATAGGAAGATCCGGTACATACAGCAGACCTTGGACAACCCCATTGGCTGTCGATACAGATGTGGTTGAGAGAGTGGTAATGTTCCCCAGTAAATCTTCCGAATATGCTATCTGACTCTGTGAAGCATGTGAGTAGGCAGAATATTTTTATCTCTCCCCCGTTTCCGAAGAATCAAGACAAATACATACGGATAGCGCTGTGATGTTTCTGAGGATGGTACTCGGGACAGAATGACCCCCCGACCAGCTTGGGTTACTAAATAACAATCTGCCCGAATGTCAGTAATAAATCGACAAACTTGATCAGTCGACTTTCGACTGCGGGAGCCAAGCAAAGCCAGGGTGGTTTAGCTATGGTGATGAATGATGTATGAGGCTATGGTGATGCGAATGATGTATGAGGTGTGATGTTACGTCGTACAAATGCACGCGATGCAGCGACCGCTAAATGCACTGCCGATGCACTCAGCACCCAGCACCATCCATCCCATCGCCATCATTCAATCAATCCAAACATTCTAGATCGACCATCGACCATCGACCGTCAGCCAACCAACCATCACCAAAGCTATTAAGCTTTCTTAATAACCCGGTACCTGCTTGGCAATGCTTATGTTGAAAGTTGAAGGATGAAAGAAAAAAGAAAAGAAGCTTTTTCTTGGCGACATACACAACATTCCGGACGGTTTGGAGTGCTGTAACAACGTCAGCTACCAGTGCCAAGGGACTCTAAGAGGGCTCGGCTCGTGCCAAGAAGATCAAATCGCCATAACAAATAGTTCTCGGCAGCGGGGAAAAAAGGGCCAAAAATGACAAAAAGCGCCAAGTTCTAGGTTCCCTGATGACATTATAAAATAAAAAAAGGGACCAAGACATACACATGCTCTTGTAATCATTACTATTCAATTGATCGTTGAGACATTACGGTCGGTAGCTTAAAGAGAGACAGTATCTCAGGAAAAGACGCGTAGGGATAGCAGTGACAGGTGTGTGTACGGAGTAAGGTTAAGAAATGATGAAAATGATGTTCTTGGCAAGTTTTGGGGGTTAGAAATTGGGGGATTGAAAAGCAGAACAATAGGGGGTCAAGGAATATCAGGCAGAGACAGGGATGGAGGGGGATGACGGGGGTGTAAGGAGAAAAAGGGTCGAAGGGTCGAAGGGTCGAAGGGGTCTCCATCATCAGCTGAGGACCAGAAGGACCTAGTCTCTGACTCCTTTTTCGAAGACATCTGGTTGGAAGCGAGTCTCCATGCAATAACAACCTGTCGCATGAGATGCCACAGGACTCATTTTGATTCGACCTTGGCTCATGTTGTACTTACATAGTTGTACTTACCTAGGTACATACCGTGCGTACATGAATGCTTCCGTTCTACAGTTCGGCGGACTACACAGTGGCTGTAGTGATACGACCAATCTGTAACCTGCAGTACATCATATCTTAAAGGCTTCTGCCCTCTGCCCTCTGCCTTCTGCCTTCTGGTACCTACATGAAAAGGTTACCAACATGTGGATATGGATCCTACTGGATGAGGTAAAGGTTGAATAGACGCAATGCCTAAAGAAGTTAGATTGCTACGTGCTGTATCATACCTCACATCGTACATGGGTATAGGCTTAGGCAACTAGCATCGTACATGGGACTTTAGTCCAGTCCGTAGCGCACAGACTAAAGGTACCGGTACTGGTAGCACAGAACTACCTAACAAGTCCATGTCTTCATCCGCAGCCGTGTCCGTGGGAAGGTTTAGAAGGCTTGACAATACTTTCTCGGGAAGGCCAAGATTTCAAAGCACGAGATAGGTTGCAACAACAGAAATGGCGCAGCAATGGTGAAGGAACATGGAACATGGAACATGGAGACGAGTTCGAAATGCATACATAAAAGCCGCTTAAGCATGGGGAATCCTGATCAGCATCTCAAACCCCTGTTCCCCTGTTCCCCTGTCTTTCCTGTGCCCCTGTCTCCCTTGTTTCCTTGCTAACCCCGACAGCCCCGACAGCCCGATTTCTGTCACTTCATTTTTTGTGTACATCTATTGGGCCGTTGTGGGACTTGACAGTCGGAAACCGAGCTCAGCTGTAACCTAATTACGTTAGGAGACTCCATTCCCATCTCGACCGTGCCCTACACTATTGACGCATTAGATTAAATGAAGTAATACCGATTGTACTAGGTAGTATGTATTGTGCACGATACTCAGATAGGACGTTATCACCAAGGAATTAGTCTAGTAAAGGTATTCGGCATGTCATATCTTTTCACTTCAGATGTGCACTAATGGCTGGACGCCTTAAAAAAGCTTGTCTTGTCTCATGCATAAACGAATCGATCCACCACAGCATCCGAGCCAACCAGCATTGAGCTCGCTACAGACGTAGTAGCACAGGTTGTGATGACATCGTAACGACTCAACATCGATAGCCCTCTAGCAAATAAACACGCTTCATGCCTAGCGTCTCCTCCACCACGGTGAGTTGGGATTTTGGGATTTAGTACATATTGCGATGAGATTCTGCAGAGATGACTTACAAGGAAACTATTGGCTTATCAAGAAGCAAGAAGATAAGTGTCTCGGATGCATGCGCCTCTCTATCTACCGCCCCCCGAGTCTTCCGGTTTTTGAGACTACCTACCTGGTCGACTTCTTTTCCAGTTTTGCTGACTGATCACGATTCACAACTTCTTCGAGGCAGCATGGCGCATGTGATAAGACAACACCGCAACTCAACTTGACCCAAGCCACTTTGCTATGAGCCACTTGATCATAACAGCATCACTAATTCATATGCGTTCAAAAATCAAAGTTGTGTTTAGAGATGTAAAGGACGTCATCTCGGATCGAATCCAATTTTTTGTGTCTTTTTCATCACGTCGTTGTAACGTAACGCAGGCAGAGAGATGCAATGATAAGCACACCGGCTAGAGGGATGAAGATGCCTCCGATTGTTTCGAGCTATTTCCGCGGGGTTACACCTCTAGCTCATTTGCCGAAGATTCCATCGGGAACACAACGGGGAAGCCAAGAAAAAACCGAGACAGCATCTCATCGGAGTGGGCCCCGAAGTTCCGCTGCATGAGCCGACATACTTCGGCGGCTTCTTTCATCTGTTCGCTGAGTCTACTAGTCGACTCTTGACAACCTTATATTTGCTATTTTTATCGACTCATGGACTCTTCAGGGGTCAGTGCCATCAGAACTGTTTACACTTTTCTGACACACATGCTATTCCATATTTATAAGCTTCGGATGTCTCTACCATTTGTTTACACGAGGCACGATGTTTCAGCTATCTTGCTCTTCTCAAAACATGTACTAAGGTCTGCTAGTCGATACCGTAATTGATGAACTCGTCGCACTTATGAATCCGCAACCTCTACACCAGCAATTCTGATACACTACCTAGAAGCCTACCAAGGCATGTACCTGGATAACATTTAGTTGCAGACAAGTCGTAGTTAACCCCTGCGAATGCTACGTTGACTGGCCAACGCTCTTCCGACTTGACTTTAGCGCCCCCTAAATCCTCCAGTCGATTATTTTCGCCATCCCCAAATTGGAACCGGTGTGCTCCTTCGCTATCTCTTAGGTACCTAATTATCTGGTTGCAGTTCAGGACCATGTCCAATATTTGAATTGATATACTACTTATCGCTGTAAAAAATAATTCTCCCCTTGTACGGGAGTCATTGGAGGATGTTAGCAACGGAGCGCATTCACAGGCTCTCGCAGACTAACCCATTTTGTCAGGACTATAGCAATGACATACTTTGGCTACTGTCTTGCTCTCAAACAGCCGGGCCTCTGGACGGTGATGGTCAATGTTGAAATCCCGTTACGTGGAAGTATATGTTTCGACCTTAGGCACCGGTCATTATACGCCCGAGCTTCCTAGGTACCTAACGAATCATTTGCTGCCTAAAAAGTTTGCGGTAAGTTCCTTTGAGTTCAATGGCACTTTGGTCCATCGTAAATGCTTCTGATTTGCAACGTCTCGAGATCTCCGAGTTCAATTTTCACCAACGCCCCAAGATTAACCAAACAGGGGTGGAAATCAACCACACTAATACACGGTTGTTTGCACAACTAGCTGGTTTAGAGGCATCAGTAAGCGCTTTTATGAGCATATATATGGATCTAAACAATGTATCTTCGAAAGAGCCGTGTATTAGTGGGTTTGCACACTGAGACAAACCCAAATGCCATAGCAGCTAGCCACTGGTTTTGATTAGAGCATCAGAAACATGACAGGTTTGCTAGTCGATGCTTTGAAGGTTTATTGAAGGTTTTGTATGCTGGTGGTTTGCAGTAATATTCCTAGGCGACGTTAGCTCAGGGGTAGAGGCATGAGCGGTGGAATTCAGAAAAAGGGGGAGCACGGAGAGGGATTACAGTAGACCTATCTTCAAGTTGATATTTTATTGCTGTGTAATGTTAATATCTGCTGTTTGCCTGCCTTATTTTGAATCATTTCTTGACTTTCTCGAACGGCCTTGCCACGAGGCAATAACTACGTTGTTGTACGAAGAGCTGCGATATCCAACAGCTATCAGTCTAGTATATATTGGAGGCGAAAAAAATAGGTTATACCATCTCGTATTAAATAACAAGTCCAGCTTCCACCGCGATTCTTGGTACTTGGGCCAACGACTATGATCCTGACAAGCCTGCCGTTTTGAGAACGATGGAACCGCCATGGAAACGACAGTAATGACAGGAACTTAGATGTATGAGTCTTTGTATTCCTATTCAGCCACTATAAAGTCTATAATAGCCTTTGGGTCAGTGCGTTCATGTAGGGTTACGAATGGTTGCGCTTGTGGTAGTAGCTCGCCGGCGTAAGCTTTCAAGACTGTCGGTTTCACGTCCGAAGAGAAGTTTACTGAAGTCTCAAGTCTGCTGGAACCTATCCAAATGGTTAGAATCAACGAGCAACTGTGAACCTATAAATAGTCGCCATAGAATTGCTCTTGAAATGATTCTCCTACTTTCGTCCCACTCTCACACTCTCCCACTCTCACACTCTCAAACTCCTACTCTTCCATCAAACATTACTCAACTACTCAACTCCAAAAACAACTCTACCACAGAAAAGAGTTTACAGAAAAGAAATTACAAAAAAACTTACACAACAAACAACCAGAACGACTCAACAGTTCTTCCTTCTACTACGTAGAAGCTATAACACCGTCGCATCACATGACAGTGTAGACCTTAGGTACACTTTGGCGACATACAAACAACTCGCCAGAATAATTATCTGAGCAATTATCACTTTTACGAAAAAACTCACCTTCATCACGACTATCTCCTACAATGGCAGACCTTACAGTCGTTCCAGCCGTGCTCCCGGCCCAAACACACAATGAACCTGAGACCAGATCTCCGTTCATGCAGTTACCCCCCGAGATCAAATATATTATTCTCGGCTATCTGGAGCAAGACGGTCTTCCTACGAGGAACACCGCAAACCACATTCTACTTAGTTATGCCTCTGTCTGCAGATTTTGGCATAACTACTTCGAGAGTAGAATCTATCGTCACCTCACCCTGACGAGTTCCGCCCTTCGCGAGTTTCGCAATCATATCGGTCACCGGAGCCGTTATGTGGAGCGCATCTGGCTCCAAATCGAGCTTGGCACATATAGTTGCCAAGCATGTGCGGAAACCAACGTCGACAAGTCCAGACGCGACAACGACATCACAGCAGGGGCTATTCGACAGCTCTTCATGATCCTCGGCATGTGGACCGAAGAGAATGCCCCGAAGAAGGGGGTGGAGCTAGAACTCAGCATCTACTGCCCCAGCGATTCGGAGCATACTTTCCCGCACGACCTACACCTAGGCAGGGAGCGCTTCGAACACGCACCCGTTCCGGCTATCCAGCATTGCCAGCAGTTCCAGCATTCGGCGGTCGATCTGGGAGTTCTCAAACCGGCCTCCCTAGAGAATCTCTTTACGACCCTTCATCCGAGATTCAAGGGCCAGCTGGCGACCCTCGACTTCGTCACGAAGTTCACCGTCCGCCGACAGACGCGGCGCGCCCTCGACGCGAAGTCGCTGGCGAGGATCTTCAGATCTCTCCCAAACCTTGAATCCGTCATTTACGAACCGTGGCGAGATTTGATTATGCAGCCCAGGGAACACGCCGACGCACCTTACGACAGTGTTCGGGACGATGGCTATATGGAACTCTTCGCGACAATGCTACCAAACACACTGAAGACATTGACGGTGTTTGAAGATTTCAGCGAGGAGTACAACACAATTACGACTCTGGCCAGAGGGCTACACTTCTGGGAAAATGTCAGAACGCCTAACGCACTTGTGGCCTGTACCCTGGCATACAGGAGTGTCCATCTTGAAGAACTCTACGCATCCTACATCATCGATGCGTCGCACTTCTTCGTCATTCCGGACAGCACCTGGGAATGGCCCAACCTCAAATCGATTTCTTTGACGGACCACCATCTCACCGACAGCCCCGGTTCGGCACGGCGTATCCAACGGATGCTAAGAAACGCCGGAAGGGCCGCCTTCAATATGCCGAATCTTGAGAGGATGGAAATCTGGAACGGGATGGCCCGACAAGCCGGCGTCTTCCGCTACCAGGTCTCCGATGGCGTCGCCATAGTTTCGTGGACCGGCACTTGGCGTATGGATCTCAACCGGGAGGCCTTGGCCGCTTGGCGACGTGTCGCGAGGAAGCACCCCAAATATATCATGACGAGCCAAAGGCTGGAGCAAGTGGACATCATGTCGCACGCCGACGCCATCGAGCAGCTAGGAATCAACCCGAAGGTGATTCACCCGGTATCCTTGGAACAGATCCAGCGGGAAACGATCAATTCTATTCATCGACAGATGGAGGGAACTAGCGCTTTGGAGGTAGCCCTGAGGTTGAATGGCCTTCTAACACACCTATAATACACGACTATCCCATCACAACACGATGCGGATGCGCACTCATCTGATAGATTGAACCAGCGTTGTATTTAGTGCTTTAGATACCATAATATTATTACCCTCAGCGATAAATTAACCTCTTATTGTCCCCGAAGTGACTTGTATCTATTGCGAGCAGTGTTTGAATCACATTGATGGAACGGAAATATTTTGTGAAGACAGCCTTTTGGAAACGTAGAAGCAATTCAGCGTAAGAGCTGACCTCACCTGACACCAATGGACCTAGCTGCGATGATGCGCCATGTGAGCTAAGTAGGGACCTGGATTTCGTCTAGTTGTTGGACGACCTACTAAAGATCAGGGGTATATCGCGAAACAACGTCGACACAGTACCAACGCCGATACCTATGGCTGCAACTATGATTCCCGCATCGCCTGTTTTGCATCTTGATAGTCGGTTTGAGAATTAAGAAATAAGAAATCTGGCGTTAAATGACGTATGTATGACGGTGGCAGCAGTGTGAATTGCCTTGTACTCATCTCGTCTAGGTCTAAATGCACACGGCAGGGCTTTAGCAGAGCTGTAGAATGAGCAGGATGATAGATGAAGATGTATTGCATCTCTTGGTTGAGTGCTTAAAAGGAATACTACGAGAATGAGAGAGGCTACGAGGTCAACATTAGAAGAAAGTGGCTGAGGAAGAACACCGGTCCCGAAAAACCGGGTCAGGGAAATCAGGGGTTGATGAAAGAGGCACTGCGGATAATATCAAATCACTAATACACTAATAGTCACCTGGGTTACGAGAGAGGAGATAATGTGACAGTAAGGACAGTCTATTCTACCTACGTTTCAGACTAACCAACAACCGAAAAAATTCCCGTACCATCCCTGGGCTAATCCCTAGTTGTTAAGGAACCGCTGGGAGAAGTAGGTCTGTCGACGATCGGAGACTCTAAGGAGTTGGGGTCGGGGCGGCCCTGGAGCTGGGGGTCGGGAAGGGGAAGCCGGGAGGTGGGAACGGGAATCCGCCGCCGGGGGAGGCGACACCGCCGTCCTTGTAGTAGTGGGCGGCCTCGAAGGCGTGGGCGGTCTGGTCGGCGGTGAGGTCGACGAAGACGGTGAGGTAAGCGAGGATGCCGTCCTGGATCTCGCTACCGAGGATGACGTAGTCGACGAAGGGGTCGTACTCGGCGGTGGACTGCTGGGCGTCGATCCCGTCGTCCGCGTTCGGGGTCAGGGGCTGGCGGTTGGAGGCGTAGGGCTCGGTGAGCTCGACGGCCGCGATCAGGCCCTGGTCGAAGAAGAGCTAGCCGATGTGGTTCGGCTTGCCGTCCGTCAGGTACGTGGCGTTGGGCAGCACGGTCGCGTTCTCCGTGCTCATCAGGTGGATGTGCGGGGCCCGGCCGACGTAGTGGCCCGGGAAGATGGTGTCGAACTCCACGACGCCGTCCTCGTCCGTCATCTGCACGCCCCGCCCGTGCGTCGCGTCCAGGCTGCCCTGCCCCCTTCCCACGCCCGAGTAGACGCCCGTCGCGTTGCAGGCCCAGATGTCGATCAGCATGTTCGGCACCGCCTCCAGGGTGTTGAGGTCGATGAACTGCATGTCGAGGTGAAGCGGCACGCCAGGCTGGGCTTCGGTAACGTCAACCTGCGGCAATCAAATTCAGTCATGTCTTTTCTCAGAGCTGATCAGATAGGGGTAGGGAGTTCAGGGGTTCAGGGGCTCCGGGACTCAGGGGTTGAAAAAATTATTTGGATTACTCACCCGGATCAACTCTCCAGCAACCCAGTAGGGGCCAATAGTAACCTCTGGTACGAGGGCGGCGGTCGAGTTGGAGTCGAAGATGACATCCAAAGGAGTGTCCAGAGTGTAACCGGTTTCCGTGGAGTCGTGAGAGATGTTCAAGTACTGCTCAAGCGCAGTCTGGTCTCGTTTGTACTTCATGCGCTCTACTTGACATTAGCTTTAGGGAACTACTGGAAGCCTTAGGAAAAAAACTCACTCTCAGTTAGGCCGCGCTTTTCACGAAGAGCTTGGACGGTGGCAGCTCGGCGAGCAGCCGAGCGAGCCTTTAGGCCGGCGGCGGCAGGGTTTGTGGCCCACTCAGAGATGGCACGGCGGGCGCCCGCCTGAGCGTGCTTGTGCATGGCCCTCTCATACTTGACCACTTCTTCGCTGTCACCAGGGTGCGCGATAACGGCTCCGATGAAGGAGGACGCCGCCAGTGAGGCAGCGATCGTGCGTACGTTAACCATGATGGCTGGAAGAACTCGATACTTCAAGAAGCAAAGTAGAAAGAGTGAAAGGCGTGGATGGAACAGATAAACCCAGGTTCGGGCAACGGAGAGCCGACAGCATCTTTTATATCTTCAACCCATATATATGCTATGATCGACATTGCTCAATATTTTAACCAGAGTTCTCTATCACGCAAGAAGGTTGCGATACTCTTCTTCCTTAGTTCCTAATGGCACCCTCCTAAATTGCCCTCCCCGCGTATCCCCCCGCTGTCCCCTGGGGATCTACAGAGATTCACCCAGGGATCTAATATCGAATCAAGTCAGGGGATCCAACCCACTTCGGCATGGCGACCAAAGCTGGCAGGTAACCAGCAGCCAATCAACGCATAGCGGTTGAAAACGCTACAATGCTAAAGGGTGTGCCGAGCCAAAACCAACGTCAAAAGGTAGTAGTATTCTAAAGACGCGTGCCATGGGTTATATGATCTTAAATGGGATCCGGTGTAGTTTTCAATGTTCTGAGAGGACATCTTCTATCAGACCACTTCTAATCGCGTTCAATTCTCTATATCAATCGTAAGCGCATTCACCATTGATATCTTATAATTATAATGGCTAGATGTAAGACTTGAAGCAATTGAGACGTCTTCGGGTATACGTACGATGCTATACCTTTGTTGGGATATGGGAAGAAGTGCTTAGAGAACGCCATTTATGACCCCTAGAAGAGATAGAATGAGATGCGGTTCTTATCATCTTTGACTCTCTTTGCAAATCTTGCATTCACCGTGACCCAGAGCTGTAGTCCTCGAATCAAAAACACGATAGATGGAAGCAATGTGTGAAGACGCGGTATCGAGTTCCAATCTAACGTTATGACTAATGTAACCTGGGACGCGCGGCTCTCCTATACTGCCCAATATTAAGGAAGCGCCAAGAAGTTGCGTTTACATGTAGTTAGAGTATTTCAAACATAGTGCAAGGCTCGAGGCGCCGCTTTGATCAATCTTGCATTCCTTTTGCATTCTCTCGCATTTCTTAGCCCTACCTTTGAATAATGCGATAGGCACGGAGGTTGCAATGCCTTGTCATGACGGGTACTCAGGCTCTCCCGGAGGCCCATCACGGGCGTCGTGCTCATGCGGAACGGTAGTTGAGTTCCACTTGGTCTAGACACCGTTTTGATACCTAGGTCACCACCCTGTATCTCATTGTCCTTGCATTCGACGCAGGACAGGACCAAGGTCAGCTAATGGGAGAATTCATAATGGTAAGCGGAGGTGAATCTGAAAGGAAGGTGGCCGTGAAGTCGGAGGCGAATAGAGATGGACTTATTTGGATGGGCCGATTAGCTAGTCGGGGATAACGTGACCCTTTGACCTTTTCCTACTCACCTTCCTTTGGCATAACAGTGGAGTGTAGGCAAACCCCTTATTGGAAATCTCACGAGTAAAGAGCTAGACCCCTAACGGTTGCGACAGTCCTGCCTGTCTGGTCAAGGGACATCTTTCACCCTTCGCCGTATCTCTAGCTTTAGCTTAAACTGCCTAACTACGGCCACCCTCATGATCTAGGGGGTACTGTGTGTTTGGACGTACCACCTTTAACCTTATGAAGAGGACTTCGTTGTTATACCGACAACAACAAAAATTAGCTGCCATCGACCCTAGGTACAGATAGAACAAGAGGGCCACTATGATGCGACAGGCCTCATAAGCTCGTGCACCGGAAGCCTTTTTCATCTGCTGTGATCTCTAGGCCGGCGTGCAAGGGGGTCTTGATGGATGGAACTTCAACACCATGGTGAAGAGGCACGGTCACGAGAAGGTTGTGGATGGCTATTTCAATATAATCGTAGATTCAATGAGAAGTGAAAGGCACTAGGTACTTGGGAAAGAATTGCAAGTGAAGATGTGGAAAAGGAGAGAAAAA
The DNA here is from genome assembly GCA_022578845.1 of Hypoxylon cercidicola. Taxonomy (NCBI): domain Eukaryota; kingdom Fungi; phylum Ascomycota; class Sordariomycetes; order Xylariales; family Hypoxylaceae; genus Hypoxylon; species Hypoxylon cercidicola. The sequence goes on from MU399520.1 coordinate 98,839, forward strand.
ATGGGAAGCTTGTGAAAAGGGGTGAAAGGCTTAAGAAGTAAAACACTTGACCAAAGCATCTCGCCACATCACGCACGGGATAATAAAGGGAACTATATTTTATTTTAATTAGGTAAATTCTGTGAACGAATATCTAAATCCAAATTTCTCTGATAACAGTAAACCAACCTAGATCGCTTCACGAACCGAACTGTCCGCCTACCTCCCAACTCAAAGGAGCGTAAGGTCCGCCACCACGGCACGGTGGTCGCTGATGAACACGCCGTCCACGTAGTCGGTCAGGAACTCGACCTGGCTCGCGCGGTAGCGGTTCTCGGCCGACGGGCCGAACCAGACGAAGTCGATGCGGCTCTGGCCCGTGGTCGAGAAGCCCGTGTACGTCAGCTGGTTGGTGCCGAGCCGCGCGGCGCCCGAGTTCCACATCTCCGTCAGGTAGCCCGTGTTTGCTAGGGTCGTGTACGCGTCGCCGCCGGGGTCCGAGTTGAAGTCGCCCGTCAGCGTCACCCCCAGCGGCCCGTACTGCGCCTGCACGGCCCGGATCCGCGCCAGCGCGACCTTGATCCCCTCGCTGCGCGCCTGCGAGCTGACGTTGTCCAGGTGCGTGTTCGCGTGCATGAAGCGCGTCCCCGTCGCGACGTGCTCGAACACCCCGATCACCACCACCCTCCGGCTGCCGGCGCCCCAGCCGAACGAGACCTGGTCCGGGGTGGGCGACAGCCACTTCTGCTCGCTGTAGACGAGGCGCAGCACGTCCGTGCGGTAGAGGATCGGGTTGTACTCGCCCGACCGCGCGCCGTTGTCGCGGCCCGTGCCGATGTGGGTCCAGGGCGATCCGAGCCCGCTCTTGATGTCGCTGAGCTGCGCGTCGAGCACCTCCTGCAGGCCGATGACGGTGACGGCGCCCGCCCCCGGCGCGTTCGCGATCGACGTCTTCAGCTGGTTGATGAGGCCCGTGCGGCGTTCCGACCACGGGCGCTCGTTGGTCTCGCGCGATGTGGCCGCGTACCGGATGTTGTGCGAGATGACGCGCAGGGGTAGGCTGGCGGCCATGGTTACGTCTGCGATGGCAAAGAGGCCGGCGAAAACGGCGTGGAGTTTCATCTCGAGAGGGACGCTGATAGGAGTGGAAAGTTTAAAAAAATTCCAAGGACGTCCGATATCCGAGGTACCCGATCTCCGCACGACGTTCGACCATTTATAGTCCGATCGACCGACGTGCTGGGATCACGAATGAGGCCTGGTACTACACCATCCCGTCTGTTAAGCTTCCGCTTCAGGAAGGTTGGAGATAGACGGCCTACGGTGGTGTTCCGAGGAGACACGTGGGGTAGCATTGGATCTCGCAAGTCGCTTGGCCTGCACGTTTTCGGGACAAATGCCGTGTCTTGCCAAGAGACGACGATGGTACGATAGTAGGGTGATTGGGGTTTTGAAAATCAACGTTTATTGTAATCATCGCATCTTTATATGGTAAACTCTTCGCGTCTATCAACTCCCCCTTCCATGGGAAAAGATGATGTCTTATCATCGATCACATCCATCATCACTATGCTCTATGCTAACAATATCTTCGCATCCCATAGCTATATCCCGTCTGTAAGTACTGCCGAGAGACTACTCCGTGCGTCGACGCTTTGCCGCCGAACCGAACGTCTCTTCAAACGTCTCCGTTTTGATTCCTCGCTCATCCTTGTGTCGCAAACTGTTGACATTGGCTTGGAGGTCGTTGATACGATCGCCGAGACTATCTATGGTCGTGGTTTTCTTGCCGTTGGTGTTGGTTGTATTGATCCCCAATCTCCAAAACCCGTAATTGACCCTTGCTGTCAAATCGGCGACTTCCTGCTGCAGTGTCTGCAACGTGCTCTGGTTGCCTTGGGTATCGGGTTGGCTCCCCGATACCAAACGATTGACAGCCTCGTTGACTTTGTCAACAGTGCTTCCCAGTTCTGCGACTTTCCGACTTTCTGAAGACAAATGATCGATGACCTTGTCGAGCTTGCTATTGATGTCTTCCAGGTCTTTGCTGTTCTGGCCTTGGGAGTTTCCTGATGACAACTGATCCACTGCTTCGTTGATCTTGGTGTGCAATGTCTTCAAGTCTTGGGGGTTGGTGTTGGTGATCAGAGTGTCAACCTTTGAAACGAGATGATTGACCGTAGAAACTATGCCGTTGGCAAACTGTTGCCTACCCGCCTTTGCGATAAAGCTGGTGCATGCATTCGTGACTTGTTGCTGGAACATTCGTCTATCGGATTCGACGTCTACTTCGGGGAGTTGGTGGCCATTCGTGATTTTTCCAACTTCCTCGTTATCCTCGTAGTCTTGAATGTCAGCGTCGGCATCCTCCTCGAGTTCGCTGTCTTCGGCGTCCTTCTCAAGCTCTCCACCTTCATAATAGGGACCGTTAGGGATGACGCGGATGATGGGGTTGAGAGTCAGATAATTCTCCCAAAACTCAGGGCGCCTCAAATGATTTTTCGGTTGTAACAACCAAACCAAACCTGCCGCCTTGATCTTGGTGCTGATGACGGTTGGCATAATGCCAAAGCCGTTCCTGGCGTCTCCATTGATCCTCAAGGCCTCCAGGTCTGACGAATTGGGCAATTCTACCTTGCCCATGACTTCTGGGTCCCATTGGCATTTGGCTCCTGCGTTAATCATATCGTCGATTTGATCCCGTACTTTCTTATACAATCGGTTGTTGCTTGGCTGCCGTCCTTGGTGAATGTGTACCAGCTTCGAAACGACTTCGGCGACGTTGAACCAAGGTCGGATCGGCACTTCCTTGGTGAGCCTTCGCCAATACTGCATTCCCGCGGCCGACTCGATCAGTTGTGAGTCAACTTGTAGTGGACTTTGGCTCTGCGTTACTCCCGGTCTATGTTGCCTAGGTTGTGAACGAACTTTCTCCTTCCCCCGCTTCTTCTCGGCCTCCTCCTCTTCTGCATTCATTGCTGCCGTAGTCGCCTTCTTCGTATCATTGCTGGAACGAAAAGCAAGGAACTGATCCAAGGTTGGGTCGATGTTGAAATCTCCCCAATTGAAGTCGTTGAAATGGTCGGTCTCTGCAAAGTCGTGATTAGTATCGTAAACTGGCTCTTGGTGAGCTATTGCTTTGGTCGGCTTGGTAGGCTTGGTCAATCTCGATGAGGAGGTGGCCAGTGAATCTCTCGCTCTTGGTGTCTTAGTTGGCAGTGCTTTGTTGGTGGGTGCTTGGTATCGCGATGGTTCCTCTTTGAATCGGCGGAGTCGTTTCTCTGGGTTACTTTCCGCTCCACTATCAGATCCTGCGTCGCTCAGGTCACTGATTTGTGGTTTGGCATTGTCAAGGTTGTCATAGCGAGACATCCTGTCAACAGGGACTTCTTCTGGCCGGAAATCGACTTCGTGCTATAGGTCGTGTATTATTACGTGTACCATCGGCCAGTGATGTGACACCAGGCTGCCCATTAACAGAAAGGGGTGGGATAATAGAGTGATAGTACGGTGTATGAGGAGTCCATCCCCAGCTGAAAAGAATGGGAAGGATAAAAAGGAAGAAGAGAGGATGGAATTTGTTTTAACGACGACCAAACCGTGAACGCCCTTTCCGTTGCTTAGGGAAGTGGCGCTTTTTCGTTTGCAAACCAGGTACGTAGGTACTGGCCAATTCCCATGGCGATCACTCGGGGGAAGCCATAGAAACGTGGTAGGGCAGGTGCCCGAGGTTGGCAGACAAACGGTGCCATGTGTTTTCTATTTAAAGTGTATCTACGAAATATTTTCCTGTAAACGTGCACCCTCGCTTCTCTAGACGCTCAGCAGCCGGACTTTTCATCTTCACCAACCTACCTAAATACTATAGAAATCGCCAGTATGGACAGCAACATTGCGGATACGATGACAGATATCCAGGCGATACTGGAAGATTGTACCAACGCCTCAAAGATTCTCGGCAAACGTATGGATCAGATTTCGAGCCGAGTCAAAGAGTTCTTTAGCCGTATTGGTCAGTTCCAGATCCACACGGAGGGAGATGACTTTGTAGAGAGACACAAACATGATGTCTCGGAGGCTTTGGTAAGTGTCCAAAGCAAGATGGACTCTCGCTTTGAGGACATCTTTGCAGCCATGAATCGACTGGAGGAGCTTCTAGATGAAGCCGACAAAGAGATGGACGAGTCCGAGGCAGCTGTGGATGCGAGCAACAAGGCAACGTATGTATCCTTCACGTGTATCAACCTATTGAAATAGACAGAAACTAATCCGGGTGTGAGGACAGCTAACGCCATGGCAAAGTTCTCACCGACTTAGAGATGAAGCCGCTCCGACCTCTGTAAGACAATACCACACTCGACAACTTTCTGTGAACAGCAGTGCAAATCCTAAACATGCCAGACATGTAAGTACTACACCTCCATTCTAGAATGGCCGAGATGAATCACTAACAGATGTTCATAGCAGCTCGTGATGGGAACGAGGTTTCACGCGTATCGATAGAGGGATCTCGACAGCCAAAACAAAGCAGGTTATTTCACGATCACGGCATTCATTCGCTTGATGAATAAGGAGGCATTCTCGCTGGATACAGCCTGCAAAGACTTGTACTACAGCACCTTGGCAAAGGTTGCTGGTCTCGGAGTTCATAGACGCTGGACATGTTCTCGGTAGCTGAATAGCAAGGCTTCTCATTTCCTTCTGCCATAGTTCACGATCCACGAACCGTGAATTAGTGAACCACAATGATTTCCTGGGTACGTAAGCTGTCACCTATGCCGGAGATTAGGTAGATTCAAGGCTGAGTGACCTCATCTACCAACCTGTTATTAATAGACCACCTGCCTAAGGCGAAGAAAGCACCGATCCAACCACAGTCTCTAATGATCTCGTACAATGAACATGGAAGTCTCTCCATCTACATCCATATTAGTGGGTAGACTCGGTTGAGAAACAAAGCCAAAAATACCATTGATCAGCCTAAAATCTAAAGGCCCATCGAATGTCGTAGAGCGAGAGCAAGAACATTACCGGCAAACCCAGGAAGAAGCAGACCAAAAGTCCATCTAGATCAACACTATGTACAAGTCGTAAAGTTCCACCACATTGACAATGCGTATGTACACCCACCAGGCTCCATGTCGATCCATCATTCTTCCCAGTCGTCCCCCCCCTTCGCTAGCTCGGCAGCAAAACTAGGCCTAGTCCTCGGTAGGCGTCTCGTCGATGGCGTCGTTGCTGCGCTGGCAGCCACTTTTGGCGACGATGGCCGCCGGGCAGGCGACCTGCTTGAATAGCTATTTTTTCTCGTAATATTACAAAGTTTAATAGGGTGGCTTTAAGAAAGTGTTCACTTTGAGACTCTAGAATGTAAGGAATAAGATGCCGAAACGACATGTTTTTTTTTGTACTTACGTAACGCGTCGTCTGCCCCGTACCCGACGCCCCCTGCGCCGACGCGAGGCCCGCCAGCGCCGGCAGCACCAGTCCTAGGATCGTCGTGAGCTGCATTGCCTTTTTTTTTTATCTCGCTCTTTATACCAACGGTACTTGTGCGTGTGTTAGTATCGACGCTTGTATAACAACGGTGGTAGAAAGAGCGAAAAACGAACAAAAAGCAAGCAATTCGGGAATCTTCGTCGTCTTTTAATAGCTTTCCATGGTTCCTACTGAGCTAATTGGCATGGAAAAGCCGCCGATCGTATCCCCCTCACTATATGGCCCACCGGAAGTAGCAATATGTTTCCATCACTATGGCATTTCTGGGCACTTATCGTTGAGGTGTTCCTGAGTCGCATGGTGAGCCGCTGGTGGGAATCTTGCGTGGGCTCGATAAAGGGCGAGTATAGGAGATCGACACAGGCAAGGCCATGTTGATGGATCGGAACCAAACGAGGTGGAGTCAGGGTCTGGCAAAATTAGGAAGACCATCTGGAAAAAGACCCGGTGTCCAATAGCCGACGGGAATCTACCTCCGTGAGGTCATATACTAGATACAGGGCTACTTATAGGAACCCCTTGGCACATCCCCCACACAGGCAGATGCGGAGAAGGTGTATGGGGCGTATCTAACTCTGAATCATAGCTTGAGCGGTCATATTCACTTTGGTTCGTAGAACGTCATCTATGAAATTCGTGAATTCATCAAATGAAAGAACGGGAAATAGGAGCTGCAACTATTGCAGGCTCACCTATTCGCAACTTTTGGAGTATCTTCAACGCAGCGCAAGCCTGAGCATCCTATAACATCACCCATGTTCCTTCACAACTCCATACCGCGATAACCGTATACGAGGGGGTATCTGGTAGAGCAACCTGGCTAAGGAGTCCCCGTCTACCATCCCTCATCACGGCGTCGACGGTCCCCATCATTCAAAGCATCACCAAAGCGGCTGATGACTGTATCCATGAAACCACCTCCCTCCTCGTCATCGCGGGACTCCTCACGGCGTTCGTATCCCTCATCACGACGTCCGTATTCTTCACGACCATAGCCACCCTCCTCGCGACGGCCACCGTACTCATCTCCACCTCCACCGTATCCGCTTTCCTCACGTTGGTTCCAGCCGCTGGACTCTCGATAGCTATCGTCGTTGGTCTCGTATCGACGCTCGGTGCGCTCCTCGTAGCCACCGCCGTAGTTCGGGCGAGATTCGTTGCGTTCCTCGTAACCGAAGCCGCGGCCGTCATCGTCTTGTTCGTAGCGACGGTATTCATTAGCCTCGCCGCCTCCGGATTGTCGACTCTCCGAATACTCGGCCTGGCCGTAGCGGTCTCCAGAGCGGCCGTACTCGGTACGGCTCTCGCTGTACGAACCATCGTCGGCCTGGCGCCTACTACCGTATGATTGCGTCTCGTCGCTCTTGAATGCACCACCTAGAAGAGAACTACCAATGGCCCCAAGGATTCCGCCCCCAGAGCTGCTAGACTCTTGGTTACCGAAGCTAGGCAAGTTAACTTGTCCACCAGATTGAGTGTTAACGAAGCCAGAGATGCCGCCAGTGACACCTTCAACGATAGCACTTGCGGCGGTGTTTGCAATTCGGTCTTCCATAGTCCCGCCTTGGCCGAAGTTCTTGTGCATACCAAGAGGCTTGCCGCAACCGTGACCGGAATCCTCGACACCTTCCTTGTGGTTCTCACCGTTCTGAACACCATCGCGAGAGAGTTTCTGACGGTATTCGTCCTTCGCACCCTCATCCATCTCGCTCCACCACTCCTCAATGGAACGGAACATGATTTCACGGCCGTCGCGTGCTCCATCTTCTCCCATGTCGCGTTGGGCCGGGTGGTGTAGAACACCAGAAATGATACGGTTCATCAGGCGGTCAATATCGATACCCTCGTCGTCCCAGGCCTCCATAAGCTGGGGAACTACCCAATAAAGGACCTTGCTAGCGGTCTTGCCTGCAATTTCGTTGAGGATCTAGACAGGATTAGCAATGTGAATCCCTAGGCCCAGAAGTTACTTACGTTGGAAAAGTGGTCCTTGGAGAGCATGGAGTGCGTGGGGTCACTGCATCTATCGTCGTTGAAGACAATATGCTGCTCGTTCTCGCTGCTCGCAATGATCTCCGACGATCCCGTGCGTAGCTCGTTCTTGACCTGTTGGATAATGGGGACGACAAAAGGCGCCATTATAGAGAACACCCACATTGACATCTGATCCTCGAGCTGCTCGATGATTTGAGGCAAGATAGGGATTTTCTCAATCGCCTCACTGATGCCTTTCATGAGTTCGTCGTGGAATTCAATAGCAGGCATTATCTGCTGGAAGACTTCCTGAATGTACTGCGTGAACTCCTCCGGGTCCCTCGGAGAGATGGATGTGTTGGCCATTTGCGAGTTGGCGGCATTGCTCTGAATGTCTTCCAGTTTCTGCTTCTTGTCGCCGCCGCCGCCGCCAAAGATACCGTCGGGAATCTTGTCGAGGAGTCCTTCTAGAATGCTAGTGTCGTTCTTTCTCGAGTTCTCTTCCAGAGTACCCTCGAGTTCCTGGATTTCGTTCTGCGTCAACTTGTCCGAGACTGTGTAGTCTTTGGGTTAGCTGTGATGTACAGGTCCGAAAGAATATGCCGGGCGTATAACTAACCTTCTCCAGTGACGGAGTGTAGGAAGTCGACACCTCCAAAAGTACCGGTAACGCAAGGGTAGACAGAGTGACGAGCGCCAGGAATTCGCAGCTTGGTGTCTCGGCCGACGTGCGGGAAGACATCACGCTCGCCTAGTTCAATAAGCGCGAGTTCCGTGTAGTTGCTATGGGCCAGGAAGTCTATTCAACGTTAAGTCAGATTAATTCAGACATAAGCTAGGAGCCAATTCGGCGATGGGTTTGGGAATAGTGTTACCTTCTAAGCAGTGAAGCCCAGTACCAAGTAATCGTAGAGCCTCGTAAAGATCACTCTTCCTGTGGTTTCTCTTATAAGATCGACCAAGCTCAATGCAGCGGCTAAAGAGACGTCTGACGTGAAGGGCGGAAGTCATGATGTTAGCACGCTCGTTGGCAATGTAATTCTTCAGTCCAGTCTCCTCGTCAATAGCGAGTTCGACGCGTTCATCAACGGGCCCTCGAAGTCTTCGGTCATACTGGCGGGCGTCTTCGTTTTCGGCATAGTTCTTGGGGTTGTCGATATGATCTTCAGGTCGGTAGCAGCCGAGGCGATCGGCAGTGACCTCGAACTCGGCAGAACCATAGCCAAAGCTGAGGAAACCAAGGACGCAGAGTAGTAGACGGATAGCTTCCGCGGATACCGACTTGACCGTACCGACATCGATAGCCTGAGAGTAGTCTCGAAGCCAGTTGCCGAAGTAGACACGAGAGACCATAAGCTTGTCAAACTTTTTGCCCCCGACGGCTCGGGCCATCAAGATGGAAAGGAGGGTGTCTTCAATGTCGCCATGACGCCCTGCACACAATATTAAGTTAGATGACTATTTTTAGCAAGCTAAAGCCTCTTGGCGTAGGGGGGAGGACCTACAGTTTTGTCCCTCGACTCGAGAGATACCTGTGAATATAGTGTCAGCTTCGTTATCATAGGATTTGCTTGGCGCAAAGAGCCGTGGACAAAAACATACCGGCAATGTTACCAGCACCGAAAGCGAGAGCTGGACGAGCGAACACGAACAGGAAAACTAACCCTAGAAGGGCAGGGAAAGGCTTGAGGGTGATCATGCTGGGCTCTCCCTTTGATGTTTATCGATATAGAATATTGCTGTGGCTCTTGCTGTGAAGGATGGTGAAAATGATTGAATGAGGAATCTGACCTCAGACTAGGTTGGTCGTGAAGGGAATCTGATTTAATAGGATAATAAACAATGACCAGATAAGACGGTCAAGTTTATTATTTATTATAGGGTGACGTGACGTTATGGGATACCTATCCTATTAAAGGACGGCGCATTCAGACTAAGGAGTTGGGAAGAAAAAAGGAGGGGGAGGGGTAGCAGGAGAAGCTTCAGCTTTACTGGGGCGGCGCGTTACGTATCCCTGTGTTTAGTGCAACCTGATCGCCAGTTTTTGGAGGGGTCGTGTTGGAGGAGCAGGGGCGAGCCAGGGAGCTTTACTGGTTCCTGTTTCAACTTGTAGAGCTTCTTCAGCTTTTACGGCTCGTACAGTGTGTCTGCCAAGCCACCGATACAGGTTTTACGTGGGAGCTATTCGATCATAACTGAAACCGATTTATGCCGGGACGAGAAAGGAAAGGTGCATACTGTACGTTAGCTTATCTGTCAGTCTGTCCAAGTATCTCGAAATAATGGTTGCTGATAATCTAGATAGATAACGATAACAAGCGCTACATTTCATACCGTGTCATCCAGTTTGTCACCTACGGTGCATGGCAGCAGGGATCCGGCGCAGCGTCAATGCGGCAAGACGTTAAGCTTCACGCGTGGCTTGGGTAAAAACGTGTAAACGCCTGGACACTGGAGTGTTACTGTAAATAAATCTATTAAAGACACTAACTTAGAGCGATTAATATAAAACATTGAAGTTAACAATTAGACGATGTAATTATATAGATACCTAAGTGAGTAATTAATATAATAGAAGTCATGCCACAAGCAGCTTTGTTAATACATATCCTAAGAGTTTATTATGTTGCCAAGCCGGCATCTGTAACCGGGTGGCATTGCACTTCGATCTATCACCGTCGGGCGGGACCTCACCTCATAGAGCAAACGGAACGGAAGAATACGATATCCGGCTCATGATCGAATGGGCTGATCCACTGTACTTATCGGGAGCCGCCATCAATGTAACATCAAAGTTCACGTACCGTTAGGCTTGGGCTTAGGCTTTAGTATGTATCCGATGATTGTAAATAAAAAGAATAGAGATGGACCTTGGCTTAAGCTCCAATGCCTTATACCTTCTGTCATGCCTTATGTCACGTAATGACATCCGATGCGTAGCTTGATCACGAAGTTATCCGGAGTCACTTGAGACGGACTCTCCGTAATATAGACGGGGTGAAGGCTGCCTAGTCTCTACCTAGGTACGAGCTTTGCGGGGTACATTTAGAACGCGGCCTCCAAGGCGAGACTCATATATTTATAGATCAATGCCATGAACTCTTGACAAGGCTGGTTGAGTTATCGGTGCTTTATATGCAAATTTGTTCTAATACAATGTTAACCAGTTGCTGTTATTCTGGGATGATGCAGATGCTAAGTTATAATAAGGGTGGAATGAGGGGTAGACTGTTTGACGAATTGACAACAATGTCATAGGTAAGGTCGCCAGTTACTAGGCTGTATTATGAGCTATCTTGCTAGTAACAAAGTGACCATGTTAAGTGAAAGAGGAAATAAAGCTGGAAGCTTGGGACGTATACAATACGCTCGTTCTAGTGAAATGCAAATTGCAATGGTACCTTAGGTAGGTAGGCACATGGCCTGTGACAGTTCCTATTATACCTAGACCTAGGCAGGGAAGTACACGTAAAATGTCCAACTGTCTAGTGGTATGGTGTACATACGAGATATAGGTAATGTATGTGGCATGGCGAATTTATGGTAAATCAGTACGTTACCTACCGCAGTTCATCTACAGGAGTGCCGTGGTGGGAGCGTTACTTTTCAGGTACAAGCGATAGACGACGTGCTCTCAAGGGCCGGAGCTCAAGGAACATTAATAAAGGTAGTGGAGGGCTCATAAGCATGGCTCCTAGAGCATTCAAAATGGGCAGCAATAGCTAATATCGTACTGAAGGAGACCTGTGGAAGCAGGTTGTGAATGAAGAGCAAGCGCTGCTAAAGTACCCGTACCCACGTATTGATTTGGCAGTGCATTGCGAGCCTGGGAGGGCGAAGTTGGTTGGGCAAGTAACCGTCTATCTGTTAAGTGTTGCTAGTGTCGCTTATTCAGTGATGAGACCATCTAGCTGGAGCGAGTGTCAATTCCTGCACAGAGTATAAGGTGGGGCAAGATGGCAGACGTTATCACTGAGAGACAGAGGTAACAAGGGAGTGCTAGGGTTCTATTAGTTGACGAGCGTCGCAGAAAAGAGAAATATGCAAGCAATCAGTGATAAAAAGCTACCTCTATGGCGGATGGCTTAAAGAGGTGGGCCAGAACTGAAGAGAGTGACGGGCGCAGGTGCTCAATTTCAAATTTCGGTGAAAGTGTGCGCGCTGGAGCAACGCTGAAAGGGACGCTGGACTTGAGAGGGCGTTGGGTATCTGGGGGGTGGGTTTGACCCTGAAAAATCAGAAGGCGACGGGGAAGAACCGGCAATTGCCGCCGCTTTAGGCGCTTCCACTGGAGGCGCTGATATGATTTGAGGGGTGACAGGTGCACTGTCTCCGCCGAGCCAATCGATTTGCAGCTTGCGCAGGGCAGGTGCAACCATCTAATTGAGAACCTGATAGGACGCTGGACGCTGGACACTGACAACACCAAAAAACTCCAGTACTTGTACACTTCTTCAGCGTGTATCCAGCAACGCGAGTTTCAGAAGTCACTCTCTAAAGGCCCTATCAATCCAGCGACGGCTTCAGGGCATCAACCACTAGCCGTTGGCTGCATTTGAAACCAGAAAACTTAAGAGAAACGTGTGCAATAATTGTTGAACGACGAGATGCGAATATCCGATATGGGCAGTATGCATCATTTCTCAATCGCATTGCGACGTGATGGTAGAAGGCGACTTGCGAGAATAACAAAATGATGAGGAGGGGAAAGTATCGCTATAATTTCTCCAGTTGGGTTGGTTCCATTCCGTGCCTGCTGATTTTTTTTTCTCTCTTCCACAGGTAGGGGCTGGGCTGATTTGATTTCCACCCTCCAAAATGCAGACGCGACATGTCTTTTTCAGGTGACACTACAACAAGCGCCATAAACATGATATATAAAATTCGTATCAAACAACCGAATTCCACGGCTGTTCCTATGCAAACTACATGAGATGATAGTTACCATCCATCTGAGTGAGAGAACCAGATTTAATGGAATTGCATAGAGAGATGCGAGTAAAATAAATAATTGTTTGTGTTGGGACTCAGGTACCTGCTACAAGTACCTACTAGTACATAAGGTACATACACGGTAGAGGGACGTTGCTGCGAGGCGAGCTAGCCCACCAGAGTGCAGAAGACCCCCCTGGTAACACCCCTCCCCCTCAGTGACCAAAATTGATCAGGGCACTGATTTGAAAAATCAGCAAGCCTGATGTCCGCCATATTTAGAGTGCCCCGCCCCTCCCGTCAAAGCACCGAGCCCCCAAAACTTTCTTTCCCCCAACTTCCCAATTCCTCACTATTCTTTCAGCGGTCACCTTTGCCCATCCACCTGCCCTTAGGTACAAACAGCGAGGCCAGACAGCTTTCTTTACACGTCAAGCTACCACTATCAACGCCAACAGAACCCAACACACCCAAGCCCAGCGCACTCAGCACGGCCAAAGCACAAGCACCCAAGAGCCCACGCCTAAGGTAAAAAGTCAACTCCCTAAGCGACAATGCCTCGCCCCAAAAAGTCGGACCCCGTCAAACAGCCTGCCGCTGTCGCACCGGCACCATCCATGGTCCCTATGGCGATGCAGCCGATGCCCCAGATGCCGCCTCAGCCTATGCAGCAGCCTCTCGCTGCCGGACCTGGAGCGCAGCCACCCCGAACCATTGGCATTGAAGAATTCGTTCGAGTTCGTGACAGCGTAAGTCGACCATTTTCTCTTCCCTTTTATTTCTCTTCATTCTCGTTTCAATTGACATTCCCCTCTCTATTCAATTACACGTACGCTGCGATGTAGAGAAAAATGTCTTGTATTTCTCTGGGTCGTTTGTATATGGCAGCGAGTCTGATAGAGACAACATTGCTTGTATTACTCAATGTACTATTACCTGACGGGCGAGTCTGGCGTCATCCTTTAAGCCATAACGAACCTTATCAGATACGCGTCCCGTCGGCATCTGTTTACACAGCGCCCGACACGCTATGGCTACCTCTTTTTCACTTGACATGACACTTGAATTGAGCAAGCATTGTACTGACATTCCCATCAGGTCCATGCAAGATTTAACACCATCACTGGCCTGATGAAGAGCTTCTCAGATGACTTCTTGCGTCAGACCAACCTGCTCATAGGAGAGCCGGCCCCCTTTGACAATGGTGCTGGTCATCTGCAGAATCTCATCAACCTGGATGGAATCGTCGGCGCCCCGCTACCTGAGTTCGGCGTCCACGTTGAGGAGAAGAAGGAGCGCAAGAAGCGCACTCATGATCCTAATGCTCCCAAGCGACCCTTGACCCCCTACTTCCTCTACATGCAGACGGCCCGTCCCATCATTGCCAATGACCTAGGACAGGAGGCTCCTAAGGGCGCCGTTCAGGAAGAGGGCCAGCGCCGCTGGGCATCCATGACTCCTGCTGAGAAGAACGTAAGTACCCCAAGCGATACTGTTCAGTATATATAGCTGACACTAACATTGCAACCAGGCCTGGAATAACGCTTACCAGTTCAACCTTCGTCTGTATAATGCCCGAGTCCACTCGTACAAGGCTGGTAACCAGGATGCTCGCAACATGAGTGACCCCGACGCGCTTGCCTACGCTGATAACAATGGCATTGCCCAGCCAGTCTTGTCTGGCGAGGAGGTCTATGCCCCCAATGACCAAGATGCCATTGCTGAGCAGCTGCAGATGGCGGTAGCACCCGCCATCGCCGAGCCCGAACAAATTCAGACCCCGAAGGCTAAGGTTACCCGCAAGCGTAAGAGTGCTGCGGCCGAAGTCGACGAAGGTGAGGCGAGTGCCGCTAAGACCGCAACGCCTGCCAGCCCTGACAAGAAGCGCAAGAGAGCCTCCAAGGTGGCAGAAACCCCGGAAGAGCCTAAGAAGTCCAGCCGAAAGAAGAAGGCTACTTGATTGGGTTGACAAGTATTACACGGCCATTCATATATGCTCTGCGCATTCATCCTGCGTGGCTACCGAACTCGTTATTACCTAATTTTCACCATCCGTTCGCGATATGACAGCATCGCAGAAACAGGAAGAACCTTTGAGACGATTGTAGGCTTGCAATGTGCCAGGCGGGAAATACCTGGACAGTTCGACTGTTGGTCAGCACATTACTACCAGAAACGACCTGGTAATAACGGAAGTGCTGGAGACTCTTTTAATGTTGTGTTATGACTGATGAACTCATACACCGATCCTCAGGAGGTAGGATCGGACGGCTTTCAGACGAATAGGGCTGCTGGTCGGGAAAGGAATACTTGTCAAGTGCGTACATTTACGTGGCTGCCAGCAACGCAAGTCTTGCTCATGACTGTTCCGGTCCCCTTTTTCCATTCTTTCCCGTGTTTTTAGTTTTGTAAGATACTGTGATGCTCCTGAAGGTGGATGGTTCCTATATGGGAGGACACGGAGGAGTCATGACTCCTGGCTAGGTAGATTAAGGGGATTAAGGGATTTGTCAAGTGCTGAATTCAAGTTATTATACCCATGAAGTCCTTTGTCTTCTGTCGTGATCCGTAACAGTATTGCGGTCGGTCTGGCCTAGCCCATGTATCCCGATAGCGTGTAAATGCTTTCAAAAGTCAGGTCTGCCTGGTAGGCAGGCAAGCTGCCTATTAGCTTTTATCCCAACACGGCCCGTAACAATGACGCACCCAGGTAGGTACCTCCAACTCAAGTACAACCTGTCACCTATGATTTGTTTTCTAGATTGGGGACTTGTCGAACGATCTTCGTAGACAGGTGAAAGTAAACAGTCGTCATAACGCGAACATAATCGGGCTGTGCAACCTCTAACCTCGAAGTACCTACCTCGTACCCGATAATTATTCAACGCGTACGGGAATATAACCGGAGTACAAAGGCACCGCTAGCTTGATCCCTTGTAAGCGCGCGTCCAGCGACCGCTTACTGTCTACTAACGTCCACGACGAGCCCCGAATTGACCAATCAACTTACACCGACGACCGGCGAAAGCCCACTGCTGCTTCAGCGGCACGTCATCCAGCAGCTAAGCTTGAGGTGGAAGCTTCAAAATGCCGCGTCGCGCGCTCTTGCTCACGAACAGTGAATCAGGTACCCAGATAGCTGTGTGACCTTGCTACTACGACGCGATGGATGTACTGTACTAACAGCAGTAGTAAGCTACCACAGGCCTCCAAAGGACGTCGGATTGAACAAGAACGTTTCATTTTTTTAGATCAGCCATTGAAAATATCGACAGGATAGACGCCTACATGGCAGCTAAAGTGATCGAATCGAAACACCACGCGTAAACGGGACAGCTTCCTCAGTATTGTCTTCTGGCATCCGTAACCTGGCCCCATTTTGCCGCTCCCTCCCGCGTAGAGCCCCGTCTCCATGTAAGCAGCCGATACACGCCCCACCCCCACGACTCAGTTAGAAACCGGATTTCCCGGCGCACCCCAACCCACCACCACCCGTATGTTAGGTAGGTTAGACACCTAGTAAACAAACCAAGCCTGGGTAAGCGGGAGCTCGGTGGCGGGCTCGGCCTTCATGAGGACGCCGTCGGCCTCGACGACGTAGCGCTCGGGGTCGACGCGCATGCGGGGCATGGCGTCGTTGTAGCGCATGTCCTTCTTGCCGACGGCGCGGCAGCCGCGCACGGGCTCGACGCGCTTGCGCAGGCCGTACGTCAGGGCCGGCGCGCCGTGCGCCGCCCGGTCCAGGCTCGCCTGCGACACGAACAGCACGCTCGACTGCGGCACCATCGGCGCGAACATGGGGCGCGCTATGACGGGCTGGACAGTGGGGATCGAGGCGTTCGGGTCGCCCTGGGTATGGTGTTAGTATTCGTAGAGGGGGAAAGGGAGAGCTTATGGTACAAAGGGGAGTCAGAAGGAGAACTCACCATCATCGCATAGGCGATCAGCCCGCTCTTGATCACCGTCGTCGGCTTCGCGCCGAACCACGCGGGGTCCCAAACCACCAAATCGGCGAGCTTGCCGACCTCGATACTGCCTACAAGATGCCCCATGCCCTGCGCGACGGCCGGGTTGACCGTGTACTTGCTGACGTACCGCTTAACCCGGAAATTGTCGGCACCGGTCCCCTCGTCCTCGGGCAGGAATCCCCGCTGGACCTTGTTCTTATGCGCCGTGTTCCACGTGCGCAGGACGACCTCGCCGCAGCGGCCCATGGCCTGGGAGTCGGAGCTCATCATGGAGATGGCGCCGAGGTCGTGCAGGACGTCCTCGGCGGCGATGGTCTCGGCGCGGATGCGCGACTCGGCGAAGGCCACGTCCTCGGGGATGTCGCGGCTGAGGTGGTGGCACACCATGAGCATGTCGAGGTGCTCGTCGAGGGTGTTGCGCGTGTAAGGGCGCGTCGGGCTCGTCGAGCTCGGCAGCACGTACGGGTGCTCGACCACGCTGATGATGTCCGGCGCGTGCCCCCCACCCGCCCCCTCCGTGTGGTACGTGTGGATCGTGCGCCCTTTGATCGCCGCGATCGTCGACTCCACGTACCCGGACTCGTTGAGCGTGTCCGTGTGGATCAGGCACTGCACGTCCAGCTCGTCGCATACGGTTAGACAGGAGTCGATGGCCCCGGGCGTCGTACCCCAGTCCTCGTGTAGCTTCAGGCCGCAGACGCCGGCTATGATTTGCTCGCGCAGCGCGAGGGGATCGCTGTCGTTGCCCTTACCTGTGATGCCAACGTTGATGGGGAGCTCGTCGCATGCCTGTAACATCTGCCGGATGTAGTTGGCACCCGGCGTGCATGTAGTAGCATTGGAGCCGGCGCTTAGGGTAGATACGTGTTAGCCGCCGCATACCCCATAGCACAAGAATTACTTACCTGGGTCCGGTACCACCGCCGAGAATCGTCGTAACACCCGAGGCGATAGACTCGTAAGCCTGTTGGGGACAGATGAAGTGGACATGCGAATCAAAGCCACCTGCCGTCACAATCTTGCCTTCGCCAGCAACGACGTCCGTGCAGCTTCCCACGATCATGCCCTCCGTAACGCCGTCCATGACGTCCGGGTTGCCGGCCTTGCCAATACCAACGATCATCCCATTTTTGACTCCGATGTCTGCCTTGTAGATACCAGTATAATCCACGATCAGTGCGTTCGTCACCACCATATCCAGGGAATCGACATCCGAACACCCAGTCATCTGGCCCATACCCTCACGCAACGTTTTGCCTCCGCCGAACTTGCACTCGTCGCCGTACGTCGTCAAGTCCTTTTCCACCTTGATCCACAGATCCGTAGCGCCCAGGCGCACCGAGTCGCCTGTCGTGGGGCCGAACATAGTCTTGTACGCCGCGCGGTCCAGCGAGCACGCGTCGACGAATCCCAGGTCGCCGGCGGGCTGGGGCGCGTGCGCAAACCCGGCTTTCTGGAGCGCGGCGACGATCGCCTCGGCGCGCGACAGGTCCACCTTGCCGGAGGCGAGCCCGTTGCCCCCCTTGATGACGCGGTTGCCGCCGATCTCGACCATGGTCACGGTCTTGGTGTCGCCGGGCTCGAAGCGCACGCTGGTGCCGGCCGCGATGTCCAGGCGGTAGCCGTACGCGGCGGCGCGGTCGAACTCGAGCTGCGGGTTCGTCTCGACGAAGTGGTAGTGGCTGCCCACCTGGATCGGCCGGTCCCCCTTGCTCGTCACCTTCAGCTTGATGCGCTTGCGCCCCTCGTTCAGCGTGATCCGGCCCTTGACGACCACCACGGCGCCCGGCTGCTTGGCGGATTCGTAGGCCGCCGCCTCGGAGGGCGGGAACGCGTCCGGGCTCGGGATCGGCAGGAAGCTGCCGTAGAGCGCTTTGGCCAGGTCCCCGTCTTCCGTGGCGATGGGGTCGTGCACCGTCACCAGATACGTGCCCGAGGGGAAGGTGCCCTCGACCATGATCTCGTGCAGCGTGCTGACCACGGAGGGTAGCACATGCCGCCGGCCTAGCATGGTAGACCCGATGGCCATGAGATCCGCAACGCTGTGCTGGCCATCGCGGATGAGTTCCTGGAGGTTGTTCGCGATGAGAGCCTGTGTCCGAGGTTAGTTATAGTAGATGTAAGATGCCGTCGTCACCAGGGGAAGAGATGCCCCCTTAAAAGTCGACGAGACATAAAAAAGCTTACAGTAGCCTCGGTATGGTTCAACCTGACACCCCTGGCCAGTCTTTTCTGAGCTAAGAAGCCCAGCTGTGAGATGACGAGCTTATCAAGCTAGAACGAAGTGTCAG
The DNA here is from genome assembly GCA_022578845.1 of Hypoxylon cercidicola. Classification (NCBI taxonomy): domain Eukaryota; kingdom Fungi; phylum Ascomycota; class Sordariomycetes; order Xylariales; family Hypoxylaceae; genus Hypoxylon; species Hypoxylon cercidicola. The sequence continues at coordinate 117,482 of MU399520.1, forward strand.
TCGATAGCTTCCATCCTTACAGGTCTAGATAGCACGAACCTCTTTCGGGACGAGATGCATTGTGGCAGCAGTAGCAAAGCCTGCTTGGGGCTCCTAGACACTTCAGAGTGACATGAGACTCAACCAGCAAGAGATGAAAAGGGTAAGATGAAAAGATCTAGAGCCCGTCACTAATACGGAAGCCTCAGCTAACGACATCTTATCTACGTGGGGGCTTCGAGGTCTCGGCCCACTGCATTGGGTCGACGTCTGTTACCCCGCATATGCAAGAAGGCAGAGCTCGATCAGATCGGGGAGCTGCTACATGATACCCTCTTGTCGTCGTATGTATTTCGCCAATGACACATCGTACCAGACTCGATAATAATCATCTTACGTAGCTTCCAAATCTACACTACACTAGAATTTTGGGCTTATACTTGACGTGTTTGGACTGATCTCAAGTTATAGATGTGTTGTGGGAAAAGCCCCTCTATTTGCATACCTGAGGAAAAGGGGACTTCTCATCTCCTGATCTCAAACTACACCACTCCCTCTACCTCTTCGAAGTTATACAGTATTTCTACCTACCAGGTATATAGCCAAGACACTGCACCAGAACCGGTCAGTATTATTCCTATAAAGTGCCTTGCCGGACAAACACCTTTATCACGCTCTACTGACCTTGGCACGACTAGAAACAGGTCGCATAATACTTTCTTGATTTCAGAAAGTACTCTAGTATAGTATGTTAATATGTTAAGTAGGTATTAAAGGTATTAAATACGGAGTATTCAATTGTTGTGGGCGGCGTTGTTCCTGGGAGCTTACTATGCATGACTCTCACGGGATTGGCACGAGGGGACCAACTGCATAATCTTCCTGCTTCAACCTCTTTAATCCACCGATGGCAATCTGAATTCCGTCATATCATTATATCCCCATGCCCAAGAATGAAGCAATTGCTCGACAGGGTGACTTGTGGCATGTTCTCGAAGACGTTAAACTTCAATAGGATGCCTAAAGCTAGCTATTATTGGTTGGTTTTAGTGGTGTCAATAGAGTCTTGCTTGCGCCGCAATTCGACATTCGCCACGGTCAAATTGCCCGAAAATCAGTAGTGGTATCATAATTCGAGCATGTCAGGTAAATAGCCATCTATCATGGCTGGCTTGATAGGAAGCATAGTCAAATGGTATTGTATAGATGTCCGTTCCAGCGGCACCACGACCCACTAGTCCGTGTAGCCAAAAGACACATCCATCATACGAGCTAGTACCATCTATTACTTTGTACCAGCTGTACGAATAAAGAGAGAGTTGTCGTATCACAGATCTTCGCGTCGAGAGAAATAAAAGAGCGAGCTAATACCTTTTTTATAACGATAACTAAGTCTGCGCACGAGCTATTTATTCGCCAGAATGAACACACTATCGAGATTCCCTTCGATATGCCAGTGCGCAAGGCGGAAAAGAAAGCATCGCAACCATCTTTGTAGCCCTCTTAAGCCTTGAAGCAAACCCATAAACGCCGACTTTGGTATCATGGCCATACGCCTCCCATACGCCTCCCATACGCCTCCCACCGGTATAATCTAATGATAGAAGTGATGATTTACTCCTCCACCTCTTCGTCCCAGGCCTGGCGCTCCTCCTTCATAAGTTCGGCCATGATCTCGGGCTTGAAGATCGTGCTATCGGGGTCCGAGGAGCGAGGAACCTTACCCAGGTTCGGGTCGTCGAACACGGGAGAGATGTTATCGATCCATTTGCGTCGGCGCTCCATGAGCATCTTCGTCAGGTCGCCTATTCCCGGACGAGCCATACCCGCTGCTCCGCCTCCAGCCTGGTGGCTGCCTCCGCCTGCACCACCCGGACGCTTCGACTTCTTGGTCTTGCCCATCGTACGTGTCCGCTTAAGGTACGCTCCCTGGACCTGCCCGTCTAGGTCTTCTAAGATGGTCTGGTATTCCTGGAAGGCCATGCGTTCTAAGACCAATTTCTTAAGTCGTGCCTTGCGAGCGCCGTTGATCAGGGTTTGTTCGCGCAGCTTGTCTTGCAGAAGACGCAGGCGAGCAGCAACCTCGTCGTCAAAATGACCGTCGTAATCGCCTTCGAAGCTTTCCTGAGGGAGCATGCCAATGTGGCGAAGCTCCTGCTTAATTCGCTCGTCCACTTGCGAATAGTCCAGCTTCGGATGAGTAGCTTTCTTCCAGGCCTCCATCGAAGATTCCGTCATGAAGGCAGCGGGTGGGACGCTCTTGCTTTCCTCACCCGGCGGGCCGACGCCCGAGTCGCCATTGGCCTCCTCCTTGATCTCAGAGTCTCCGTTGACGCCATTCGTCATAGGCTTATCTTCGTTGGGTTGAATCCGAGCTTCCGGGCGCATAGCTTGCAGCAATCGTGATAAGACGGGGCCAACGGACAACTTGTCGGTCTCTGCGACATCATCATCCATATTGTCGATGGTACCGCGGGCCTGGTTAGGAGCGAGCTTGGGGGAGGTCGAATCAATTGCCATAGCACCGTCTTCTTCTGCCCAGATCTCGGTGTAGTGCCTCTTGCCTCGTTTAGGTAGGACAAAGGGAGAGATGCGATCGCCACGTTCTCGTAAGAAGGCGAGATCTTCTTCGGTAAATGGGCGGAAGTAAGGTTCGGTGTAAGTCGAGAAGGTGCCGAAGCTGATCTGATTGGATGGCTTGGCATTACTGAAGTCCTTGTCGGGAGGATCGCCAGCAATCTGGTCGGCGAGATCGGTGGAAGGAAAGACAGCAACGGAATATAGCTTCTTCAATTCGTCCACGGTCATGCCAGGTTTCGCGGGAAGGATCTCGTATACGGTGGGATCGGGGAAGGTGGAGGGATCTTCACCGAAGGTCTGGAATTGAGGAGCATCTCGACGAGGAGGGGCGCCATCGTCCTCGGAGCCGGAATCGTTGTCCTCCTTGTTGTCGAGCTTCGCTTTCTCGTCTACTTCCATCGCGCCAGGTGTAGCGGGTGCAACTGGGGAAAGAGAAGAGCTGGCTGAATCGTCACGGGATAGTTTTCGTGTCTTACTATGGTCGCGAAGTGGAGAGGATCGCTCTTAAAAAAGATGATGTTAGCTCCGAGTGCTCAAATGATGAGTAAAAGGTGTGTACCTAAGGGATTGAAACAAGAAATGTGAATAATGAAGTGGGGTGGATACATGGTGGAAAAAAGGAAATATGACCACGATGTTAACACATTCGTTGCGCTGGGGGATGAGGTGCTAAACATGGTAACCCGTCTCCGCTCAACGCTCAACGTATAGGCAGTGCAGTCGAGTCGCATATATGGCATATATGCGTAGAGGCATAAACTTGGAATTAAAGCAGTTGCGTAGTAGTCGTTTGAATGGCGAAGACCAAGTCACTACTCACCACCAGTACGTGCGTCTCCTGGAGCAAGGCTATCAGTTCCCTTTCTTTTCTTCTTATTCCTTCTTCCCTCTGAATCTTCGCCTTCCCTGCGCGCGTCGTCTGCTCTGCTAGCCGTGGCCATCTCGTCGTAGTGGCTCTTTCTTTGAGCTGCGACCAGACGCATGCCCTTATCGCACCACGTTCCTCGGCGCTCGATGATCTCATTTAGCTTCCCTAGTCGGGTAATCAAACCGTCGAGGCTTTTGGAATCGGGAATGACGGCGTTGGAGGCACTCAAGTCTACCAGGTCATCGTACGTGATGTTGCGCATAGATTCCAACCTCAGGTCCAGGAATTCGGTCTCGATGGTATCGACCGGCGGGATGTTGGCGCTGGAAGGTAAGGGGAGACTGGACATGGGCGTGGTATTGCGACTGCGCTTACCCATGACACCGGCGTTCTTCTTGCCGGTGCCCTTCTGGCTAGGGTTGGGAGGCATCTCTATGCCACGTAGACCATCAAAGAGATTGACGGATGAGGAGATGGAGGTGTCGAGGATGTAGGAACTAACCTGGATGTATGGTCGATGAGGGAGGAATGGGGAAGGGAGACGGGTTGTTCGATATCATGGGGAAGATCTTCTGCTGGCCCCTGCGTTTTAGCGTACCCTTGCGTTGTGATTGGCCTCATTATGGGCGGTGGGGACGTTCTTTATCCCCCACTCGACGCGGCTGAAGAAGAATGGCGCTAGTCCTCTTACAGGATACTCAAGTAGCAAGCTAACTGAATTGGTGCGACTCTTTTACGTCGTCAAACACATGTTTACTTAATATTTCCATGGCTTCGGGAGCGAGCTGACGTCATCCCGTGTAGTTGTAGTTAATGCTCGACGACATTGTTAACCTCGCTTAGGTCCATTCACTTTCACTTACAAATGACAAGTTGCCTTGAAACTGATAATCAACTGCATTTCACGATCATTTCATTCATGAATCCGTTAAGTTTTGTATGTAAAAAGGGGGTGAACCTGTCCCAACATACCTACCACTTCTATCGTCATGTCCGAACTACCAAAGGCACGTACCTAGTACGCAATACCATGTTGTATGCCCTTTTCCGTGTCTCTCTATAGCAACAGGTACCTAGGTAGCCTTACTACGGTATATTCACTTTGTCCTCCGGCTTTGATTTGCTAAAGCCATTCACCTATCATGGTGCACGTATCATGATAAGGAGGTAGATAGCCACTTATTTGTTATACCATAATCAAGCTTTCTTTAACTCAACTGCGACGAGATAATGAGGCGTCGATGGCCACTGGCCGAGATAAGCCTTACTGCCAGCTGTCTATACGCCTATCTGTTGATGTTGCTCTATAGTCCACAAAGTCCACCCCAACTCGGCCATTAACCTTATATTGATCGGCAGCTTTAAGAGTGGATGACCCCCAAAGAGAACGAAAGAAATTCGATCACCATTTCTGAAAGGTAAGTATATTCTCTACATTCTGATGACTGCAAACCACCTCTCTTGACGAACTAGCAGGCCACTACTACTCCCCTTTTAGGATTCTAATACCCTTCTAGTGATTTGTTTCTGGGCTGGCTTGCCCGTTGTGATATACCTTGCACTGCTGACGGGAGAACCACCATTCCAAGTACCCGGTCCAATGAATGTCTAGGAGTACTAGCTGACTACTATCTGACTGACCCCTATCTACATTTGAATGCTGGATGCTAGCTACGTAGGGATATCCGCCAGGCGCTGCAAATCCTAGAGTCATCTTTTCCGACTGATCCATTCGAATCCCATCCTGGAGGAGATCAAGCCGAATCTCTCCAACGGACCATTGATGGCCATCACCGTAACGCAATAGAAGCCCGATTATGGCCGATATACCTGCTGTTTCCATACAGCACGGTTTTACTTCAACCACATCTTCTAAGGAGGCTCTCGAAAAGAAGTAACTCCTAAGCGATAGAGACTTTGGGAGGGGGGAGAACGGCCTTAAACCGACAGGATTCTTAAGTGAAATTGGAGGAGAGGTTTCCACGCCCAGGCTAAAGATACCCTCGGCGGAATATTCGAAGAATAATCGACTAGGGGCATTTTCCAATGTTTGTAGATGTCCCCAAGAATATTCCGACCAGCCTGGATGAAGGTATGGCCCTGCTGTCATTATTTGCCCCTTATTGGTTCGGAACTTTCTAGGAGTTAGATGAGTGGCTTATGAGAATATAGAATCACTTACTACCAGGCCATTCCCAGGAGGAAGCGGGTGACGTCGTGTCCATATGTCCTCAAGAAATTCGCCATCACGTAACGGCATATATAACCAGAAGCCATTCGAGCGGGTTGGGTGGTCATAAAATGATAGGCTCTCCCCTTTTCTATGAGCGTGGATATACATGAGACGTTCATTCCAGAACATGGAGTAGCCGGTTATATCTAGGTCGTTACACCTAAGTAAAGCCATTCTTGGTCTAGCTTTGTCGGTGACGCACAACGGCGCTACGAGCCCACAGGACAAATCATGGCTCGAATCCCCCATTATATCAAACCTGATCTGTGTCGTCGGGGGAGTAGGAATCTCCCACGTGCAGGTACTGACAGGGGCAAGCTCGGGTACCGGTTCGGCCCAGCCGACGTCACGAAGTTTAATGCCCTAGCAGACCATGATATTAGCATAATACAAGGCGCAGGGAAGCAAAGCGAGACGCACGTCTGTTTTACCGAGAACCTTGAGGTTTGACGAAGCTGTCTGTAAGGTGGACCACCAGACACCGAGAGATGGAGTAGCAGGAGGGACTTGCCCACAGGAAGAAAAACGAATCTGCCTGACTCCTAAGTGATCCTCAGACATATACATGCAGTCGATTCGCTGCGCCAAGTCCGGGACGAATATCACCTCGTACCCGTCACCCGGCCTATTAGTCAAGTCGGAGATATATGTTATACCCTCAAACTCGGTATAACAAGCCCACACCTTCGTTAAAAGATCCACACAGATGTCCCTGGGCCGCCGAAGCTTGTGTAAATAGCTCGCTGCTTTCAATACTGCGTACTCGCGGAGGAGGGGCTGGGCGATCATCTGCCGTAATTCAGGTGGGATGTAATGGTGACGAGAAAGGATCAGGTCCGACGCTAGGTTAGAATGAAGCCACGTCTCACGTCGCCTTGCTTCCCGCATAGAAGGCTCATACGCGTAAGAAGTCGCCAAAGAGACGTTGTATGGGTTGTGGACTACGAGCTTAACACATCCAGAATGACACATGATGTCCCCTCCGCGCGCCGTTATGCGATCATATTCGAATATCTCAGAAATACCCCCATTCTCGGTTACTGCGACTGTATTAGATGTCGTGAATTCACTGTCAGACGTAGCTACTTACTAGTGACACATTGCTCATCCTCGGAGAGTTCAAATTGGCAAAGGTGGCATCGATATGGGAGTAGGTACAGTCTTTTCAAGGCTTCCATTGTGTTCTGTACTCTGGAATATGTAATGTAACTATGTACGTAATTAGGTTGGATAAGGAAACGATATCCTTAGTGAGGAACATAAAAATCAGTGAAGGCGAAGGCCAGCCGTATTGGAATTGAGTGATGTGAGCCTTGATATATTAAAAGATTGTGTTGAGTTGAGTAAAGCAATGAAGCACAACGAACAACGCAAGAAACGAGTGTCCTTATATGTGGGTAGTAGTAGGACGGTGCACGGACCATCCAACCCTACCTACCACCGTCATCTAATCCAACCAGCCCGATCGTTATCAATTAGTTGGGGAAGTCTGACTTGCGGCACCAATACCTGCCGCATTGATAGTAATCATCCTCCTCCTTCCAGTCTTTCCTAACTGTGTATTTCTGGCCGCCATGCCTGTCTTTGAATACGTATTCATCAGGCCTCGTAAGGTGTGGAATCTTCTTTACTTGATTTGGATTTCCCCTTATGCCCATACGCATAGTCTCTATCGTAGCTTCAGAATGTTTTCAGCCAAATCCTCTAGAAGGACTTCCCGGTATATTTAATATATTATACTCAGGAGAGTATATATCAAAAAAGTGTTTTTCTCTAGACATAAGACTATCTTTGCCACAAATTTCTAAAATAGTCAAACTAAAGTTAGTATAACCGTATTTTAATAATGCCACATTAATAGGCATACTTTTTTCATTTGGAGATCTCTCACGTACGACGATGGCCATGCAAATTTCCGCCTGTCAATACCTATCATTCCTCTCGCTTGGTGGTTTAAAGAAGACAAGAGAAACATTGCCGCAGCCTCCCAGCTTCAGCGAAGGTCTATACGGAGAGCCGGGATCCCTCAAGATTTTCATTCTACGATCCCCCACAGGTCAAGACGCAAAGTCTAAGCAGACTCAATCTTCGAGCATGTCAGACGGCAAGTTATCTCAGCTAGCTCAGACTAGAATTTACTTTGTACTTTTTTCCGTCCCATTCTCATTGAATAGCCTTCCTGAAAAGTTGTCGGGTCTTGTCTTGGACACAAAGGCAAGCTAAATAGTATTTCTTTACCAGGGACGGACGTTGGTGAGGGTTGGGATTGAAGCACTGTATGACGAGGTCAACAAGTTCCTCATATACTTGCGGTAGTGGGTTTGGGGTTTTTCCTGCAATGTAAGTTTACTTCTCGAAATTTCTAAGTTGTAGTCGACGGAGACATAGTGGTGAGAGACTTACGTGACCAATGTACGATATACTCTATTATGTAATGCCATCACTGACCCTACGGCTGCCAGATCATCTCGATTTCCGAACCGACCGATAGTTGGTAGGTACCCAGCCTACCTAGTTAACATAACGTTAGCAGAATTCTTCCATCCCCGAATTGAATAGGTGATTTCCCTGGAAGCAAACCTCCAAAGAACCGTGTTTGGTATGTTATTACATTGACTTGCTCCAGATACAAAGTCGTTTGGGGTGTGTCGAGGAAGAAAAGTGAGGTATGGTGCAATTTTGTTCCAGGATGAGAATTTGGGGATTCGTTCGCGGATCGGATTGCTGTACCCAGGGTCACATGAAGTAAGTGGCTTTTCGACCTCGTAATCTCGGAGATTACTGTCAAAATCTTTGTTGCCTCTCGAAGAGATGGCTGGATGATCTCGCTACTCATATCGGACCGACTCGTTTTCCAAATGCAATGTGAGATACGTCAAATAAATGGACTATGGCTAGGTAACTTGGTAAAGCACCTGTACCTAAGAGAGTGAGTTCGGTGACTTCATTTGGGATAGCGAGTACGCCAAACGTGTCAAAAGGGGGACGGGGAGAAAAGAATAAGAAGAAGGGAGCTTAAGGCACCTACCAAGAAGGCAACTAAGGGACGCCGCAGTTTAGAATTAACAGGGAACAAGGTCCAAATCGTGTTAAAATTTCAACCTATAATCCTGTACTTTCATCTTCAGCCGTGTCTGCTACTTTGTTCTAGTAGCGAAGAACCGAGACCTGGTTGGTCTATTTTACGGGAGGCTTCTCACCGAACCCGTGGTCTGCATAGTTTGATAAAATATCAAGCATAATTGTTTCGGTAAATTGCCGGCTGCACGCCTGAAGTCGTGTTATGGCGTTGGTAAGATTGATCTTTATGTCTTTTGTAAGCCCCTATTCGCACTCATAGCCTTAGGCTCACCACCACATACCCGTAGCCTAGTTAGGTAGGTAGGTAGATGGCCACTCAACTTGTAGAATAGTGTGATATGTGATTCTTATTAGAGCTATCTAGCTTATTACCTGTGTCCTTAGGTGGGTTGCTATGTCGAATAACTGGACTGCAACTGATGGCCATTACGGAGTCGCCGGTGAGCAAATAGATTCAATGCACGCTGATTGGGAGGGGATATCCGATGCCTTCTTATGCACAGGAGTAGTTTCATTTCTTCTATCTAGTGTATGTTAATGCTGACACGTTGTGGGCGGTGTGAATGTGAACCACCCTTCAATGTAACAACAAAGTCCACATGGTAAAGAATCCAAATTTCGCTAGTTCCATTTTTACTTCGCCATTGTTACGTTGCGTCAGTGCTGAGTGCTGAGGGTACGTGGTATATACAAGAGACAGTTGATATCGGTGGCCTCTGGATGGCGATTCTATGCGGCATACAACATGATTCGCCACTATTGCGGTGGGGTTTCTTCATGTGAATATGCGCGAAAGGTTGTATAGGAGTTGTGATTCAACAAATTTTCAGTTCCCCAGATGCTTCAAAGGGAGAAAGCTGAACATCGATGAGTATACTAACTGACCGATGTTATGTGGAACGAAGATAGGGGAAGAGGTCTGTGGCTAAAGCGGAAGACATTGTGGCTAGAACAAGTTGGAAGCTGCTTGTTGATTGAACAATTCGAATCTCCAAAGCGGCAAGCCACAATAAAGCAGCCAGAGGCTATGGGGTCGCACATGCACGAATGCCGAAGCAAAACCAATCATAGCTGTCCCAGCCAGGCAGAAGACCCGTGCTGCGCCACAACGTGATCTCCCTGGCGCCGAGTATCTGCATCAGGCTGGGATTCCCACGTCCTCTCAAGGGGGGTACCAATTCACCTTAGAGGCGAAACTCGGGAAATACCGCCTAGCTACCTGCTAATCATGAATGGTGCTAGGTCTTCAGGGATATGAGGGAATTCTGACATACTGGCGATGATATCGCCAATTACCTAGACGGATTTCTTCTCATTTGACCGCCTTAAAATTAAACCCCAGATACCAAGATTGAATTACTATTACTTGCATATTTGCCCGGCAGTTCGTAAGTCTACCAATGCCTCGTCGTGTAGTCTCGTGGGACAAGGCAACCTCGTTGTTTCATATCTCGATGTAGTATCCAACATGCTTGCAAGTAGATATAAAGGATGATATGTAGAACATGCAGGATTCTTTGCTCATTGCCTCAGAGTCACTTTGTCTACTATGGCTTCCACGAGCCAGGCAAACTATGTTTCAGATACTGGGTAAGCTATGTCCGCAATCCTATATGGACGCAAAGAACTTATGGTCAAATGCCCGTCACTGATCAAAGTTTAGGGGAGTGGAAAGTCAGAAATCAACTCCAGATCAAAACTTGTCAACTTTGCCGTCTACCCCTATTCACTCTCGCCTAAGCGACTTTATCGAGGAGCCCCTTGACGCCGGAAATCGAAACGTTATGTTGCCTGACCAGTGCACTACTAGTAGTACAGCCGCTATGACATCACGGAGACAAATGAAAGAGAAAATTCAGAAGTTAGTCGATATACTGGAGAACCCTAAAAGTCAGCTAAACACGTATATCTATTGATAGAATCGGCTGACAGTAGACTCAGAGGATGATTCGACTAAGCATAGCAACGATAGGAAAGAACCTCATACAGCGGCATAAACTTCAAGATAACCAGGATCCGATTTTCTAGTACCGTATACGAACCTTCACTTCAACAACTTCATCTATTTTGCTGTCAAGAAATAACAGAAACTTATCTCGAACACTTTCCGTCATACAATTCCACTCCTGTGTTCAATTCATACGGATCTATACCTAGAAACGTTTCAACCCCTCATTGTATTCATATACGTACACTATTGCAGCAACATCACAAATCTACTTCGGTCCAGTCAAAGTAGCTGGGAATCTTTCCTCCTACGACATCAAAAGACCCCCCCTTTTCGAGGAATTATTTCAGTGAAATTCACTTTTCTTCACAGTACAGCCCCTAACCCCTTTTTACATAGGACTAAATAAAAAGTTAGGAACTACATAACTATCATCAAGTCCTTTTTACATTAGCTATAATATAGTGAAGCAACTAACTTCCTGCTATCGTCTCATCCCGCCCCTACAATTTAGTGGCCCTGGGATAGGTCATGTTCAGCTTCTGTCTGACATGCGCCGCACCGGCGGTGATCGGCTTGTAACGAGCTGGTCTTGCCTCACTGATGCAGCTAGGCAGGGTTTCTATGACCGCGTCGTAGTCGACGCCGAAGAAGGGGATCGAGTATAGCTCCGATTGTACGCACGATGGATTGTGGAGAGGAACATGTTATTCGTCCTACGTGTCATGTTATCCGCAATTGATGGGACGATCGTAAGGCTTTCACCTACCACATGCTCATTGCGTCTCCGAAATTGACAACGAACATTCCCAGAGTAGGGTCGGCTTCCAAAGACTTCACGTCGTCTTGGCATAATATCGTAAAGCCTACCTGTTATGAGTATTAGTCTCCCGCGTCTCGCTTTGAAGATATATCATTCCATACTCTCGAGATCGCTGTGTGCATGAATGCCCGCGTTGTCCGGAGCTTCTGGCAACGCCGCAGGATAGTGATTCAGCTTCAGCAGCACACCCGGTAGCTTGCAGAATTGATCGAGGAACGGCTCATCGAGGTCGAGGCCAAGAGCAAACGTCCGGAGAAGGGTTCGAGATAGAGCCATCATGTTGGAGTGGTATTTACCGATGTTCTCCTTGAATCCGGACATCTTGCTTACTTCGGGCCAGAAGCTGAGGCCACTGTCCTCCGTGCCACTAGCACCCGGATCCATTGACAGTTCGTATCCGACCTCCTAGGGTAAGAGTGAGACGTGGCTCAAGATCCAGAACAGGAGAAGGCCGAAAAGAATGGTAGGGGCACTCTGCTTCATATTAACTGCATCTTCAAGCAAGACTTCATTTGGATTAGACTTCTGAAGAAGGATCCTGAAGACCGAACTCAGGAGACTCCATTAAATTGAGTTGTCACTAAGCTGCATACTCTGGTCAAGCCAAGCACAGGCGAAGGAGGTAACGTGTGGTTTACATCTTATTAACGGTTACAGAGGGAGTTTGTTTTGCTTCTGAAAGTTGTTGAAGCTGGGCCATATGCTATTGTCTAAGCAATGATGAAACGTCTTGGAAAAAGGTTACCGAGTATCCAAATGGAGGGCAAGGAAAAGTATTCTCTATATATTAACAAATATATCCATACACCGCATTGCGCTTGCTCTGTAGAGAGAGGCTTGTTGCATTTAATAGGCGTAAATCGGATTCCTTCATAAACTTCATCCCGCCATAACTTTCGTAGAACTCAGGCGTAGGGGACCGACCGCAAAACTTCCAGCCCACTACGAAAAGAAAATCTATTTGATAATAAAAGGAACGCTGTATGTGTGATTCGTTTAACTTTCACCCGTCAAACAGTGCTTAAGCCGTCTTGGCCGACCTTATCCCACCCAGTCTGCGCCGGTGCCAGCGCAAAATCGTCCAGAGCGACCAGCGCAGAGCTATTCGTGCAAGTGACGACGCCCGAAAAATTCACATCGAGGTAGTCGCCGTCCGGCAGAGTCCCGTTGTCGCCCTTGTTGAACACGGGGACATTGTGGGGCCCCACGAAATGCTTGGCCAGATCATCAGGGTCGGGGAAATCGAAGCTGTGGGTACTGATGTCGTTCTCCCCGAGCATGGACTGCCCGAACGCGTACCTGAAATCGCAAGTGCTGTTTCCGGCCCACCGACGCATGCTGAAGGAGATCTCGTAGGAAGCGCCGGGGCACATTTTGACCGTGGTGGCGATGCCGACCTGATCGGTCCCGTTGATGGCGAAGTAGGCATGCGCGTCGTCGAGGTCGAGGTCACCGCCGTTCGAGACCCCACAGCCGTTCTTGCATGTCTCCCACCCCTTGCTGCCGTCGGAAAAGCCGCCGTTGGCGAAGCCCTGTACGGGAACACACCTGTTCTGGGGTGGGTCGTTCGGCGTTTGGCATTGGCCTTCGACGCAGTACCCCGTGGTGCACTGGTAACCGCACGCGCCGCAGTTGTTAGGGTGCGTGCGCAGGTCGACGCAGCGGTCGCCGCATTGATCGTGCGGGCATACGCACTTCCCGTGAACATCGCTGAAACACCACGTTAGTATCACGCGTCCAAGCGTGCGAGCTTAAAGGGGGATTAGCGTTTGGCATACCACTTAGCCTTTGCCGAGCAAACCCGTCCGCAGCCGCCGCAGTTTTCCGCATCTGCGTCGGTGCCGTTTATGGCAGCGCAGTGATACTCCCCGTCGCCTCGACCGCACATACCCCGGTCGGCAGGGCAGTAGCATCCGCACCTCGCCACGGTGGCTTCTTGGAAAGCGAGGCGTCCGAACTTGGAGCTGACCGCCCAGTAATAGAAGTCGGCCGTTTTCAGGCACGCGAAATGGAGCTGCAGTGGGGTCTCAGTCAGAAAGCTCTCCTGGAACAAGCAGATCAAATAGAATTACCAGCCAGGAATACCAATGAGCAAGGTACCTGCACCCATCGCCTCGCATGCAGTGATGGAAGTCCTTGTTGCACTGCTCAAATGTGCCGTTTTCGCAGTCGTCGTAGCAATTGTCATGGGCGTTACAGCACTCCCCAAAGCTAAAATCGGGCACGTAGTCGATGCCGTTCTTCGTACCGCAGCCGTTAGGGTTGAGGTCGGGAGCTCCGGGGAAAACCTTGGCTACTAGACCAGGTGGATTCTTTGGGCACCGAGGAGCTTTACCCTCAGTGTACTTGTTCCGCCGCAGAATCCTAGTTCTGGCTTGCTGCTGAAGCGAGTACGCAATCATAGTCCTCGAAGGGGTTGTGTCGGGTGTGAATGCCGTCGATGATCCATCTGCCGATATGTCCCAAATATATTGTGAGCCATCCTGGATGACAGTAATACGGCCTTGGCAGTCGACACCGAATACACTAGTGACAATGCTTTGCCCATCACGTTGCACTGCTGTAGTTCCGGTAGAGGAAGATGTCAGCACGGCATCGCCATGGGACGTCATGGCTACGTATTTAAGTGTTGAGCCGGCAAGAACAATATCATAGACGCCAGCCGGAGCGTCAGCAGGCTTCTGGAAAAAGAATGCGGGAGGCATGTAATCGTCCGGATGTCCCATGGCATTAGCTTCAGCCTCTGATGCGGGAGCTGGAAGCGGAAGTAGCTTGTTATCTTCCTGAATTACAAGAGGGATGAAGTTGGAGCCGAGAATATTGAATTGGTTACCAGTACTACTCGGATCCAAGAGACAGGGCATATCGTCTAAATCAAAAGTGGGACCTGGAAGTCCCTTCTCCAGCGGTGGTGTACCAAGTGCGACAATGGTTGGGAGAGGGTCATCTTCAAAGGTATAGGTGAGAGGAAACCCGTGACGGCCTGAGGGAAGACTCGACGGAATAAGAGGGTTATGGCTGATGTGGACTTTTGATGAAGTTCCAATTTTGACACTTGAAGTAGCATCGTCACATAATGAATCATAGAACTTGAGCGTACTCAGGGGAGAGGCGTCGAGAAGCTCAGATCTAAAAGGTAATCTGTTAGCTATATTTCAATCATCTAGTGTTATATGCTCCTTAGACTCACGTTGACTTCGAGTAGTGATAGCAGAGATCAACTGCTATAGCAAAGCTTTTGCATTTGCTGTCCTCGCTGCAGCGTATTCTGCACGCGGAAGGGTCGGAAGATGTAAAGTACGGGGGAAGGGTGGATATCCCATTGGTACCGCAAACGTCAGAAGCGAAAGAGGAAGAAATAAGGAGGGCTATAATCGAGACTCGTAAGAAACCCATCTTGGACCACAATGATGCGAATGTGTTTGTCAAGTCGTATGGTGCCGGAAGGAGAGAAGTGGGAGAAGTGGGAAAGAAATTTGCTACGACTCACCGTTTATATAGCTGGAGATTCTCTGAGTTAGCCTGACACAGGATAGACAGAGTGAGTCTGATGCTGGCGGCGCATTGTGCCTAAGCTGGCCCGTCCACTAGCACGAACGTTGTTGTTAGTTTGGTATAGGCTTGACCGCGTAGCTCTAGTAACAGATAGTGTTGTCAACCACAGCGACAAAGTATGGAAGCTTAGAATAAGCTTTGAAGGATCAAAATGGGTTCGTTAGGGTAGAATAGAACCGGCCGGGAGAGTGACCCTTTCGAGGGAAAGGATCTCAAAAGGATAACTTCACTCTCGGAGCTCTCTCTGGGGAATAGTTGCTCCCATCCTCCTGACAACTACCGTCACAGTACCCTCATAATACCCAGATACCTAATGATGCAGCAGTCATAATAACTTCCCCAAGTTGGGCGCTTCATTCCAAGTTCTGTTCGAAGAATGCTTCCAGTGGGGGGTATAGTTTTGACCTGAAGAAAAATATAAATTCGGTTGACACAATCCTATCTTTCTTCATCAAAGCTTAGCTGCACCAAGGGCATGTCGAGTTGAAAGGTAGAATAGACGAACAGATTAACTTGGTTAATCCAAAGAAAGAAGAATCTCACTGTGGCCGTTTAGTTTAGCCACGGTGTGCCTCATATTCGTATAGCCCGGATAGGGGCTGAGACACAGTCGCAAAGGGTCTTTCTGGATTGATACCTGCAGTCTTCATAAGCAATCAGGTCGAAGCTCCTCGCGCAACGATACCCTTGTTCCTACGATGGTAGGTTCGCATCGCGGTATACCCGTACTGTACACGTATCACGACGCGCATAATAATTTCGACCGTTGAAGCTTAGGTAGCGCGGAGTTACGGCTTAGCACTTACGTAAGAATTTGCCTAAAGTGTATCACGTGACCACGCGTAACTGATATGGTGCATGGTAGGGTGGCGTGTCGGCTAACACGGCTAACTAGAATGGGCGATAGCCTAGAAACCGCCAAACCGCCACTTTAGCCCCACAATTAATCATGGCCGCTATAATTACAGGGGGCTACAACGCACCCAAGCCCTGTAAGCCCTATAACACACCAGAGGCACCAGAGCCTTAAAACGCAACATATCATAGCCCCTTTAGCAGCTATAACGCAGTAAAGATTAATATCGTATGGAAGGACTTTAGTAGTATTAGCTTTCATTTTTAATATATTTAAAAAGCACCAAGCATCATTGTTGAATATAATTTAAGGGAGTGTTTGGTGCCTCTGGTGTGCTATAGGGCTTACAAGGCTTACAGGGCTTCAATGCGCTATAGCCCACTGTAGTTAAAGTGGGTCTGGATTTGGAGATTTAGCGACGCAGATTACGTAATCTGCGTCGCTAGGATTTGACCCACTTAAATCCAGGATAAGTGGGCCCAAACCTGGCGACGCAGATTACGTAAGTAAAATATGGGGCGGAAGTGGCGGTTTGGCGGTTTCAAGAGCTATCGCCAGCCGTCCTAACAAGAGGAAAGCGAATGACTTATCGCGAATTGCCTTCTTCTGCCGACGACCAGGTCCTCCTAGCTCCATAGATGTTCAAACCCCTGAGTACCTTTCTGCCCGGCTACCAAAATACATCCTCTACGCCTCACAGGAGACGATTGGTCCTCCAATTAAGCCAATCAATACACTGCCCTCATTTCATATTGTACCTGGCAGCCCTGGTCCAATAAAATGCGTATATAAGGCACTGCCCTCCTTTCATACTATTCCTCCTCCAATGAAGTGTGCATATTGAGGCACTGTGTCTCAACGCCAAGGCCTCCTTCCGCCCTCCAACGCATATATCTTGGTAGAAACACCCTCCCTGGATCCCACGTAGCTATCCTTCATCCTTGTTGCCAAAACACAGTCATCATAACATTGAACTCAAGTATCCTCATTGCCTTTCCAATCCCATTCAAACTCATCATTCACGAGCCTTAATCTCTTTCCAATGTCAGCCATGAATACCAACAGTAACCAGCTCAAGCGTAAGAGAGCCGGGTCATCGCCGCCCCAAGGAAGAAAAGGAACGCTTAAGAACTCGAACATCGACTCTCCACATAATGTTAGAGCAGATATAAAACCACTTTACAATCCTCTCGACCCTTCAAGACGGGAAATACGACTTCTTCGAATCACGGGTGTATCAGAAGACGGCACAGTAGAGTGTAGCCTCCGCACTGCGAGTTTAGACGATGACATTAATTTTGCTGCGCTATCCTATGTTTGGGGCGACGAAAGTATCACTAGGGAGATTTCTATGAACGGACACCGGCGAAACGTCACCAGAAATCTAGAATCGGCGCTACGACACATCCGAAACTATTCCACCACAAGTCAAGGTCGTCACGAATGGTTAACAGCCAGCGGGGCAGCACCCGGAAAGAACGACAACCACCATGAAGAGGATCATGTCGACAAAGTGGAGAGCAACGAAAAGCCTCAAAATGAACTAGCTTGCGAAGCCAGATGTGATAAGGACATGACAAACGACGAAATTAACGGGTCCTCGAAAGAGCAATCCCAGCAATACTCCAGCAGCGAGGCCTCCAATAGCAAGGAGGACAAGGACGACTATGAAGTTGACTACGACCCCTGGAAGGAAACACATCTCGAATCAACCCATATGGGTAATGTAACACGTGTCGCTGTTGGTTCTGGACTGCTTCCCCTGTGGGTGGATGCGGTTTGTATTGACCAAGACAATCTGTCAGAAAGGAATCACCAGGTCCAGCTCATGCGTGAGATCTATAGAAAGGCTGCAGCCGTTTTTTCTTGGATTGATTCCTCAAGGGAGAAGAACATCGATCTTGCGTTGAAAACAATTCGAGAACTCGTTTCTAGCCTACGGTCCCACCCAGAATTTGACTGGGCGTCCCAACATCCCGAGCTCTGCGAATTGGATGGCGATGCCGATGCCGATACGTGTTTTAGAAATCAATATTGGGATTCTATCAAGTATTTCGAAGATTCGGAGTATTTCCATCGGCTATGGATATTCCAAGAGTTGTGGATAGGCCGTGCGAGAGTATTTTTCATCTCTACCAACGAATGCCTCACTTTGTTCTCACTTCTTGTGTACCACGGATGGGCAAGGGGTCTTCGCGCAAAGCCACCACCGTCTATAATGAACGCATACCTTTGGCATTCGCTAAGACGCCGGATTCCTACATTCACAACTTTAATTATGCATCTCCGCCGAAAGTACGAAAACTCACAGGAGCGAATCTTCTATTTGGTCACCACCCTTTGTACATACGCCTGCAAGAATCCCCGAGATAAGGTATATGGACTACTCGGCATTTTCCCAATGAAAATAATACCCGATTATGAGAAGTCTGTGGAAGATGTCTTCATAGATTTGATAACAGACTCAGGCTTACAAGTCTCACCTGGGACGCTTCTGGTACTCTCAGGAATCGGTATTTATCCTAGGTCAAACGATCGAGTACATCGCTCTTGGGTACCTGACTTCGAGCTCCTTCGCAGTCAATTGTGCCTTGATTCATTAAAGATGAGCGAAATTGTGGGAGTGAAGTCGGAGATTCCAATCCACTTCCGGCCCAGCGTGTCAAAGATCAAAGGCATCACCTGTTTCGGCATCCAAGACACCGAAGTGAGCGAAGTTGTCACCGAAGCCCTGGAGCAACAGAATACTCTCTACGGTTCATGTTATTTACAACGACTTTGGCTCTCCGTATTCATCTATCTTGCAACAAACAAATCTTACCTCTTAAACCACCCGAACCTTGAGGAGTGCAACAGACTCCGAGGTTTCATAGAGACTCTCGTTCGCTTAAGCTCAATGAGTAACTTATTCGAAGCCTACACCCCGGTAGAACGGGATGACCCCATCCCATGGAGTCGTATCGATGAATTTTCTACATCAAGCCTATTCGGAATGCTTCTCAACAACATTGGTGTATGTATGTTTCCATTGGAGAAATCAGATCCACATCTCGTTCGGAATGCACTTGACCGATTAGGGTTTGCTTCAAAATGGGACACGCAGGAGATGCGGCAGTTCTTTGATGTTGAGCATGATAACAACAATGATGACAGTAATTGTTTAGATCTAGGGCTCGTCCTACCTTTGATCTACCAGGTTGTTTTCCACACATCAAGCGGACTCATAGGGATCGGACCTGGGGGTATGAAGGCAACAGACAAAGTGTACTTGATCCATGGGCTGACTTTACCAATATTGTTACGAGAAGTGGATGGGAAGTTAGTTAATGTGGGAACATGCTATATCTCGGGTATTTATGACGAGGTGGCTCTTGAAATCCTGAAGAAGAGGGAGAACAATGTGCAGGAAATCAACATTGTTGATTAGTGTCGAGGCTACATGGTATTTGTTTAGACGACTAGATGAATTTTTCATTATCGTATCTCCTATGAGGATAACACGACCGGACTCCATCTTAGACACCATAAATCAGGGGAACTACTCAATATTGCCAGGTAGGCCACGAGATCATACCGCTACGTTACCAAGCCCACCCTTCAGGAGCACCTACCTACCTACTCATCTACTCCCTGCCAAGCGCCATATGAAGCCCATCTGCCGCATCTCTCCTGAGGGCCTGCGGGGTCCCCATCCCCAGCATCTCGAGCAGGCTGGCCTCGAAGCCGAAGCTCAGCTTCCACCAGCGGCGGACCTCAACGCCGACGAGCGAGTCCATGCCCATCTCCGCGAGCCCAAGCCCCGTCTTCAGCTCGTCATCGGCCGGCTGCTGGCCCAGCAAGCCCAGCACCCTGCGGCCGATCTCCAGCGCCAAGACCGTCGCACCGATCACCTTAGCCGCTCAGGATAGCCAGCAAGTATGACTATAACAGGAATTTACGTACGTATAAAGCCCGCATGCCGATAGGGTTATAGTAGGAAGCATCACACACCCATATATGACGGGGAGGTATGGCCCCTGGGGATGTGGCATAGCACGTTCCGATCACCAATCAGTAAATATAGAAAATGAGGCCGCAAAAAGACTTCTAGATTTCTGAATGGTGGTACGCCGGCCCACTTAAGATTGGCTTAATCGTAGGTAAAACTGATCTCCCTTGCATCGAATCGCTTCGGGCCATGGCTTATTAATGTAGGTATACATAGATCACGCAATTGTCCCCTCAATCCTACCTCAAAGTAACAGGCCTTTCTCTACTGGCG
This sequence comes from Hypoxylon cercidicola, assembly GCA_022578845.1. Taxonomy (NCBI): domain Eukaryota; kingdom Fungi; phylum Ascomycota; class Sordariomycetes; order Xylariales; family Hypoxylaceae; genus Hypoxylon; species Hypoxylon cercidicola. Next base: position 137,666 of record MU399520.1, read on the forward strand.
TCCCTTTTTCCACTAGGTTCAATATACAAATCGCCCGAGAACCCAAGAAGCACCAAGTATTAGCGGAGGATGGCTCAAATCGTTAACATGGCCGTCGTTGACGAAACGATGGTCGCAGGCGGTCTGCCGCAATCCAGTTCTGAGGAACAGAGTCCGCAGGCACAGGAAACGCCCACGCTCCGGGACAAGTTGAGAAAACCTATCAAGTTTCACCTCGCCTTCTTATCTCTGCTGCTTATGGTATTGATTGTATCCATCGACGCCACTGCGCTGGGGATTGCCATACCGGTATGTGTTTGGAACAAAAGAAGCGTCCGGGCTTAGAATAGAAGGCGAGCTAACATGGCAGTAGACAATCAGCAACGAGCTCCATGGAACAACCCTCGAAGCATTCTGGGCCAGCATTTCCTTCATACTCATCGAGACCATCGTGCAGCCCATCTACACAAGCGTCTCCGACGTCCTCGGTCGCAAGCTGCCTTTGTACGTCGCGTTTGCCCTGTTCGCCATTGGTTCCATCGTCTTTGCAGTTAGCCAGTCTCTGCCCGTCGTTATCGTAGGCCGTGTCGTGCAGGTGCTGGGTGGTGGAGGACTCAACGTCCTCAACGAAGTCATCATCGCCGATATCACCGCGCTGAATGAACGTGCCTTCTATATCGGCCTGATATCTATCCCCATGGCCCTCGACTGGAGCCAATGTTTCCTTACCGCATATTCAGCAATCGAACAGCAGCAGCAACGCTTTCCGGGAGCTTCATTCATGGCTTGATACTCTATACTCTTATTCAGTACATACCTCTATTTTTCCAGTCCGTCTTCCTCAAGGGTCCCCTTCCGTCTGCCGTCTCGATGATTTCCTTCTTTGCCGTGCTCATGGGATTCACCGCCATAGCCGCCCTGGGCGTGGAGTGGACGAGGAGATACCGCTGGGAGATCTGGCTCGGCTGGGTATTCGCCGCCGTCGGTGTCGGCCTCCTGGGTCTCTGGGGTAGCGATACGACATTAGCGGAAAGCTCCAGCTTTCAAGTTATCGCTGCTATCGGCCTCGGGACGCTATTTACCGTCCCCCCTATCCCCATGCAGGCGAGTGCGAAAAGAGTCGAAGACCAAGGCTTGGCTATTGGCATCCTAGTCTCGTTTCGACTCTTCGGCGCTCTCATCGGCCTTTGCATAGCTGCCACCGTATTTAGCAACGAGTTTGGGGCGGCGATAGCCTCGCTTGGGCCACTTCCCGCAGCTCTGACCATACTGGAAAGCTCCGAGGAAGCTTTGGGCTTCATTCCATATCTGCAGACTGTCAACGTGGCATCTGAAACGATGGAAAGCGTTCGGGGGGTCTACGCGCAAGCTTTTAAGCCCATCTTCTACATCCTAGCTGGCTTTGGTGTTGTTGGATTTCTCACGAGTTTGTTGTCCAGAGAGCTGATAATTGAGTCTGAAGAAAAGGGGCGACAAGCTTTTCAAAATTAGATTATGTTCATGGGCTATAATTAGAAGACGAGTGAAAGATCAACACAATGTCCCTATAGTAATGATACTTATCTGTATTCAGATGTCGCCTCTCCCTGTATTCAATCACTAAGGTGATATTATTGAGAGGCATCTGGCCCTGTGGAGTCTTCGACGTCGACGTCTTCACAAATTATGACCCCAACCACTAGACATGCGCCAGCTAATCCAATGCGGCATGCAGGCCTTAACCTCCGGGTCCTCTTTTACATCCCTGATGAATGAGTCAAGAAGGGTGAGCACTTAGTAGTAAGTAGACAGGTAAATGCAATTAATGGCCTAGGGCGTCGAGTGTTCCTTCACCTGGCAGCCGGCAGCACTCTATTCCGGCGTCGCCCCGAGCAACAGCCGACCTGGGGTATCTTCCTCTAGAAAGGGTTATATACCATAATTGTGCACCAATATTTAACAATATGTCTTAAGCTGCGGTAGTCTAACGGTAATGACGCTGGAAAAGCGGCCTGAAGCATTCATTAAATCCCCTAAAACGCGGATGCCAGTCACCATAGTAGAGTGTAGATGCTAGTCACAGTGAGGAGATTTAATGGATGTTAGTAGGTAGCCTGCTTACCGGAGGTGCCAGTTCGAATCTGGCCCGCGGCAATTTATTCTTTTAAAAAAAATTTCCCTTCATTTCCTAAACCCTCCTCACATAGTCTTCTGTGGCCCCCATGTCACAGCACATACCGAACGACGTTAGAATAATGAAGCTATTGTGCAAGGTGCTATGAACCTGAGGTACATAAGCGCCCTAGGGTAGTCCAAGGAGACCATCTCCTGATCATGTCAAACCTAAACTTGATCACCAAGATAATCTCGAGATTTCAAAATGATCTCGGAGACCAGTTGAGAATTAAAGATTTACCTCCTATGCCCATCCCGGGCCGGAAACTTAATGAGGCTTGCAGGTATGCATAAGCTCGTATCCGACAGAGATCCGAAGTCTACCGGTATGTAATAATTCTGGCAGACGTTGTGGATGAGGGCAACACCGACCAGTTATCATCAGCAGACGGATGGGCAAAGGACCCTCGAGGTTCTTCAACCGCTTCTCCAACTAAATTTCTTACTTTGTCACGATGTATAACTAAAAAGCACGGGAAAATGACTCTATTGTGCGAGGAGCTATAAAACTAGTAGCAAAGGGTCACCATGCTCTCTGAACCCAGCCCCTTATCCGGAACAACACTGCCAGCTTTAGCTCTTGTCTAAGATGTTGAAGGTCGAAAGGCGAGAGCCCTGGCACATCTTTCGAGAAATGTCCGTCCACATGTTGCTATCCACCGCGCTGTAATCGATAACCTCTGTTAGCTGCCTCGTAAAGTTGATCGGGGTCGACTGATTCCTCGACTTCGACATTCTCAGCGGCAACCCGTGTTCTATTCCTCGGGGCGTTATCGTCGGAGATGGTCAACTTGGGGGAACTTAGAAAGCCGAGGATGTACGACGTTCCAACCCCGGAGGAAAGTAAACCATTGACATCTACACGTGGCGTCTCGAAACTTGCAAAGTCCGAGTACTGGAATTTGAAGCCATGATTCTCCGACTGCTTTGTAGCAAGCTGCCTGAGGGTGAGGAATCATAGGTCTTCCAGCATGCTTACTGTGACTTGTTGACTAGTTGCCGATATTGTATAGACGTAATTTGGTGTATGTAGTCGTGTAGATGTGTTCGACTTATCTTCGGTGTCGGAGGATTATTTTAAGCCGCCTGGCTGAACGATTGTTTAGTGTCGCAAGGAAAACAAGATGAAAGATGACTGGTTTTGCTAGACTACCTCCTACCTTTCCGAGAGCCTACTCCAATTCGTGTGGGAAACCTTCCCTTGCGTCTCCGTTCAGTCGTAAAGCCTCCAAGGCGAACTTGTCGGGTAGAACAACTGTCACAAAATCGTCGTCATCTGCGTCATCTTCGTCCCAGTTGAACTTCTGGTCAAACGCAATACAAGCTCGTATCTGGTCGTGGATCTTCTTGTACAAATTGCTGAATACGACCAAAAGGCTTGGGTGTTCAGCCAAGGCCTTACCGCAATTGCGTGTGTGATCTTTCTCCAGTACCCTAAGCCGCCGATATTGCGCAGCTCTGACTTGGCGTCAAAGGCAAAAGGGCTGGACTGTGAGGGCTTCAATTGTCGCTTCTGGCTGCTCGAGCGTTCTTGATCGCTCAACTTATTATTCGCCCAGGCGCTGTTCAATTGATTGTCGAGTACGTCGAAGTCGGTTTGAGCCAGCAACTTGTCGTTTTGCAGCTTGCTTGGAGTTGCATTCCAAATGCCCCAGAGGTATGAAGGGAACGGCAGGTGGACTGAAAAGCCTAGATGGCAGAATCAGGGTTCACCACCATAGGTGGCGGTTGCCGTGACATTTATCTTTCGTCCATTTGGAATTGATCGAAGAATGTGCCCTTCCGAGAGCGTTGCGTAGGTATTATTATATAGAGACGCTTGATGCTATCCCGCATATTCTGTTGTGGCCATTGACAAGGGACTTAATAGTCTTTGGACGGACAATCTAAACCATTCAGCTATATGCTGTTGTCGTTGATTGAGGTGACTAGTGACTTAGTATTTGTCTCGATGTGATGTTTGATGAGGCGGCGAAAACTCCAGTCGAAATTGGGTTGAATTAGGGACTTGGTAATCTCCTTGTTTTGCTAGGTGCTTACTGCCGATAACTTGATTTGTTCATGGTCGTAATTCGCAAATGTAGAGGTAATCTTGCACGTCGTTGTTAGCTTCCTTGCTGCCGGGAAGCAAGTGCTATCGTGTCTTTAATGGACTAAGAAGATGGTGTCTTGCCATGGGGCTTATGTTATGGGTGTAGTTCTTGTCCGCTGGGCAGCAGGGTATGAGGCATGGTAAGTATGCCCGTGGCCTTTGGCTGTTGAGCCCGCGCAATAATGTTGTTGTTTCCGAGCCTTTAGGTTTGCATGGTTGTGGTACCTAGTGGTTAATCGTAGCTATAATTAAGTCATAATCAGTTAGTCGACTGATTAGGTTACAGTTATTCCAGTGATTACCTCGCCAGAGAAATAAACATGGGGCCTCTACAATCAATATGAAGCTATTGGTCATCTAGTAGGTTAGGTAAATTATCGTGACAATACGAATGCGAGCTATGTACGTGGTGAAGGAAAAATGATTTGCACCACACCTCTAGCTTACCATGTAAATACTATGTAAATGAAGATAAGTATATATCCAGTATATATGACAGGGTTACGAACCGTGTTAACTAGCACGTATTAAACTCGGACTACCTTACAGACGAGATTACGCAGGATTTCATCTGCTAGAACAATGAGAAATAATAGGCCAATGAAAGCGACAGCAAGAGAAGTAGATATGTCTTATTTAAAAGGCAAGTATGCAACTGGGTATACTTAAGAAACACTTACACTTGTTAGAGTAGTAAAACAGATTGAGATACTATACGCTGTTTGACCTTAGAGTCATAATAGGGGTTAAGTTTCGGTTTCCACCCCCCTATCCAGAGCTTCGGGACACTAGCCCCCTTTTGGACTAGTGCAGAAAACAGGCGACATCGGCAGTGAAATTTTTGGTTTGTGAATCATCCCACCAACACCAGGTTTATCGATTATCAGATAAAAAGTCCTCGATAGCCATTTCTCTGCCCCACTATAGCAAGAGCAACTCACCACTTACACTTACACCAATCTTCGAGCAGAGGTCGTAGGACAAAAAGTTGCTCATCCAAGCCAATTGACTTCGAATTCAGTCAGATATCGAATACCCGATCATTTTCCTCATCTAAAGTTACCAATATGGCTCCCACAGTTCTACACCTGCGCTCCGAGGACAAGCCTCTCGAGCACCGTTCCGCCCTCACCCCCACCACGACCAAGGCGTTGATCCAAGCCGGCTACGTCGTCAACGTCGAGAAGAGCCCCGTCCGAATCTTCGACGACGAGGAATTCAGCGCCGTAGGCGCCACCCTCGTCCCCACCGGCAGCTGGCGCGACGCGCCCAAGGAGCACATAATCGTCGGGCTCAAGGAGCTGCCGGAGGAGACCTGTGAGTCACACCCCCAAGCACACCCACTCGACCCTGTATAACCCAACACAAGACTCGGTAGCTAATACGTGAACGGTCTGCACAGTCCCCCTTAAGCACGTCCACGTCCAATTCGCGCACTGCTACAAGCAGCAGGGCGGCTGGGAGACCGTCCTGGCGCGCTTCCCGCGCGGCGGCGGCGCCCTCCTCGACCTCGAGTTCCTGCAGGACCCGGCGACGGGGCGGCGCGTGGCCGCCTTCGGGTACCAGGCGGGGTTCAGCGGCAGCGCGCTGGCGCTCAAGAACTGGGCGTGGCAGCTGACGCACCCGGGCGGCGAGCCGCTGCCCGGCGTCGAGAGCTACCCGAACGAGGACGCGCTGATCGCCGACGTCAAGAAGGACCTGGCCGCGGGCCGGGAGAAGGCTGGACGTCTACCCCGCGTTATAGTTATCGGCGCGCTGGGCCGCTGCGGCCGCGGCGCCGTCGACCTGTGCCTCAAGGCGGGCCTGCCCACGGAGCAGATCCTCAAGTGGGACATGGCGGAGACGGCCAAGGGCGGCCCCTTCAAGGAGATCGCCGAGAGCGACATCTTCGTCAACTGCATCTACCTGTCGTCCAAGATCCCGCATTTCGTCAACGTGGACTCGCTCAAGACGCCTGGACGCCAGCTCAGCGTCGTGTGCGATGTCTCGGCTGACACCACTAACCCCTTTAACCCTGGTGAGTCGTCTACAATGAAGATTTTTTTGGTGATATTGAATGCTAACGCCATATCCAGTCCCGATCTACACGATTGCAACCACATTCACTAAGCCCACGGTACCCGTAGAAGGTCTGGAGAACCCGCCGTTGAGCGTCATCAGCATCGACCACCTACCCAGTCTGCTGCCTAGAGAATCCTCAGAATCATTCAGCAACGACCTGCTACCGTACCTCCTCAAGCTCAACGATTGGCAGAACGACCCGGTGTGGGCTGGCGCCTACAAGCTGTTCCAGGAGAAGGTGGCTACGCTGCCCAAGGAGGCATTAGAAAGCTAGATGTGTTGAATTAGCGGAATAGCACGGAAAGAAAAATAAATGGGATGGCGTTAGAGGATACCATGCGTAGACAAAAGAAGCACATGAGAAAAGACAGCGACGATTTCGCAAGAACGATGATTTAGCATGAATAAAAGCTGAGAATGAGGGAACTGACCGTGGTCTTTTCTCCTGTTGTATTATGTCCGAACGTTGCTGCAAACTGGAGTCAATTTCTCAGTCATCATCTTTAATATGATGGTATTCATCATGTATGCTCGTAAATACTGTGGATGTTTCTCGTTTAGTAGACACGTAGTCTTCTATAGCCGTCGCTTTTATCATGTGCGTACAGAGCAGTGTATCGGAACCGAACCCAAAAGCATTATAAATAGTCGTCTGCCAGCCGGAAAAAACGCCGAATATGCATACACATCACGTCTCTCCCTATACACAGGCCGTGCACGGCCCGTCACTTATTTTTCTTCCCCGGTCTCATATGTAACCATCCCACCACCGTCACCGCTTCCCCCCTCCCTCCCCCTCTCCCTCCCCTTCAACCGGCGGTCTCCTCGTCAGCCCGCCGATGCGCTCGGCGGCCTTCAGCTTCTCGAGGTCGCGGCGCACGTCGTCGGGGTCGCGCTGCGGGAGGCCCCACCACTCGCGGTGGAAGGCCTCCTGCTCGAGCTTGCGGCGCTCCTTCATCTCGCGGTCGCGCGCCCGCTGCTGCCGCTGCGCGAACCACTGCTCGCGCGCCCCGTCGTGCTCCGCCGCCGTCGCGTGCCGCTGCATGCACCCGTTCATGCCGCGCGCCGCCTCCCGGCACGCGAACGGGATCGTGATGGTGCGGTTGCGCGCGCAGTCCGCGAAGGCTGTGTTCACGCACTCGACGTCAGCGTAGGGCGCGGAGGAGAGGGAGAGAGGAGATCGGTGCTGGGTGCGGGGTGGGAGGGGAGGGGAGAAAAGGGGGATGGGGGAAAAGGTGCGAGGGAGGGCCGAGAGTGAATACCTTTTATCTCGTCCGCGCACAGGTTCCGCACCCGCTGGTTGAACAGCTCCCGGACCTGCGCCTCCTGGCTCGCCGACAGCGGCAGCGGGTTCCTCGAGGGCATAGGTAGGCTCTCATCTTTGGCTTCTGTGTCGTCCCTACTACTCCTGCTGCCGCCGCCCGAGGGTATCGAAGGTTGCTGAGCTGCCATTGCGGCCATGGGAAGGCTCGCTCGCTCGTGTGGGGTATGTTTCGTAGTACGGGGGCGATATGTAGTGTTGATGGTACCGTTACTATAAATTCTCCATGTGTTGAAATCCGAGAAACGCTTGCTGCTGCTGTTAAAACGTTCGTTAGCTGGTAGTGATAGCTTAAGGTTGAGGTTTGGCGGAGCTCTCAGCTACGAATTGCAATTGGAGATTCTGCCCCACCTCACCGCTTACTTAATCTGACTATACTATTGGACTATAGGGGCTACTAGATACTGCCTATGAGATGGGATGGTTTACTATTAGAGGTTCGAATGACTGTTTGTCGTATACAGCTATACATTCACAGAAATTCTTAAGTCTAGGCGAGATGTTTATAAGTCGCTGTGGAATTGATTTTGGTTAAAAGATCGCGTTGATCGCTACTACTCTACCACGTAGCTAGGTTGTCAAAGGCTCATTTCTCTTCGAACAGGGGCGTGCTAGGCACTGACTCATCCCTCTCGAGATCCAAGCTTTCCTTTTCTTTCCCGACCTTCTTCTTCATCGTGAACCTAGAACCCCAGCTAACCGACTTATCCTTACTATGCCTGCCCGCGCTCGTGGGTCCCAACGATGGACTGCTGTGGAGGCTCTCGTAGCTGCGACCTTGAGCTAGACCGACGCCACCACCGCTGCTGTCTTCGGCGTATTCATCAAAGCTGCTACGTTCGACGGATGCATTCTTGTCCGAGTTCGTAACACTGCTGGGTCCCTTCTTGCCTCCAAGGCTTCTAACCGAGGAAAGGCTGAATTTGGAAGAACTGCCTTTTCTCAGGAGCTTTCTGAAGCCACTTTCCTGCTCCTTGCTCCCGAGGCTGGGTGTTGCCTGATCCGAAGGCGTATTGGATAAAGACTGGTCCAACGTGAGAGACTCCCGCGATTCCGTAATGGAAGGCGTGCCAATGGAATAAGCGTCACGAGACTTGCGAGATTCTAACGGCGACTCGTCTATAGACGGAACCGCAGCCTCAGAGGCAGAAGAAAGCGAGATGCGTGGCTTTTTCTCCCTGGTTTGTTCCTTATCCTTGGCTTTACTCTTGGCCTTATCTTTCGAGTCTCTGATCTCCCTATCTCCGTCTCTTTCCGACTTCGGGCGGAACAAGCCGGCCATAAAAGTTGGCGCAGCAGGGTTGAGACGTTGGCTAAGGCTCTTAGACGAAGGTTTAGTTCCGATAACTCCAACCTGACTGGGCGAAGCGTGCAGCAACTCCGAGTCATCGAGGATCTCGTCATCGGCATCAGCTAAAGTAGTCTTCAGTGCGGATGGGGAGCCATGCAAAGAAGGTCTTCTAGATGGATTCCGTGATGCAGCCCACGGGCTATCGTCTGCGGACCAAAGTCGGCTGGGCCCCGGGACGCGGGCCCAAATGGAGCCGCTATCAGTAGAAGGACGGGGCAGTTCAGATGATGCGATAGAGACGGGCCGAGGGCTACTCGGATCACGGTCGGAGAAAATGTTGCTGCCAATACTATTGGTGTGTCCGGCAAGGCCTACTCGACGGGAGGGTAAACCTCTAGCATTCGGGCTAGCAATTTCAGGCATATCTGGTCCATCGGAGTTACGGTTAAACATGTTCCAGCTAGATGAGAAACTAATTCGTCGCTTGTTCGGAAGGGCGTCTTCGTCTTCAGCCTGACGTGGCAACGACTGAGACTGAGCAGGTTTCAACGTCCCTAGGGCTGGCGGTTCGTCGGCAGGTTTAGGGGCACGATGAAGCCAGGGTAAGAAACTTCGCCTGCTTGCAGCTGGAACAGGCGGAGCAATTGGCGACGACGCAGGACCAAGTTCCCCTCTCAATCCTTTGAGTGAACGACGTTCGCTATTTTCACCAGTATACTGCGAGAAGGGCAGATGTTGAGACGAATTCTGAGGGCTCGAGAAGATACTCAGGGATCGAGCAGAGGAAGCAGGTGATTGCGGGTCGTTCTCAGGGGAAAAAGCCGACCCAAACGTATTGTGGCGCATACGCCGGGAGCCAGGACTAGGAGGTTCGTCATCCACAAAGTCATCAAGCATCCCCGCCGGCAAGAGAGACGTTGCCGTAGGACTCAGGGGTGCGCCGGCAGCGAGGTGCCGCATACCTTCTTCGTCAAGTAAGCTAGATAAGTCGGGGTTGTGTTCCATGTAAGGTCCTTGCGCAAAGCCAGGGGGGATAGTAGGAGGTCGCGAGGGACCAAACACCGCCGAGCCTCCATAGGGCCGCTCAATCATCGAAAACGACTGAACAGGCGATGGAATGGCTACGTTCGAAAGAGAGTTGCTGTTGCGACTTCGTCGTTTAAGCTGATTCTGCGCTCCTATATCGAAATCAACTCCCGATGAATTCGCCTGGTTGTACATAAAGGGAAGACCAGACTGCTGTGCTGTAGCCAACTGAGCTTGCAGGACGTTCTCGTAGTCGTGAATTTGCCGCAGCTTCTTGTTGGCGATGAAGAGACGTCGTTGGAGCTCCCTAGCTCTTACCTCCCACTCTTTTCTAATCTGTCGGCTCGTCTCCCGCCATTCTTCGCTCTCCTCTCCACCGGGAAGTTTCTTTCGTTGCTCCTCGGCTTCCTTCAACTCCTTACTTTTATCCTTGAGTTCCATCTCTTCCCGGGTTAAACTCGCCTGGGCCTGATGAATCTCGGCACGCAATTCGTCAGCTCGAGAGTCCCCGTGTTTCTGGAAGGTATTCTTGTCCTTCTCAAAACCGCTCTGGCGTTTCAGCATCGACGCTATATCCTTCTCCCACTTTGCTATATCTTCATGAAGTTTTTGTCGTTCGGTTTGTTTCTCCCTTAGCAACTTCTCCTTTTGGGTCTTCCGCTGCTGCGCACTTCTCATTGCCCTCTCTGTCGAACCCGTTTCCCGCTTCAATTTTTCGGTCGTGTCGTCCTTTTCCTTTTGTATACGCCTTTTCATCTTTTTCTCCGCCGCCAACTCGTCCATCAACTCTTTGTGCTCTTTTTCATCTTTCGCGATTTGCGATTGCGTCTCGTCGATTTCTTTCCGAATACTCTCAAATTTTTGTCCAAGTTCATGCAATGATTCTTCTGAGTCCTTGCCTAAGGCTTCCTTCACAGACTGATCCATACTTGTCGTGGACGGAGAGTGTTTTCGTGTGAGGGTATTCCGCCTCGTGATGGAAAGATTACTCGAGCTGTTGTCGCGTGCGGACATTACGGAGCTTTCCGGGACGGAGGCAGCTTCGACACCAGCAGCCGGACTTCTTGCTCCATCCTCGTCAGCGTGATCACTGGGCATGGCAAGCTGTTGCTCCTCGGGAACGAAATTGGACGGCATACGACCGTCCCCGAGCTGAGGGCGGCCATCTCTCTCGAAAGTCCGTAGGCGTATAACACGGCTACCTGCCTGGAAATTGTTGTATCCGACGGCGATGACTCGGATATTGTAAAAGTGATTTGGTTTCAACCCAGTCACCGTGATAGCAGTCTCCTGGTTCGCCGAGTCGCCAACTAATTCGCGACAATAATTAATTTCTCATGCGCAACATTTTATCCCTGTCTTCCATTACTTACCATTGACGCCATTAACCTGTATCGTAAATTTGGCGACGGGACGGGTCGGCAGGGGACGTGTCCAGTTAAGAGTGGCAGCGTCAGCACGTATGCCTGCAAGCGACACGTCGGGTGCATCAGGAACTTCGACGCCGAGGACACCGATAAGTTCGTTGACGGACTTTCGTAAGGTCTGGACGGCTCGGTGGGCCAACCTATGATGTTGCGATGGCGTCAGAGAAACACGGAACTTCGGGGAACATTAGGCTGCAGGGCGGGATGAAACGTACCACACGACAGCGAGTCCGGTCACAAACATATTCGCATGATACTGAAGTAAATAGTCGAGGCGCAATAGTCTGACAGCGTGGATAGTGAACTCGTAGATTTGGTAGGGTGTGGCCTGGGCTAACTCGGGGGCCACAGCCCAGTAGAAGAGAACGCAGCCGATGACAACTATCAAGTTGAGATGGGTCGTCTTAGGCTCAATAAACCACCAGGCCAGCAAAGCGCATACGAAAAGAACAGTAGGGACAGACGTCGGCCATGGGGTCCATAACATATCGCCTTGATCGGGGAGCCAAACTTGACAAAGAAAAAGGGAAGAAATTGGCCCAAGAGGGGAGAGGGGGAGGGGAGGATTTCGAAGGAGAAAGGGAAACGTGAAGACAAGACAAAAAGATGGAAAATGTTTCCTCCTCCTGTCGAATTGCCTCTTCTGAATTTTGTGGGGGCCACTGCCGTATTCCTGTCCGGGGTAGACTGAAAGAGGCTACAGAGGGCTACATACAGCAGGTGAGGCGCTAAGAGTGGAAGAATTAGCGGGTATCTGACATGCCTACGGATGCTACCTACACTGTAAATGAGATCGCAGCTGCGCAGCCGGACGCCTTGGCGGGATTTGCTCATCGGCTTTTATTAGTGCGGACTGCCGCATGAGAAACAATAGGGCAATTAAGCTTATTATTATTAAATATTTAGCTTACCTGCATGTACCCATTCGTTCATTAAATCGTTTGTATGATGTATACTATGTCGACTTTGAAAAAGATCAGAGTAATTCGAACTTGCAAGCTACGTGATGCCTTAGAAGCGCACGTTAGTTAAAAGCACTCCGCTGTCCCAAGCCCTGTAGAAAACATGTCACATCCGGTGCTATAAGATCTGCATGGTCAGATACCGCTGTTAGCACCTCGGCAGTCTTGTACAACGATGCCTACCAAGCTTGACGGGGGCCTCACCCAATAGAAATCGCTATTCGGCAGTGGGTGCTAGCACTAGGGAATGGTGTGCAGCCATTTCTAACCTCCGATACCTCCAACATCGATATATCCGGGACCGCAGGACCGAAGCCTGCTGGGGAAGCGGAGCACGGGAGCCACTTCACATGAGTGATCGCAGTACCTAGGGACGAGAGAGGGTATATATCTCAAAGCCATCTGTCGACTTGAGATATTTCCTCGAATTTCCTCTTAACACATCAGTACCGCCGGTATTTTCTGCGGCTTTCTCGTGGCCCGCGGCAGAATGAACGTGGAAAAGATCATTGCCTTTTGTGGCAGTTGTCTGCGCATCTCCCGGCCGTCAACCCCACGGGGACTTTTGCGTGGTGCCAGCAGGAGCACGCGAAACCACAATGAAGGTTGCCATGCAGATGCAATGCTGAGATAGACACGAGTCAAGGCCTAGACTACATGTATGTCTAGCTCTCCAAAAGAAGACAAGTATAACTCCTAACTCCTATTTGACTAAGAAACTGAGGCTTTAAACCGGCATACATACCTACATATCTACCTTCTCTCTTTTAGACATGGAGATTGAATTGTCTTTATTAAAAAGGATTCACGGCATTCACTAGGTAAAATAAGCTAAATGTTTCTTGACGTATGAGATGTAAAATGCATATCATTCAAATGCATTTTGCTCTTTTCTCAGCCGTAATTCTCCAATAAGGACAAGAATTCCTATCAAAGAATTCTAGATCTTTACCAACACACTCGTTTTGATTATACCATCATCGAAAGCATTGTGGGAATATATACGTATGCCGGTACCCATCCTTATGAGACTTGTCTCTTGTATATCTGACAAGATTTATAGCTACATGTACCTATCTAATTCATTGGCGGGCTCTTATCAAATTAATTTTCCTTTTTTCCTAGCCGCCACTATCTTCACGTTTAGGTAGGTAAGGCAGTAATGTCTCAAGATTGATCGTCATAAACAAAGCCTGTAAGGCCGTCTAAAGAAATCAATGCAAAACATGTGGCTTTCGACAATGTGTTGGAACGAGAACTTGCTCGGCTTTTGGCGGTTAGCGCATTTCGTGGCAGTAAAAGTCAGCTGCATCTGTCAGCTTGCCAGCTTGCCAGCTTGCCAGCTTGCCTAGGTAGGCCTAGACAACTGAGGCCGGCGATCAGCTGCTAGTGACAAGCGGACGGCCGACGTTGGGTGGATGGTTGGGGCGTCAGAGCGTTAGGCGGATGTTTTAGCGCAGGCACCCTGGAAACACCCTGGGGCCTGTAGGCGGTAGCGCGTGGTAATACAGCACGTTCCTATGGCGACCCACTCGTAGCGAAGCATGTGTCCATTGATCCGCGGCTTTTGCTTGGTTGCTCGGCTTGATAAAAAGAAGCCTGTCGCTTTTCCCTTCAGCTGCCTCGCCGTCTGCCGTCTACCGTCTACCGTCTACGATGCTCGTCCCACCAACCCGGTTAATTATATGACATTCGTCATAAATCCTACCTCGACATTCTATCTGACGCTCGCTTTTGCTACTTTATTGTAATATTATTTACGGCGTTGTATCTGTTTCGACCCAGCGAATTTTGAGCCCAGGACACTACGTCACTATAGAGAGGGTACCGACGAGTTGGAATCCTTCGATCCCGCCACAGCTGCCATCCCAACCTCAACAATTGTTCCAAACGCGCAACCGAACCGAGCTTTTTTCCACCACCAGATTTCCATATTCCATAAATCCATATTCCACGATATAAGACAAGACCAATACGCTGGAATTTTCCTTGGATTGCTCCGAATTGCTTTGTACCGGTTTCTGCAAAACAGTCCTAGCTTGTCAAGCATTTGCTCTAGTCTACCTGCTATTTTACTACCAGGTAGCTAGCTACCTTGCTTGGCTACCATCTCCTTTCTCCGGTCTAAGGACCGCCACCCCATAAGCGCATCTTCTCCACGCCCTCGGCATTGTCCAGAATGCAGTACGTTCGGAATATTAGCGACTCGGTTTCCACCGCGTGGAACTCGATCAACCCGGCTACCCTCTCTGGGGCAATCGACGTGATAGTGGTACAACATGAAGATGGCAGCCTCTGCTGTTCCCCCTTCCACGTGCGCTTCGGCAAGTTTTCGCTATTAAGGCCCTACGAAAAGAAGGTCGAATTTAAGGTCAATGGTGTCAAGCAAGACTATGCCATGAAGCTGGGCGAGGGGGGCGAAGCTTTCTTCGTATTCGAGACGAACGATACCATCCCTCAAAGTCTTCAGACTTCGCCTCTAAGCTCACCCGCTTCCAGTCCACCTTTGGGGCCTGAAGGCTCCTACTCGTCCAACGAATTACAAGAGCCGGACTTTTTGCAGTTAGATAGTGACTCTGCAAAACCGCGATCCATGTCTATGATACGGCCTAGACCTACTGTCCTTACTCGTCCGGGTTCGTCATTAACGATACCAATACCTTTGAAGAAATCGCTAACATACATACAGGCGTAGTTGAGCCCCTGGTGTCGTCTCCCGAACTTGGTAGTGGTCGACCGGCTTCGCGGGGGTGGCCTAATTCGCCCGCCCGCGCCGCTTACACCGACGATATACTACCTCCCACCGCACAGATATATTCCGAGCACGACGATTCGGATCGTGATTCGAACGGAGATGACAGCCCAGCGCTCTCTCAGAGACCACGAAGTCCTCCCCCTCTAGCCCCGCCGGAGGCTGTCCAACGAGCTATGACACTGTCGAAAGAGCTATCGGCAGTTAATATTCCCAGCCGAGTGACTGAGACGGGTGATCTCATGCTAGATATGACGGGGTATAAGGCTAGCGAGGAGGATGCGATCAAGGCCGAAATTCTAGCTCGAAAGATATTGTCGGAAGAGCTCGAGGGTGACTACGACATTGGCGCATTATTTGGGATGGATGAGGAGGGGAACCTCTGGATTTACAGCAGTGAGGATGCGAAAGAAGCTGCCATGAAGAAGACGGTAGCGTCCCTTCGACCCTCGCCAACTCTCGCGATCGATGCCGCTTCGGATCCTGGGTACCAAAGTGATGACTCAACTACCTCGACACGTGCACCATCTCATAGGCGAAGCGAATCCGACGTAGGCCAGAGTTCGATCCACAGTCCGCCAACAACTCCCGGATCATCCACTGCGGGGAATCCAAACAGGAATTACGCGAAGACCCTCCGGCTGACTAGTGACCAGCTGAAGGCGCTGAACTTGAAACCTGGGGAGAACTCGATGAGCTTCACGGTGAACCGGGCAACATGCCAGGCATACATGTTTCTCTGGCAGCATGACGTTCCAGTTGTCATCTCTGATATCGATGGTACAATTACTAAATCTGACGCTCTCGGCCATGTGCTCAACATGATCGGACGGGATTGGACTCACACGGGTGTCGCCAAACTCTACAGCGATATCGTTGAAAATGGGTATAATATCATGTACCTCACAAGTCGTTCAGTCGGACAAGCCGACATGACAAGAGCGTATCTTCATGGTATCACCCAAGAAGGTTACCGGCTACCCCGAGGACCGACGATTCTGTCGCCCGACCGGACAATGGCTGCACTCCGACGAGAGGTTTACCTCCGCAAGCCGCACGTTTTCAAGATGGCCACTCTGCGGGATATCCGAAGCCTATACGGCCCGGATAACCACTGCTTCTACGCGGGATTCGGCAACCGTCTCACGGACCAGATCTCGTACCGAACCGTTGATGTTCCGCGGCACCGCATCTTCACCATCAACTCCAACGCCGAGGTGTCACTGGATCTGCTAAGTCTCAACAAGCTGAAGCTCAGCTACGTGAACATGACGGAGGTCGTCAATCATTACTTCCCTCCCGTCAGCACTCTCGTCAAGGGCGGCGGCGTCGAGTACACCGATTTCACGTACTGGCGTGACACCCCGCTCGAGCTGAACGAGTTCTCGGCTAGCGAGTCCGACGGCACCGAGAGCGAGGACGAAGAAGATGAAGACGAGGATGTGGGTAACATGGGCGACAGCTACCTCTCTCGAGGCGACGAGGACGACGAGGACGATGTGGAAGCGGGCGAGAGCGTGCTGAGCGGCGAGTACGAGGGCGAAGAGAATATGATCGGGTCCATGCTGGAAGACGCTTCCGATGATGCCGATGACGAGGACGGCTATCTGGAAGAAGACGACGCGATCGGCGGTGACGACGTGATCGGCGATAACGGCGATGACGACACTCGAGCGGCTCCGCAAAATCCTAGGTCGAAGAGCAAGCCCGCCGAGGCGGTCCGGGATGTCGATGCAGAGTTGATCACCGGTTTAAGCAATGTCGGACTCGACAAAGAAACAGAAAATCTGAAATCCTGAGTTTCAGGCATGTCATGACGATAATCATGGGAGACAGGCAGGCAGGAAAATTCCGTGTGTTAAAGTCAATGTTCGGGCATCAAAACAGCTACCACAGACCATGTTCTCAACATGACTCGCTTCGAGGAGATAACAGGTATCGTTATAGCGCGTGGTCTGGAGGTCACAGCATATTCAAATTATGTGTGGTATTATGTCACAATTCTTGTCAAAGCAGATTGGTTGCACCGTTTGCATGCTACTCGGGAAAAGCAGCTGGTGTATCGGGTTTTGCATAGCGTTGGCGTTTTTAGAGGAACTCATCTAACTAGATGGTCCAATGTACAAGACAGTTTTGTCCATTTCCCTCCGCAATCTCTTGAGTGATCAACGCAACATATAAGACCAACCGTGTTCTCAGCGACACCAATGTCGTAATTTCAAGTAGAAGGGGTATTCTGAATACGCCTAATGTAGCCGGTCCGTTTAGAAGAGACGGCACTCCCAGTTCGGACTACGCAGTCATATCTGCTATGAATGAGATCAGTCCCAAGTATCTAGAATTCGACATCCATGAGACTTTTAAACATACCAAGTCAAGTAACAGAAAGCTGCGTTTCATCGCAGGAGGAACACCCAACGCCGCAACCCCAATTTTTCCTATAGTTCTCAAAATAGTAGTACGGTAGGTACCAAGCCATCCGCGAGTGCCAATCACTCCATGCCCTCCATATCCTCGTCGCCGACATCATCCTCGAGCAGCTCGTCGAAGCCGCCGCGGTCGTCTCCGTCGGCGCCGGCATCGGCCGCGCCGTCCTTCTTGGCGAAGATGTCGGCCATGTCCTCCTCCTCCTCTTCTTCTTCTGAGTACCCGTCGTCACCCTCGTCCCACGACTCCTTGAGGCTCCAGGCCTGGCCGCTGAGGACGAAGCGCTCGTTGGGGAGGCGGACGCCCCACTCGTTGGCGAGGATGCGGGGGAGCACGGTGCGGTTGCGCTCGCGGGCGAGCTCCTGCAGCCAGTCCTTGGAGGCACCACCGCCGCCGTTGTGGCCGCCGGCGCCGCCGCGGAACTGGAAGGCCTGCCGCGAGGCGATGGCCAGGTTGATGGCGCTCGTCGTGACCGTCGCGTCCTGGAGGGCGGGGGCCGACGGCACGGCGCCCGACGAGCCCGAGGGCCGGCCGCCCGCGTGCGTCACGTACGGGTCCGACGACAGGTGCAGCGCGTCGTTGAGCACCGACGACGTGTGCCGGTACGCGAAGTCGAGGAGCAGCAGCGGCACCCGCTGGTCGTAGGACGTGACGCCCTGCGACGTGAGGAGCAGCTCGATCGTGCGCGAGTCGCGCGGCCGCGGCGCGTGCGGGAGCGTGGGGGAGGAGGGTAGGGGCCCGGCCGTGCCGCTGATTCCTGTCGAGGTTGTGGCGCCCGTCGCTTGGGTGTTCTGGACGGTGGCCGAGCCGCTTGTTGTGGTGTTTTGGGTAGGTTGGGATGTGGATTGTGACGGGCCTGCTGCCGATGATGACGGCACGCCATTGGTTTGGGATTGCGATGTAGACGCCATCGTTGCGGCTGGTGAGATATGGGGGTAGAACGTAGAGTAAGGCGAAGGCCTCAAGTCGGGAAAGACAAGGCGGTGAAAATCCCGAATCGAGGTCGAGAAGTTCGAAGGTCGAAAGTCGATGGACACGCAGGCGTTGAAAGACCTATGGGTTGACGAATTGAAAGCTGGAGATTCTCAACATTGAATTGATGGAAAGAGAATCCCAATCGACCCGGCGTGGCTCAACTGGTTCGTATTCGTATAGGTAGTTGTGGAAGAATCCTCGATTAGATTGATTTCGTGAAAGGTTGTTCTGGTTGAGAGAAGGATGGAGAGAGTAAGGTTTGAGTCTAGTCTGGCGGACCTAAACATTCATCTCGGAAGAGTTGCGGCTGATTTATTGATTAGAATTTGGATTTAGATGGTGCCAGCACTGAGCTGAGCTTGTCGATGTCGAATACAATAGCTCCAAGGCAAAAGTAAGGTGAAGCTCGAAGTTGAGCCTCCGAATAAGTGGGACTCCCGATAAACAGATAGATCTGCCCTGGGATCCACTTAATAAAGGTGCTAAACTTCGCTAGCTGCAGTTTCCGCATGGAGGGGTACTGATTTTTATGCCCCGCTATCATTGGACAATCACATGTTGTACGCCGATTTTAGGAACGTCATTTGTGATATTTTTCTCCCACCTTACTTTTCATACTTCAGTCACAACTAACTGACTCCCTAGCAATCTGAAGATATTCGGTTTTGTTCCAAATCGATTGTTATGGAGACTACTCTCCCTTTACCGTTCCTCATCTCTGTTGATGTGCCCCCCAGCTGGGCCTCAAGTGAAAAGGGACAACAGGGTTTGAATCGAGAAGAGGTGTCGTGTTTAGGTTGTGTGTTTTTCGAGGTGACTCAGCAAAATTTCGATAAACTTCTTAACCAACTTGACGAACTCAACTCCGCCGCACTCCATACCTACTTCGACGCCACGGGCCTCGAATCCAAAGATGATGTGGTTACCTTGTTGGATCACGGTGCGCGGAAGGTCTTCGTCCAACCCGAGCGAATGTCAGACTTTACAGAGTTTGGTAGACGAGTAGCCCCGGCAGTTAGCAAGCTAAACAACCTGCCTTCGGACACACAACATGGGTTACTAATCAAAGACTTTGATCAGCGAAGCTGCGATGTCTCTGGGTTCATGGAATCGAGCAAGGCTACAAAGATGCCTACTCTATATATCAAGCCTATCCAAGATACTATCTACGACCACTTTGTCGATATCTGTTCGCAGCTATCCGCCATACCTATTATCCCCTCTACGGAACTAACTGCCAACAAACAGGAGGCAGAAAAGAAGGTGTTCGTACCCAAGTTGTTCTCTGTGGCATGGAAATCAGACAGATCAGACAAGCTTCTACCCACGGTAGTATGTGACGAGGCAGGCATAGCACTTGGGTTGGTGTATAGCAGTGAGGAAAGTGTCGCCGAGTCTCTGCGGACGAAGACAGGTGTTTATCAAAGTCGAAAACGAGGTCTCTGGTACAAGGGAGCTACCTCTGGAGACACCCAAGAGCTAGTGAGGGTATCTCTCGACTGTGACAACGATGCATTGAAATTCGTCGTCAAGCAAAAGGGAAAATTCTGTCACCTAGATCAATATGGGTGCTTTGGTGATCTCAAGGGAATCCCGAAGCTCGAACAAACATTACTCTCGAGGAAACAGTCGGCCCCCGAAGGCTCGTACACTAAGCGACTTTTTTCGGACGAGAAACTCCTGCGAGCCAAGATAATGGAAGAGGCAGAAGAGCTCTGCAATGCAAAGACGCCTGACGAAGTCGCTTTCGAGGCTGCAGACCTGATATACTTCGCTCTGACGAAGGCTGTCGGTGCTGGAGTGAGCCTTTCCGATATCGAAAAGAACCTTGATGCCAAGAGTATGAAGGTCAAGAGAAGACCAGGTAACGCGAAGGGTCAGTGGGCCGAGAAAGAGGGCATCACCAACGGTACCACAGAGAAGGCCAAGGAGGCTGCGAAGGACTCTGCGACACCACTGACATCAGCGCCTGCAGCCGAAGCTCACACGGCTCCGGATGCCGAAAAGATTACGATGAAACGAGTCGATGTGAGCAAAGTTCACGGAACCGAGGTTTCCGATGCGCTGAGGAGACCTTCTCAGAAGTCGGCCGATGCTATCATGAACATCGTGACTCCTATTATTAGCGATGTTCGCCAGAACGGAGACAAGGCCCTGCTCTCCTATACGCACAAGTTTGATAAGGCGACATCTTTAACGTCGCCTGTCATCAAGGCTCCATTTCCGCAGTCGCTCATGAATCTTCCCGATGAGACTATCAAGGCTATCGATGTCTCGTTTGAAAACATCCGCAAGTTCCATGCCGCGCAGGAAGAGCAACCCTTGAAGGTTGAAACTATGCCTGGTGTTGTGTGCAGCAGATTCTCGAGGCCGATCGAACGTGTTGGTCTCTACGTGCCGGGCGGCACTGCAGTCCTCCCCAGTACCGCTCTCATGCTCGGTGTCCCTGCTATGGTAGCTGGTTGCAAGAAGATCGTAATCGCATCACCCCCACGCTCCGATGGCAGCATCACACCAGAAATCGTCTACGTTGCGCACAAGGTCGGCGCCGAGAGTATCGTCCTAGCTGGCGGTGCCCAGGCCGTTGCCGCTATGGCATATGGCACGGAGAGCGTCAGTAAAGTCGACAAGATACTGGGGCCCGGCAATCAGTTTGTTACTGCCGCCAAGATGTTTGTCAGTAATGACACCAATGCTGGCGTGAGCATCGACATGCCGGCTGGTCCATCAGAAGTTCTAGTGGTTGCGGACAAGGATGCCAATCCGGCTTTCGTTGCTTCGGATCTTTTATCTCAGGCCGAGCACGGCGTCGATAGCCAAGTTGTATGCATCGCGATTGACCTCTCGGAAGAGGAAGTCCAAGCGATCGAAGATGAGGTGCACAAGCAGGCCATGGCTCTTCCGAGAGTGGACATTGTCCGAGGTGCCATCAATCACTCCGTCACCTTCATAGTCAAGAATGTAGAGGAGGCAATGAAGATTAGCAACGAATACGCTCCCGAGCATCTGATTCTTCAGGTCAGGAATGCCGAGGAGGTTGTGGACAAGGTCATGAATGCGGGAAGTGTATTCATTGGGCAGTGGACTCCCGAGAGCGTTGGTGACTACTCGGCTGGTGTAAACCATTCTCTGCGTAAGTTTTTTGCCACTTACCATTTGCAGATACTAATTAGTCCAGCGACATATGGCTACGCCAAGCAGTACTCTGGAGTGAATCTTGGCTCCTTCCTCAAGCACATCACGAGCTCCAACTTGACGGCCAAAGGCCTCCAGAACGTAGGCACGGCAGTCATGCAGCTTGCGAAGGTGGAAGAGCTCGAAGCACACAGACGAGCCGTGAGCATCAGGCTGAGTACTCTGACTGGTGGACAGGTATGAAGCAATCAAAATACCGCCGATCGGTGTCACTTCAGGAGAGAAAAAGTGAGCTAGAAAGAATCAGGCTGGTGTGTTACTTAAGAAAAACAACATCAAAGCCGTCGAGACCCAGGGTAGGTGAGGTGAGACAACATCTCAACGATTTGACGGAATGTCTTCTCCTGTGTCTTATGGTAGTACAACAATTCCTCGATTGTTAAGGGTATGGGTATTGACTGGATTGAATAATTAAAAGGAGGGGTGGTGGTTGGTCAAGCGGCGAGGCCCAATATAGGGAATGGTTGGAGGGGAAAAGACAGAGGTATGATTCCTACCTAGAGGGATTGTGACGGTAACCTTTATGGTGATACAACAACTGAAATGCTACGTAGATTTCCACGAGCTTTAACCTCACTCGGAAGTTAGGAGATTGAATAGGTATGCTTTGCAGTCGTATGCATGTCATGTAGATACACGAAAATGGCATCGTGGTGCTTTGAACTATTGGTGGGTTTATTCACCAGAGCCGGCAGGGTAGGCAGGGCTTACGCTCCCATGAAATGCACGGCACGCGTGGGACGGACAAGGCGAAGGAGTTACACGTCCATGTACGCATCTCACCCACCCATCGCCTTACAGCGGCACCTAACCCTGGAGCACATCATATGTAAGGCATGCCGTATGCACATGTGTTTGCCTCTTAGCGCACGCTGGAACCCGGTGGTGGCGTTTCATGGAACGCTAGGGTCTGCTTTGTTGGGTTTTTCTTGGGGAACCTCTCTCTAGACACTTCTAACCACCTGGGTACTACAAAGCTTGATAGTAATTCGATATTGCAAATCCTACCATAACACATAGAACCAACGATAAACCCATATCCTATTTAGCAGGAGGAAGCATCACCCGGACCAGATATCCCTCCAATAGGCGCCAATAGAAGCATTTATTTACTACACCCTTACCACCCTACCAGCACCCCGCACGCATCCGCATCGCGCTCCGAATACTACTCTACCTACGACCGGAAACCAGCGAGGGGACGGTGAGCAGCGGTCACATAGGAAAGCATGGGATCGACCGGTGCCGCCGACGGTAACGGGAGCTTGTACTTCGCCTATGGCTCCAACCTGTCTTCGTCGCAGATGCGTGACCGATGCCCATCATCCACACCGGTCGGCCTCGCACGCCTTTGCGGATGGACCTGGCTGATCAATAAGAGAGGATACGCAAACATCGTGAATGTTACAGACTCACCTCATTCGTCTGCGGAGCGGCCTGTTTTGCCACCATTCAATCCGCTGCCTTTATTACCACTATCAACAACTCAGAAGGATGCAAGTCAAGACAGTGATGAGGGTGGTGTGTACGGCGTCCTATACCGCTTACATCCGAATGACGAGAAGATGCTTGATGCCTACGAGGGCGTGCCATATGCATATGAACGGGTATTTCTTGATGCCGTCATAGTTCCTCCTCCGGGTGCGAAGGATCAGAAGCAGACCGAGACCACACTCAATGTGCTTGTGTACATCGATAAGAAGAATATACACCCAGGCCAACCGCGTGCCGAGTACGTCTACCGCATGAATCGCGGTATCGATGAGGCTACGAGCGAATGGGGTCTACCACAGGCGTATGTTGATACGGTTATGAGACCTTTCATCCCTGCCAAGAAATAGGAGAAGCAAAACAGATGCGAAACGGCGCGTAGCAAGGCGAGTGTAATTCGTCAGTCTAGGCCTAGACAGTATTCGTCGCGCGACCACATATCACAGAAGAGAACATCAAGATGGACCTAGTATGAATCATGATTGATAATCTGCCAAATCATTCCCTATACACATATGAGCGCCTATATCCATGCATACCTCTTTCGGTCACCCGTAGCGTTGAAGCCTAGAACGTACAAAAGTTATGTACCTCGAAACCATTATACAACATATGAAATTAATATCCCAAGACCGCAGTAAATACCAAATATCCCTTACAATGCATATCCAAAATCCCACAATTTTATGAAGTAGCACCAATGTAGATCGTAAATCGAGTGATGTCCTGATCGATGGTGGAGCGTACACGCCTTGTGGGCCTGCCAGTTTAGGTGGTGTAGAAGAAGTCTAATAAAAATGTTAGTCGTCAGGAGCAGACTGGAAATTTAGGGGATAGACAATACCGGGATGGTGGTCGCCAATCTCCTCTAGGCTCTTCTCCCGCATCTCGGCGGCTTTCGCGGAGAACTGGTTCGCCTTCTTCTGCTTGTTCAGGTATCCGAGGTACCACCTCAGGATCATCGAGCAGACGAACATCATGATGGACATTGCCAGGGCCGCCGAGTTGCCGATGCTGTCTGGAGGGAAGTAGTCAGTACAGGAAAGTTACAATGCTTGCTGCAGACAGGGGGGGCTTGTGCTTACAGATGGGAGGGTCCTGGTAGGCCTGGTTTCCGGAGATGGCGAAGATGTGAGGGAAGATGTTGATGAACGCCAACATGGAGCCTCTGTTGCCCATTAGTTAGCAAAAAAAAAAAAAAATGGATAAAATCGCTACTAGACTCGCAGCAGAACTGAGATTTTTACCTTCGCGTGTAGCCGACGAAGGACATGGCAGCCCACGTGATCTGCAAGACGGTGTTGGGGAAGATGGAAAAGGCGACCAGGCAGGTGGCGGCGAAGCGGACGTTGCGGTTCGTCACCCAGATCAGGATGGCGTAGCCCACGACGGCGCCGATGGTGGAGATGGCGCTGATGAGACCGCGAGCGTTGGTCTTGTCCGCCAGCCTGCTGAAGAAGAGGATGCCGACGCAGCCGCACACGTAGACGATGGTGGTGAAGAGCTGAGCGCTCACGTCGTCGTAACCGAAACCCTATATAAATGTGAGCAATACCCTTTTTTTTATAAAAAAAAAAAAAAAAAAAGGGGGGGGGGGGGGGGGGGGGGGAAGGGAGGGGGGGGGGGGGGGGGGGGGGGGGAGGGGGTGGGTTAAGGGGAGGGGGAGGGTAAAGGGAAGGGCCCGGAGGGGGGGGAGGGGGATAT
>MU399520.1:162532-218754 GCA_022578845.1 Hypoxylon cercidicola
ACCCCCCCCCCCCCCCCCCCCCCCCCCCCCCCCCCCCCCCCCCCCCCCCCCCCCCCCCCCCCCCCCCCCCCCCCCCCCCCCCCCCCCCGAAAGGTACGTACGGCGATGATATCGGGGAGGAAGTTGGACAGCGAAGACTGGCAGAAGCTGCCGCCGCAGCTGATGAGGATGAAGAGCCAGAAGTGCAGGTCGAACATGACTTTCCAGATCTGGCTGAACTTGACGTGGGGCTCAGCCGTGTTGTGGGCACGGGCGCTTCGGCGCATGATGTGCTTCTTCTCCTCCTCGCTGAAGCCCCATTTGAGTGCCGACGGGTGGCTAGGAAGCAAAGCCAGCACGATGAAGGAGAAGGCGATGGGCACGACACCCTCGATGAGGAAGATCCATCGCCAGGCGCGCCATCCGTTCGCGCCGTCGAGGTCCTTGGTGATGCCGTACGCGATGAGCCCGTTGAAGGCACCGGCCAGCGTCGACATCGAGGATACGATGGCACCGCGCGTGGCATACTCCGAGTACTGGTACCAGAAGGACAGATCTATGAGAAAAAAATGAGATGAGATGAGTTCTAGGCGGTAAGGGGTCATGTAAACATACAGAAGACACCACCCTGGACGAACGACTCAGCGCCTCCGATGAGAAATCGCAGACCAAGAAGCGCGCCAGAGTTCGTGACTAAGAGAGTCATGGCGGTTAAGAATCCCCACTATGGAACGATGAGAAGTATTGATTAGCCTCATGGTCGACTCAAGTGGGGGCATATGCTGATGTCCCGCCTGCCTTACAGTTATCATGGCGCCGCTGAACTGCCTGTTGGGCTGAATGCGCTTGATGAGAAGCGTGCCAGGAAGTTGGAAGATGATAGTCGCGACCAAGAACACGGTTGCCGCATTGGAGTAGTCACCGGGACTCAGATTCAGCTCTTCACTCAGGCCGGCGATTTTGGCGTTGGCGAGATCGGATTTGCCCTGTTCGGCGATAAGTATAAACTGTCTGCGAGTAATAGGGGTCCGGCGTCATGCTGCACGACGGAGACTGACCATCGTAGCGAAGAAGTAAACACTCGACATGAGCGGCAGGATAAAAAGATCGAGCTTCCATTTCACCCTCCGGTCGAGCTTCATGTCGAAGGGTTCTTCCGCCGTCTCCTGCTTGGGCTCATCTCCGACAGAGCTGGGACTGGTCGTCGGGAGCAAGAGGGTCGGGTCCCGATATTCTATCGGCTCGGCGAGTGCCTTACTGGAGCTGTTTGCGGAAGCCATCCTTTTTTCTTTTTCACTTGAAGATGGTTGTTGGTTGGTGAGAGGAATTGGGTGATGCTTGAGATGAATGAATGGAAATAGAAATGTTCTAGAGGTCGAACGAAATCTATATAACCAATAACCACTTGTGGCTCCGAGTGAGAAAATATCCCCAAGAGCGCAAGTCGCGTTTACAAGCACTTTCGCTCCAGGTTCCTGGGCGACGCAGGGGTCTTACTATCTATAGGCGGAGGCTTGGGTACGAACTCCTCAGCGCGGACTTCTCAGTTAGGGAAAAAAGAGTACGTCACGTCCACAAGCGTCTCTTCTGGATTGGGGAAGGGGGGTGGAAACACCTTTCTCCAGCTCGTATCGTTGCAATATCAGATGTCGAAATGTCTATCACTTACTGTCTCGAAGCGTCTTCCCACCATCAAATTCACATGCCTCGGAAGGTAATTGGCGTGAGGCCCCTCAGACAACCATCACGAGAAGGGGTTTTAGACCCGGTCGCACAGGATGCTTTTCTCTTCGGTCGTTTCCCTGGCGGTAGCATCGACTCGGCGTCATTGTGCAGTGAGACATATCGATAGCTGCAACGGGGAACGCTCGCGACTGCGACCTGAACGACCCGGCTGCGGATTTGGGCTCAGCCTGCTTCGCATGGCATGGTTGGTGGACTGGTAGGGGTAGGGGGGGGGGGGGCCGACTGGGGGGATCGGCCGAAAGCGAGTTTCGCTCTCGAATGCCGGCTCGGCTGCTGGGATCTGCAAGGCCCAGAAGCGAATTTCGCTCGACGACAAAACGTAAGTCCAGACACGCGGTGATTCGTCCGCGCGACTACAAAACTGCAGGTGCGCGCTCCGTAATTGATGGGAAAAAAGAAATGCACGATAATCAAGTTCCCCATATGAATCTTGGCACCATTTGCCGGGGGACGAAATAGGGGTGTGTGTGTCTGCGTGACATATAGTAGTTTGTATCCAAGTACTACTGCTGGCACGACACGCTATACGCTATGGACGACGATACGCCGTTGACCACCGCGGACGTGCCCCCACGGTTCCTCAGCGCTACCCTCCTCGTCAACCACGTCCCGCACAGGGCGCTCGCCTCGGACCCACGCGTGTCGTACGCGCTGCACGTCCCGGCCGAGCACTACAGCCACGGCGCAGGAGCAGCAGCAGGAGCCGACCCCTCAGCCGCCAAGCTTCCCCTTCTCGTCAGCATGCACGGCACGAGGCGCCACGTCTTCGACGTATATGAGCTGGCCCCCTTCGCCCGGTCCGCCCCGTGCGCCATCCTCGCGCCGCTGTTTCCCGCCGGCCTCGACGGCCCCAACGACGTCGACTCCTTCAAGCTGCTCCGCTCCCGGACCCTGCGCTCCGACCTCGCGCTCCTGGATATCCTCGACGAGGTCGCCGCCCGCTGGCCCGGCATCGACACCCGCAAGGTCTTCCTCGCCGGCTTCAGCGGCGGCGGCCAGTTCGTGCATCGCTTCTTGTACCTGCACCCGGAGCGCCTGGCCGCCGCGAGCATCGGCGCCCCGGGCCACGTCACGGTGCTGGACGACTCCCAGAACTGGCCGATCGGCGTCAAGGACGCGGAGGCACTGTTCGGTCGGACGATCGACAAGGACCGCGTCGGCAAAGTCCCGATCCAGCTCATCGTCGGGGGCGCGGAGCTCGCGCCGCACGGCGGGGAGGAGTTTTGGGCCTGGATGCGCGACCTGGCCGGGAGAAACGAGGGCGCGCGGCAGGCGATGAAGTTCCCGGCGATGGTGAAAGGCAGGCTGGCCACCCTGCAGGAGCTGCATGGGCTGTGGATGCGGGATGGTATCACTGCGCAGTTCGACGTCGTACCGGGTGTGGCGCATGACCCCAAGGGCGTTCGCGAAGGCGTACTGGCATTCCTGCAGCCTTTGATACAGGAGTACTCGAGTAATTGTATTGCGCCTTATTGACAGAGGTACGTATAGAGCGTACTAGCAGCATAAGATACTTGTTCTATGTACCTAGGTAGTTCAACGCGTTGATTTACGCCGTATATAGTGCAAACCATACAGACTCACACCATTCGCTTACTTACGGGATCATGACTGGTAGGTGACAACAAATTATGAGATTGACCAGCAAAAGCATCGAGCTGCTTGAAAGAGATACAGTTGTTCACTTTCTTCGAGGCCTCTAGGTAGCATGTCAGCCTACCACACCGCTCCATGTCAAATTCGCCGAGGCACAATTCAATACTACAACATAAAGGCAAGGCAACCAGTCAAAAATGCGAGCAATACTCTTGTGAGGCATACTCTACTCTACAGTGTTACACAGCATAGATAGTAGGTAAAAAATCCAGTTTTTTTCTGCCTACCGAAAGTGCCTCGCATGCACATGAGCAATTTCTGATAACTATACTGAATATTAATGGCTCGTATTTCGCCCCGGGCATATTTAGCTCGCAAATTCAGCTTTCTCATTCCTATCATATATCAATATCCTTCATCACTTCTCAATTTTCCATTTCTTTTTCTTCTGCTATAGCGGGCACGTTCAGCTCCCTCTTTAGTACACTGCTAGACTAGGAGCTGTCTACACACTATACCTCCTAGGTAGCTTTGACCTCATACACCACCATGGCAGACCCCTTGTCGATTGCAGCCAGTATCGCCGGGCTCGTTACTCTAGCTGATGTAGTCTATGATCGTCTGACGAAATACATCAAAGCCGTGCAAAATGCTGCTAAAGAGGCCGGAGACCTCGCCAAGGAGATTAATCTCCTGGGTGGTGCCCTGAACAGCTTATCAAGGCTAGCGAGGAGTCTTGATAATGCGTCTTTTGGTAACCAATTCCGAATGTATCACATCGACGCATGCAGCATCATATTGTCAGATATTGAGAAGAAATTAAAGAAGTTCGACAACAACTCCCTAAAGAAAAAGATGATGTGGCCATTTTCATCCGGCAGGGTGAAGGAGATGCTTGGCGACCTGTCCCAACACAAGCAAAGCATTAACCTTGCTCTGTCCGCGAACTCGATGGATCTGCTACTTCGTTGTCTAGCCCGAGAGGAGGATTTGCAGAAAACTGCATCAGAAATACAGGCAAACATCGAAAAAACCCGCGAAGTGGCCAGTCGAATTCATCGAGACAGAGAACGTGAAAAAGTCCTGAGATTTTTCCTCAAATGCAACCCACAACAGAATTACGAAATGAGCCTTAGGCTACGCCATCCGAGAACTGGAACATGGCTGTTACGCCTTCCGAGGTTCCAAACCTGGCTCTCAACAGCCGACGAGAAACTTTGGCTGTCCGGTATTCCTGGGGCAGGGAAAACGGTATTGGCAGGTACCATTATCGAAGCTGCCCTAGCACAATGCAATGAGAACACTGCTGGCGCGTTTTTCTTCTGCGACTACACAGATGGAAAATCCCAGTCACCTGAGAATATCATGGGCGCGCTAGCCTATCAAATAGCCATCCAGAAGGAAGAAGCATATGCAATCCTAGAAGAATATTACTGCAACCTTCACCCTCAATGTGGTCTACCTCACAACCCGACGGTAGAGGCACTGGTCAAAGTGGTAGGAAATATGGTTGGGCTGTTTGACCGTGTCTTTCTGGTTGTGGATGGAATTGATGAATGCGGAGATCTTGTTCCCGGTGTCCTTCAATCACTTCTTGACGTATCGGTCGATTCAGAGAACATTTCAATCGCCTTACTGAGCCGCGATGAGTATTACATCAGAGATTGTCTTGAAGATGGCTTTGTATGCGAAACGGTTGCGGCTCATACGGAGGATGTCGAGGAGTACGTGGCAGCCGAGATTGAAGAACGTATACGAACCAAAAGACTGCACATTGATGGCCCCGAACTCAAGGGTGAGATTATGCAAGGCCTCATAAATGGTGCAAAGGGAATGTAAATCTCGTCTAGTCCATGTCTTTAGTTTTATGCATGTCAAGCTGACTATGATATACCCAAGGTTTCGATGGGTTGCCTGCCAACTGGACCATCTTGGCGAGTGTGTATCGGACGAGTCGTGCCGCGTGGCATTGAAGGAGTTACCTCCTACTCTCAATGAAACGTACCTACGCATTCTGCAGCGGATACCACAGGATAAAGCACCACTTGTTCAACTTGTCCTCCATTTCATAGCTTTTGCGCGCCTACCACTCACCATCGAGCAATTCAGAGAGATTCTGGCAGTTCCTAAGGCTGGAAGCTACATGCTTCCTAGTGACCGAGTCCGCGAGAGCGCAATCCAGAAGCTTTGTAGCAGCTTGATACGAAAATCAAACTCCGGACTATATTTCGAGTTTGCTCATTTTTCTGTACAAGAGTTTCTCAAAGACGAAAGCCTGCTTAAAGACCGTTTCGAGCAGTTTCTTATTTCACGCTCCCGTTCTGATAGGCTTATGGCGGTTCAATGCCTGAACTACTTACAACTCGAAAACTTCAACCAGCCCCTTGCTGCGACAATGGACGGAATTGCATATATAAATCAAATAGGACATGACTATCCTCTGTATACCTATGCATCATACAACTGGCATATATATGCCAAAGATCAATATGATGACGAGGACATTACTCATTCTGCGGTGACGTTTTTCAGCTATGGAAAGCCCGCCGCGCTCACACTATGGATTGTCACGTTGGTTCTATTCTTAGTTCATCGCGACTATAAGGCACCACATTCTGAATATGAAGAACAGATCCTTGGGGTTGTTTCTGATCTTATCCACAAAGACCTCACTCCGTTGCACATGGCCTGTTTACTATCACTCCCCGAAGTGTGTGGACATTTGCTGAAGATGGGTGCCGACATTGAACAAAAGAGTCCACTTGGAACTCCAATGCAATGTGCCGTTGGAATGATGACTCTCTTCCAAAAGAAAAGACTTTCTTTCAACAGAATCACTTGGGATTTGCGTGGATGCTATTCCGAGAAGACTGTGGAATGCCTTCTGGAGGCTGGTGCTAAGATACGATCAACTCCCATGAGCCCGAGCCGTAACGGAGACCTACTGAAATATGCGGCCACCGTACTTGAGACTACTGGGAGCACACGCGTAGTCACGCTCCTACTCTCTAAGGAATTGCCCCTGAATGAGAATGACATACAGATATTCTCGAATGTCTTTAAAAAAAACTGGGATGAACAAAAACTACACGAAGAAGACTTCGAAACATTGATCAAAACTTTGAATTCGATGATAGGTCACTCGGACCTTCACCAAAACTTTTGCTCGCTAACATGGAACTTTGCCGTCAATCAGGGATTCAGCTTTGCTTCAGATCCAAATTTCGTTAATCCAAGCATCTCTCTTTCGCCAGATGCACTAAAAGAACACGTAATTGCAGCCGTTCGAAACAACGATGTAGAAGCGTTCAAAATGGCCACAGAATACTCAAGCATCCACCCATCCGAAATTATGGACCATGGCAAACCGCTGCTGCACATTGCTTTAGAAAGTGCCACTTCCCCCCGGAGGCTTCTACTGAATATGAAAATGATCGAAGTCCTTATTGAGGCTGGCTGTAGCTTCTCGCAACCTGATAGTGAGGGACGCCTGCCGGTGCATTCCTGGTCCTTGGCATTGGATTTAGACGAAGACGTGGACGATGACATGGACGAGGACGAGGACTTATACGATGACTATGAATGGCCAGTGGAGGTGTTCATCGATCATGGCGTGACAGTCAACTCTCAAGACAGTAAAGGTCGGAATCTACTACACATCAATGTTGGTGATGACCGCCGGCTTTCAGCTTTCCTCAGGTGTGAGAATGAAGCAAACATTGCCGAAGCACTATGTATGGTCGACCATGAAGGTTATACCCCGTTGTCCAAAGCGTTAAATGAGCAGCGTGCGGTGTCAGCGTCTATCCTCTTCGAGCGAGGGGGGAACAATCCAAAAACATGGCAAAGCCCACTCTCGCCCCTCCTATTGGCTACGAGAGCAAACTCCGAAAAGATCTTTAAAGATTTGTTGGCAACAGGAGTAGCTTTGCCTGCAACTGGAGGCGACACATTGACTCCGCTTCATTATCTTGGGGCTGATACATCTATCGATTTCATCAACTATCTCAAAGTGCTTTACCCGGGCGCATGCGAAGCTCGCATTAATGATAAAATTCCCTTGGATATCTACATAGAGCAACTATTCCATAAGGACGATATCCAGTCTACCCACATTGAAGCCTTGGCAGCATTATTTCCTTTCGAGCTACATAGCCATGAGGGAGGATTGGTGTGGGAACACTTCGCAAGGAACGTCATCCCAGCGGCATATCGCTCAAAAGACCGTAAGAAAGAAGTGTCCACCAAAGTAGTAAAGGAACTCATTCGGCTAGGATGCCTAACCTCATATGAAACCGCTTCCCATAAACCTGCGCTTCTTTTACTCCTAGAACAGCTGGATAGCGATTTTCAGAGTCCCGGTCATCATCCGCCGCTTACACCCGAAAGTTTCTGCGATATCCTGAACGACACATGTCAGTGGTCAGGGTTCCAAACAGGTCCTCTGATCATTAGTCTCTTAAAATCGGCAGTTATTTTCAATAAAGTTGCTTTAGTGAGGTTACTCCTCGAAAAGGGTGTCCCTGCTCACCGGCGAGTCCGAGATGAGTCTGCCTTGGAAATAGGTTGCGACTCTAGAGTCAAGATTGATACTTTCCGGCTCCTCCTAGAATACGCAGACAAAGAACAGCTGGATGAAACTAACGCGGCGAAGAACGGACTTGGGCTTATTCATCAACTTGCCCATTTCGACGCGAGTGACAAAGTGGTTGAACTGCTTCGACGGGGAGCTGATGCAAATCTTCGCATAGCGAGATATCCAAACCAATCAGCTGTAGTATTTCATCTACAAAACACAAGTCACAGCACATGGACAGCTCTTTTAGAACATGGCGCAGATCCAACATTGGTTGATCAAAACAATGTTGATGGATGCCTCATGGCGGCAGCGAGGGGCATTCTTAAATTCCTGGCTAAGGTTTTGGAAATGAAGGCACCATCCTGGCAACTTGACTGGAAGAGACGCTGCAATATCATTGCACTTACTATAGGTGACAAGGATCTCAGGTTCTCTGGGTCAAGCGCTCTGCACCTTGCTTCTTTTTCGGGAAACATCGACTGCTTGAATTTTTTTATAAATCATGACCTCCTATCCAATGTCAGCATAGCTGATAACGATATGTTGACTCCTCTACATTACGCGGCATTTGGGGGTCATGCTAATATCATCAAATATCTCCACGGAATGGGAGCCAACATCAATGCTAGAGCAGTTTACGGCGAATCACCACTGCACATCGCAGTACATGCTGCGCGATTAGCTGCTGTCGAGACATTACTAGACCTTGGAAGCCACAATACAGTAAACAGAAACGGAAAGAGTTCGTACCTATTGGCATGTGAATCCAGAAATCAATATATTATTGATTGTTTTCGGAAAAGGGGGCCTCAAAATGGTGTTCAAGATGCCAGCTCTTCTTCGAATGACTTTGCGGCTGCGACAATTGCGGAAAAAACAGGCCTAGCAATTGCGCTAGAGGCCGCTGTAAGGGACTGTAATATGAGTCTGTGTAAAGAGTTGCGTGGAAGAGGCTGTCCGTTAGATATCGATCTACCTAGCTGCAAGGGATGCTCACCTCTGCTCCTCGCAATCAGAGAAGAAAAGCTCGATATTGTTCGATGGCTATTAGACAATGGAGCATCGACCTTGAAGGCCAATTGCCCACAGTGTTATAACGAACCGCCGATTCATGAGATACTAAGAGATAAGAAAGCCATCCACATTTTACCATGGTTTCTGGAAAGATACATGGGCGATGGAGGGAATCTGCTTAACGAGACCGATAATCCAGCTGGTACTGCCATTGAAAATGACAACACGGAAGGACTTCGGATTCTATTTGGACACTTAAAGCAGAATATAAGGCATTATGCGTGAGTACCTGTTTCTTTTAAGTTTCATTACACTCTCTTTCAATCAGCTTTCTAATGTATCTCAGCGGGATGGTAGGAAAACATTGGACCGAAGCAACTGCGATGCTAGCAAATATGCCCTGGATATCGTCAAAAGACAACTTGATGCCACCGATACATGTTGCAGTATCACATGGAAACCTCGTGGCCTTGGAATATCTTCTCGAGTACGGTGCTGACGTGAATGGTCTAGACGACGACCTGAACACAGCTTTGCACGTCATTGCGAACTCGAAATCCCATAATGGGGAGAAATCTATTGGAATTCTGATTGACCATGGTGCCGGCTTAGAATTCCGTGACCGTCGTGGATTTACTCCATTAATGTGTGCGTCTCGAAAGGGTCACTGGGATTTGGCCAAGGCTCTGTTGGATGCCGGGGCAGATCTAGCGGTCTTAGATTACTTGTCAGGGAACGTTCTTCGTTTATCAGTAAGTGAGACTTCTTCTGGGCATAAGAATTCATTCGCTGGATTTTTGGCTCTAGGGCTTAATCCTCACCATATGGATTTATATGGAGTCTCTCCTATTCAAGACGCTATGTGTTTGAACGACTTTACCGTGGTTTTCCTGAACGGGGACTACGGAGTCCAGAATACAGGACCCTACCCCTGGCGACTCTTTAGACAAATCCGAGATTTGCATTGGCTTACAACCAAATTCCCAATGTTTCATAGGAGGATTCCTCTTGATGACTTGCGCAGGATTGCGAACACCGAACCCAATAATTGCTGGAGCCCCCTTTGCTTGTCAGCATCTCAAGGGGTGCCGATGGCGATAGAAAACCTTCTAACTCTAGGAGCTGATCTGGAGTTTGAGGGATGCCCGGCGGGCACTGCTCTGTTGGCTGCATGCAGCGCGGGAAGGTTGGAGTCGGTCATCTCCCTAGTACGTCGAGGCGCAGCCATCTCGTATTATGGAGCCAGCGGCTTTCGAACAGCAATTGACAAAACCAAGACTCCGCCTCATATCATTCACTGGCTTTTAGTCGATCGCTTCACAGACCAGGCAAAGATCAAAGAAGAGCCTCACGAAGGTTATTCCACTAGCCCCCTTGGCATCCGACCTTGGAGTGGCATTACAAAGGCTGAGTTGATCATCAGTGAGGACCTCGAAAGGCGCTCAGACGAATCATCCAAGGATTACTGGATCTACCTGATGGCCCAGAAGAAACGATGGAGGGGCAAAGTCGTCCCAGTCGTTGATAGACGAAGAACTGTCCGCCCTTCGAATCTCGTACCTATAGAGCGAGTTCGCATACACCCGGATGGTTATGAGGCTCCAGTCCCGAGAAGGAGCAGAAGGACAGAGACATAAGCGTGAATACGGTTGGAATGAGTTGCTAAACTCCACATGTGACTTCTTCCGTTCCCAGTTTCTTCATTTTTCTCTAATTATCTAGGGCGCTTGGTGTATGGTGTGGCTAGGAGTTCTTTGGTACTGCGTCTAGCGGTAATTTCGAATTGCTATCACCTACTGTATCTACTATTAACTTTGAACAGATCTTTGAACAGATATAATATTTCTTGGGAGATACTGTATTTACTGCTGGCGTTGATCGCGGAAAGTTGAGCCAATTAACGAACAGCGAAACTCGACTGTTTGGCAACTTGTTGCAATCAACAAGAAACTCTAATTAATCAATCCAACGCTTAACTAAACTAAGAGAGCCCATTTGGAAATCAAAGCGTTGAAGTCGCTGGTCCTGACTCCAAAGTTGACTAACTACTTCAACAAGCCTAAAGCTGGCGATATAAATAGCTTCCCCATGAATAACTTCCCCGTTCCATCGCGGCCACAGCTCTACGCGCAGGGAAGTCCACAGGCACAGCCAAGCCCGCAATCCCAACCCCCGCCACCGCATCCCGTCCATGCGCATCCACGGCCGCCGCAGCAGCAGCCGCGTCTCCATCTTCTCCGGCCAAGATCCTCCTGGAGGACCGCGCCTCCGGGTTCGGGTTCGCGCGGCACAACCCGGCGGCGCCGAAGCCACGCAGCCGCGGCGTGACCGAGATCCGCGGGCCCTACTACACGGTCATGGGCCCGCGGTACCTGTCGGACGTGCTTGAGACCATGGGCCCGCACGTCGACGGCCTGAAGTTCGCCGGCGGATCCTCCAGCCTGTTCCGGGAAGCCCCCCCCTGCGGCAGCTGATCGAGCTGGCGCACGCGCACGGCGTGTACGTGAGTACGGGTTGTTGTATCGAGCACGTGCTGTCGGCAAGCGGCGGCGACGTAGGCGGTGCTGTTGATCAGTACCTGGCTAAATGCAAGAACCTGGGTTTGTGATAGAGTTGAGCACGGGATTTTTGTCACTACCGCCCGACGACTGGCTACGGCTCGCGGGCCGCGTGCAGGAGGCCGGGCTGAAACCCAAGCCCGAGCTCGGCATCTAGTTCGGCGTCGGCGGCGACACGTCCGCGGCCGAGCTGCAGCGTATCGGCACCAGCGACCCGAGCAAGGTCATCAACCTGGTCAAGCGGTTCGTGAAAGAGGTCGGTGTCGAGCGCGTCATGATCGAGTCCGAGGGCATTACCGAGAATGTCCAGAACTGGCGCACCGATGTTATCCAGGCTATCCTTAGGGAGCTGCCCCCCCTGGAAAGGGTCATGTTCGAGGCTGCTGATCCTTCTGTGTTCAACTGGTGAGTGTTCTTGTCCAGACTTGAAGTAGAGGGGGATCTGGAATGCTGACGTTAAACGTATAGGTACATCCGAGAGTTCGGTGTCGACGTCAACCTCTTCGTCGACCACTCGCAGATCGTGCAGCTGGCGGGTTTGAGGGCCGGCAAAAGCGATACCTTTGGCAAGATCATTACTTTCAGACCCTAGGACATAGCGCCTCGATTGATGGCTATGATCAGTCATATTCTTCTTACTTATGTGCCCTAGGCGGCAGAGGGCCGATGAAGAAAACAATTGGTGTTAATAAGGTGTTAGCGTATCTCGACAGCTCTCATTTTACGAGTGTATCAGCGTGGCGGTTATCTCCTGAAGTTCAATCCAGAATAATGCACTTATTATTCGCGAGGACGTCATCTTATCGTGGACCTGAGTACCCACGACCTCATTCGATATGCGCCCGCCTCTAAATTGCTGTAGACATACGGTTGACTAATGAGCATCTACCATAGAAAACCGCCAAAAAGGAAGGTCTCCCTGGGAATCGAACCCAGATTGGCGGAATCAGAATCCGCAGTGCTAGCCATTACACCAGGAAACCCTCATGACGGATGATGATCTCTAGCATACGATGATTACCCGAGCTTGTCCGAAGCTACTTATGCTTAGACGGGCGTCTGACTAACGTATTTGCTAAACAAAAGTGGGCAAGATGGAAGCGCGGCTAATTAGGGAACTTAGCTTGTCCCAATAATGGAGCTCCCGGTCGGCGAGGTCGTCCTGGGCCATGACGGCCCGAAGCAATAGCCTGACGTACAGGTAGGATTGTGAAGAGACATTCTTTTCAGTCCTAGCGATGAGCTCGAGCATGACAACCCGCTGGTCGCCTGTGCGGGCCTCGCAGCCCAAGATGAACACCGGGAATTGCTTCTCGCAGGACTCCATCTGAGAAAAGATGGTGAAGGTTCTGTCAATTCACTGCTGCGTCTCGACTGGCTCGTCCAGCAACTTCCCCGACAATCGGTGCAGATATATCAGGAGAGTAAGTTGGTATGGTTCCAAAACCGTGCTTGTTTCTGAGCCATCTTCAGCCGCGGACGAGACCGGAATACTCCTAATTCTCCAGTCAAGGATTTGTAAAAAGCTCCTATGATCCTTTGATTCACTGATAACGACTACGTCGAGTGGTCTTATCCATACCGTATCGCAGACCTCCGGCAGTAGACCTAGGATAGCGAAAGTAGATGGCGCCTTACGGAATAAACCTAGCTTTTTAGTCAGAAAGTCTCTGCTTCTCCACTTAGACACGCTGACGAAAACCTCGGTGTTCATAGCTGGTGGAGACGGCGGAATTCTTGCAGTTTCTCCGTACCAGTGCCGAAGACTGAAGCGGGCTAACACGTCTTGGTAACCTCTTTCACGGCCACAGATATACCACATCCATTGGCTTGAGGTACATGAAGACTGACGTTAGCATATGGTGAGAGCTTATCATGGAACTTACACTGACCTCAAATGAACAGAGTAGCATCCCCGCGGCAATATGTTGGATTGATTCCCTGGTGCCGAGACTACTCTCTGAAGCAGCCGACAGAGTCCTGACAACACAGATCTTGAGCTGAACCACTTGTGTCTGAACCCCGTAGAAATGCAGCGTAGATAAAGCGAGGAGTGACTTGAGCACCGCTACGGAAGATAGCGTGTCACTAGCTAGGGCAACACGAAAAAGGATATTACCTACTTTCGTATGGCCGAGGCCAAAGGCCGTCAGATATTGGGCTGCGGTAAGTTGGACTAGGTTTCCCCTTAGTACTTCCTCTCTCTGCGGGTTGGCCTTATGTATCTACAGTACAGAAACAAGTCTTGGTCTTTATGATCTTCTAAAGGCGAAGAGCACCCACTATGGGCTTTTTGGTCGCTAACACATCTTGATAGAAAACGGCTATGGACGCAACCAGCATTCTTGGAGTCTCAACTACTTTATCGCCAATGCCGATCTGGTATCAACCTTTGATGCCTATGATCCCATCGGGGACTTGTAGGTTTATCTCACATTTGTGACTTCAGGGGTGGACTAACAGCGCGGAATGAACAGAGGTGACAAGCCAAAAAGAGCTGGAAGAAAACTTGCCCAAGATGTTCAATATTGCCGCCAATATCCACCTTTACAGCTTGTTCATACCCCTTATCCTCAAGGCCCAAGTCAAGAAGGTGGTGACCATATCCAGCCGCCTCGCGGACACGGATTTGACCAACAGATGAGATAACCGTGCATTCTCTGTACGTTATTACCAAGGCTGCATTGAATACGAAGACGGCCAAATCCAACGCCCTGTATAAGAAAGATGGCGTGCTCTTCCTGAGCCTCTGCCCAGGAATGGCCGACATGGGCCACCAGAAGGACGGTACGTTTCCCATTCATTCTACCAGACGCACCCGACCAGCTACTAACTATTATATCGGCAATCCCGGAGCAAATGGAGCGCCTGGGAGGATTATTGAAGAAGTTTCTGGAGTATGCGCCTCACTTCACGGATCCTGCCACCTCAGATGTCGCCGTTAAAGATTTGGTAGCTGTCTGAGAGAAGTGCAGCCTAGACAAGTGTCGCACCCAAGTCAAGAATGAACCACTTCTTATGCTCCTCTCTTATTCTCACATAGCTCAGTTTTGGTTCATTCTATTCCTCCTAGATTCTTATGAATTGCAGCTCCCAAGCGTGGCCCCGTCGCTAACGGCGAGGAAACCGGGGTCTTCCCCGCCGCCGTGGGAGCTTCAACCAATCAACGGCTGGACTGGCTTAAATGTCGTCCCTTTTGGGAAATTGGAAGCCACCCCTTGCCAGGGCACCGGGTTTACACCCCCTATCGGTACGAACCCAAAGGTCTTCGGATTGCGAAGCAGGTTTACAAAGAGACTTAGGATATACTTCCGTTCAGATATTTATATAATTGACGTCGTATCAAAAGTTAGATGTCTTTGTTCTTAGAAGCTTTTGTTTGGGATCTTGGAATTGAGAAAACGGCGTTCTCCCAACCCCCTATTGTGGATCAGAATAAAAAAGGGGCGCCATGACAATGCCTACGT
The DNA here is from genome assembly GCA_022578845.1 of Hypoxylon cercidicola. Taxonomy (NCBI): domain Eukaryota; kingdom Fungi; phylum Ascomycota; class Sordariomycetes; order Xylariales; family Hypoxylaceae; genus Hypoxylon; species Hypoxylon cercidicola. Next base: position 177,472 of record MU399520.1, read on the forward strand.
CGGAGATGCGTATTGACTCCCAGATAGCCGAGTTGAGACGATGCATCTGCTCGACAGCTTCGCCAGAAGCCAGCCCATCCGGGTAGCAAGCGGTCACAGCTTTGCACTCGGCTGCTATTCCGTCCATGAATCATTTGTGGTCGAGCTAGCACAAAGGTCGATGACTATCTGGGAGAATATCAGGCCCATGGCGTATACGAACATGGTGTTGAGGGCGAGAAGGCAAGAAGGCGATACGAAAGCTTGGAGGGGTCCAAGTGTTCAGGAGCAGTGTACAGTTCTCAAAAGCCCCTTTTCAACTTATCGATAAACGATTATGTAATCTGCATTAAGTAATCCTACGGCGCATTTTTATCGGCCCGTCTTATCTAAGGACCCCGGGATTCCAGACCTAGCCCCGCCCCGTCTCAGTCCTGCTGATCCATTTCCCCCGACTTTTCGACCGCCAACTCACCCACACCACCCAATGATACACGCAATACAGCTGCACTGCATGATCAGCTGGATGGCCTGCATATAGGACGCGGTCGTGCAGGTCATAGGCTTTCTGCATAATTGAATAGATGCATTTTGGCACCCTCGCTGGCCAATGCAATGTTCCCGAATTGTCGTGTTGTCTCTCAGATCGATGACTGATCGCGACAGGAAGTCGGAGAGATTGTCTTGCATGATGGCTGGTAGGGTGGACTTGCCGGGCACTGATGATCATATAGTGCTCAATCAGCTAGGTATTCGTGAGTTCAGGTTTCGCTATTTTGTATTTCCTCGTCCCGGATCTCGACGACATCGGTGTTCCACAAGCTAGAGCGCCGTGATTCGGGCTAAACACGGACATGGTCGATTGTGTATCGAGCAGGGAGGATAAGGACCTATGTCTGATTCGCACTACTACTCGAAATACGACTCTGAGTAGACGAATGGTCCATAAGTCTGTCGTCGATGGATGTGACTCCTCCATTAGGCCCACGCCAGAAGTCAATATCAAAGACGGGCTCCCATGCTTTCGGTGCATCGGTGACTCCCGAATCGGAATTAATGTCAACGGGATTATTATCTTCGAGAGATGTGGTGTCTAGTGACTGTGGGATACCAACGACATGAGTAATATTCTTCGATGAAGCATGAACGAATTGAGTCCACGCCCCCGTACCTCGTAGGATGTTCAATTCTGAGTGCGACGCCATAGTGCTGAACGACAAGGGCAAGATAGATTTAGAGACACGACACGAACTTACCTACGACCAAGTCTCCATAATTATATCGCTTCGATCAATCCAGTCCATGTTTCGCGCCTTTCATGGTGACCATTCCAAGACCGCCTGGAATCCGCCAGGCCTTATAAGGTGAAAAGTCGGTGATGGAGCATGAAAGCTTCATACTGGCTGAATACCTAACCGGTCTGAAAGAGTACGTCACGCTTCAACAATAAACCCCTGAGCCGCATCCCGAGCCGTTATATACAAGGCGGGCCACCCGCTCGCGACGGGCTGCGGTGGGTACATAAATCGGATATTGGCAATGTTGGATTGGATGCATGGCTATTGCGTGGCCCGACCCTACAACCCTACGACGTCGCTGACCGACGCTAAACCGGTATTGTATGGGCCGCCCGTCAGCCCTGTCAGCCCTATCTACCTTACCTACTACCCTGCCGACCGACCGCCTTTTATCACTCCGATGTTTTCAGGCCATAACCAGACCTTATTCATTCGAAGCAGATGAACGTGTTTTGCTACCCTCGTCGTACTGTTGGCCCGGGCTTGTAACGCTGAGATGAGCCCCGCCTCTGCTGCTCTAATAGCTTCAACATTACCATGGCCAACGATCTCACAGCCCTAGGTGATTTTCACCTCGACAATCTGAAGGCTCCGCCCTGGCCTCCCTTTCAGATGGGCCTCATTGAAGAAGATTCTCTTTGGGTCGATAACTTAGTAGCGGACTTAGATTCTCAACAAATTGATCTCACTTCCACGAGGACTAAGGCTTTGAGTGAGGACGCGCGCAGCTACAATGAGCAGAGGCGGTCCAGCGGCAATGTCTCCTTAGGTAAGTCTGAACCCTCTTTAACCGTACTCCATCTCAGACTTATATTTTCAAGATATGAACGACCCAGCCGTATTGGAAAATTACGCATCCTTGTTGCTCTTTACGAATAACCCGTCGGCTTACCATCTTGATCTGGAGGATTGCGACTCGTCCAAACAGGCCACGATTCAGTCCCTTGCTGCCAAGCTTGACCTTCAATATTCCTTTGATGCTCTTTTAGGGGTCATTCGACTTCGAAAGAAGACTTACGAACCTAGTTCCACACAGCATTCAGAGCAACCAAGGACGTCCCATGGGCCGATCATGGCTTTCAAAGGCCAAATGTCTTCCCCTTCACCTCGATCGAAGTCTAAATATCGTACAGAAGCTCGTCGCAGTGAATTATCTACAGCCACCGTGCCATCTCCACCGTCTTTACACGATGGTGTCGCTATGGATTTGGATTCTTCATCTGACTTGAATTTTGGTTAGTCCCAGGCACCCCATTTCGCCGAATAGGAAGGCATTATTCATTTTAGTACAGGAAATTTTAACCCTCAAGGGGGACTTGACTCTTACTATACAGCCTCCCCACATTATCAAGCCTTATCGGAGGACGAAGACTTGAGACTAGCAGCATCCTCTTCGCCGTGGCGCAATTCTTGGGCTGCTCGAACGCTCAAAGAGGTCGGAGCATGTTGGCGGTGCCGGATTCTCCGCAAAAGGGTATGACCACTCAAATCACCGACATGATGTATGCTAAATCACGTCAAGTGCGATCCCGATCAGCCCTGCAGGGCTTGTCCCAGGTCAGGCACGTATAACTCTCGATGGCAAACTATAGGATGCAAACGCGGAACTCTCGTGGACCATACCCCCCGTATATCTCTATGTCCCAAGGCGGATTCTCCTGCTGGGAACAATGTTAATGGAACATTGAATGCGGCACAGAGAATGCTCAACACGCCAAGAGATGATCGGATCGAGCAATGCCTTCAGGACGCGTCGAATCGTCTTGACGGCGTGTTTGCTTCGGAAGATGACACATACACGAAAATTGTGCTTGAGATCTTATGCTCGCCCATAGCTATCGTGACCGATATGCCGCTATCTTTACGACGTGATGTCGAAGGAAATGTCATTCATATTGCTTGGGGACTCATTGATGTGACTTCGGCGAAGAACATGCTGCCCGCAAAATCCGTGGAACACATTCTCGATGTCATTAAAGCTGCTGTCGCTTACGAGACAGAATATGGCCTAGTAGGTAGCGATCTCTCATGTTCTTGTTCTCTTTAGGCATTATCTGCACAGGCTTATCTTCATCGCCAGTCACAAGCCGTTCCGATAGCTATCGAATGCTTTAGGAACTGTATCGAGATTCTACGCCTACATGATGGCGGCCACCTGACGTCTGAGTTACACAACAAATGCGCTACTAGCAAATGCCAGGTCAACGCCATCCAAGATCTCAGCTCCAATATCGTCTCTTTTACAGACGAGCTATCAAAAATAGTCTTCAGAAAAGATAACCGACTTCATGAGAGGAGATGGTGGCTATCGGCTTTCTACAGTCTCTGGATCCAATCCCACGTTCGTCGAATCATCCTTACGATGAGTCAATCGAAAGTTGAGCTCAGTGCAGATATGAAACGAGCCTGTTCAGATTATCTTCTCCTCGCCCTGGACCTCTTTGATGCCGCGTCTGCGTCGTTTGATCCTATAATATCGGCGTGGTCGCTCGAGGAAGAGCCTTCAAATATGGATTTAAGGCTCATGAAGTATTATCTGCATGCGCAGAGAGCCCTCCTCAGTGAGCAATGGGCGCGCCCTATCGGCAGCTCCGTGAAGTATCTAAGGTGGCTCTACCAAGATATGGACAGCATCCCAACCATGTCCCTCCTGGGAGATTCGTCCTTCTCGGGGCTAGGGAGTATTGATGCTGAAGAGCACGGGGCTTTCAGCTCAAGGCCATCCGTTTTCCAACCCAACAAGATCGCACATTCTGGGAGCAAATTCTCCGTGCCATTGAGGACTAGATCCGGTGCCAAGCGACGCGCCGGGTCCCCCTTACAGGATGTAGGTCTCATGCGGCGAAATGGGAGTTCTTCCAGCATACTAGACAGCAGGGACATTCGAAGTCGAGGTCTTTCGATAGGCACCCCGGCATCTCCCATGTCGTCCGGTTATTCATTTGCATATGGCACTAGCAATTCTACTCGATGGAACGGCAGCGGAGAAAGCCTTGCCGAGATGGCCAAGTTATTTGGAACGAGTCCACCTAATCCGCAAGAGCAATCGAACTATCTAAGCCCATCCAAAGGTCACACACCTTCGCTTCACTACAAAAGTAGCAATGAGAGTTTTCTCGAACTGCCTAGAACGATAAACAAGCGACAGCCGGCAAGAAACACTTCTCACAGCGGTATTCCAGAAGGGTTCTTCCTCTGTGAATGCTGCCCTAAGAAACCCAAGACCTTCGGAACCATTGAAGAGTTAAGGTAGGTAGCCGTTATTCAGACAGTACTTGCACATGCTAACCACCTCCCAGCGCTCACGAAGCAGAGAGGCGATACCAGTGCAGCTTCTGCGGGAATCGATTCAAGACGAAGAACGAATCCGAACGTCACGAGAACAGCCTCCACGTGCGACGGCACGCCTGGTCATGTTCGAACATACCAAGCGGGGGCTACAGCAACATTTTCCAGGAGAGCATCAACCACCCAGGTGTGGCCGACACCTGCGGGTATTGCGGAGAGGATTTCGCTCGCAGCGGGGGGGATGGCGCGTGCAGGCGCGCCAGCGAGAAGGATTGGGCTGATCGATTCAACCATGTTAGAGAGGTTCACAAGTTGGGGGAGTGCAACGCGACGAAGCAGTTTTATCGGGCGGACCATTTCCGTCAGCATCTCAAGCACTCGCACGCTGCTACTCCGGGCAGATGGACGAGTATACTTGAAACTCTGTGTATGACGGATGTGCCTGCGCCGAAGCCGCCAGGTGATGGATTCTAGAAGCATCTTTCAGATGATACCCTGCTATTTAACGTCATGAATAGGTTTATATATTCAAATCTGTGTGCCCTACGAGATACGACATGTTATTCGGATATCCGCGAAGGGCTGTGGTCATTTGCTAATACTACATCGACATCCTCCACCAAAATACAACTTTGCACGATGGTCTTCATTAATTAGAGGGTAGGCATGCAGCTATCTTGAGAAGTCATCTACATATGGCAAACTCCTTCTAAGATACTGTTCTCATTCTGGGCAATGTGCCTATTGGTCTTACAAGGCGATGGGCAGCAAGAAGTCCAGTGCATTGCAACTAGAGTATGAGTTCGTACTCGTAGTACACTCAGATCCAATGTTGTCGAACCCGACACCTCGTAAGACATCCTGTTGAGATGGATGTTAATGTCTGCGGAAATATTCTCCTGATGCTGTTGGAGGCATTTCACAATTTTGATGTAAAAAGTAGGTAGATACTTAGGAGGTAAGTATCTAAAAAGGCCAAACCTCCCCCCTTTTTTTAATCACACATACACGTAGGTTACCAAAGTATGACATCGGGAAGCCAACTTACGAGTCACAAGGCCAAGTCTGGTTCACCGCAAGACGCCAGCTCGCGTGTCCCCAGCCGAACTGGAAGTGCGTGCAGTTCGAGCATGTCGGGTCCGGCGTGCTTGACGTCCCGCACTTAAACCACATGAAGCCATCCGCGTCCTGCCACTCGCCGTCTTGGTGCTTGGCTACAGAGCCGCTACAGGCCTGCCGCCAATTCAGTGGGTTCGTCACCGTGAAAGATACCTGCGCCGTGCTGAGACTCGGTGGGAGGTCCTCCGGTTGACCATCGTGAATAGTTAGCTGTTATAAACTCCTCGCCCCTGAGCACACTTGTGTTGAGCAGGATTTGGGGTTGGGCTTAAAACAAATAAGGGTAACTGCTACTCACGTTGGCCGAAACTGAAATCAGTGATCTTTAGCGACAACTCAGAGTCGTCCTGGATCGAGCAGTCGAGGTCACCATGAGCGACATCATTTGCGCGATAGCAGGTCGTCGCAGCGCCAACACAAAAAGTGAGAAAAAGGCCGATGGCCCTAGGAACAATCCTATACCTCATCTTGCCGTTGAGTAGAGGTTTTGGGGACCTTGCTCTTGAATTCGGTTTAACTGTTTCCAATATTGGAGGGTCAGGGGCAATCAAGTTCACACACCTCAAGATCTAGATAACGGTAGAGTTTTAAATAAAGATTTTACCAGGCATATATTCATTCTATTTAGTGGTACCAGTAAATTGACCTAGGAATATCTTAGAAGCCAATGATGGAGCCGGTTTCAATTTAATCAGAGTCGCAATGCATCGTCTGAATGCTTAAGGCTTCCCCAAGATGATGAACCTTCATTACCACCTGCTTCATTTGCTACCAGCGATAGAGTCGCAACAGTTACATTTTAGGGGCATTTTAAGTAAGCAGGGGATTTGACACATCATTACTTCGTCTATTCCTTTTTACTTGCCTCCTTTTACTTTCAGATGTCACTTTGCATTTCGCTACAAGCCCTCCCTCAACTTCACACTGGCTACACAATCTTGCCATCTCAAAGCCTTCATGTAGAGTGACTCGATGGCAGCAATCAGCACCATGCCGCAGCCAAGACCGATCCAAACACCGTTCAGTTCTAGGCCGGGGGACCCTATCTCCAACCATATCGCTAGCGGAACAGCGCCCAGATAATTGACGGCGAAGACCACCCAGGCGGCGACCGACTGGCGCCCGAGGCCGCGAAGCAGGCCGTTGGTGCAGCATATGATGGAATCTATGATCTGGAACACCCCCACGGTAAGCATAGTCCTAGCGGCGAGGTCGCAGACGACAGGGTCGTCGGAGAAGAAGGCCGGCAGGCGGTTCCGCAGGGCGAAGATGACGATGCCGTCCACGGTCCCGATTAGCGTGAAGACGACAGAATACAGCGTGACCGCGCGCTTGGCGGTCGTGAGATGTCCGGCGCCGATGAGATGGCCGATGCGCGTGCTTAGGGCGATGCTGGTGGAAAATGGTATGTGCCATGAAACGACAGAAATCGTGCACAGGACCGACTGCGCCGCCAGGTGAGCCGTGCTCAGGTACGACGTGCTGAAGGTCACGATCTCGAAGGCCGCCCATTCTCCCAGGTTGACGGCGAAGCCTGCGACGGAGAGTTGAGCCATATGCCCCCAATTGGACAACACGTCTCGCGAGAAGCCTCCCCAGCACTGGTGCGACCATTTCCCGAGGGGCGACACGATGTAGGCCAGAAGGAGAACAGGTCGGAGGTTATTGGTGATAGCGGCTCCCAGCGCGGCGCCCTCGAGGCCCATGTCTAGCTTGAATGCGAAGTACCAGCTCAGCAAGGCATTGGCGGGGGCGCATATGAGGATCGTTATCAACGCCGCTTTGAAGTCGCCTTGGGCCTGGAGGAACCGCTTGCCGGCCTCGAACGATGCATATCCCGGCAGGCCGACCAGGCTGACTTGCAGGAAATAGCCTGCCATGGCGGCGAGATTTTGCTGGCGTACGAAGAGGGCCAGGATCCACGGCGAGAACACCCAGGTGACGCCAATTGGTACAATGGTCACTGCCATGAAGAGCATCATCTTCTGGACGTGCAGGCCGACTCCCGTGAGGTTACCGGAGCCGTATGCTTGGGCGCAGAGGGTGTCGAGGGCCGTGGCCATCCCCTCGATGGTGGCGTATCCGACGATGTTCATCGTTGTCATGCCTATGCTCGCAGCGGCCAGTTCTTCGGCGCCCAGATGGCCGGCGACGAAGGTGGTGATGACGCTGTGGGAGTACTGGAGCAGGTAAGTGGCAATGAGCGGGATGGAGTACTGCGCGAGAAGCCATAGCTCCGACACCCAGCTTCCCACGGTCGCAGACTCTAAAGGCTGCGCGTCCGACGACAGGAGCGGTGTAGACTCCGTGACGGCATTATCATGACCGTTACAATCCGCTTCACGGTCTCGCGTATTCGAAGCCATCGAGCGCAATTGGTCAGCTATCCAATTGGACCTAAAAGAAACGTCTACAAGAAGCTAACTCGGAGTTGATGGCGAGAGGAGCTAGCATAGTTGAGTCGAGACCGGGGAGCCGCTTATCAATATTAAAAAAAAAAAAAAAGATTGTCGCGGTGGAGTACCGTCCCGATATCGATATTAAATAGCCATTGGATGTTAGACAAACCAGCTGCACGATGATTAACTCCGCTATACCAAGAATCTACTTATAAAGCGAACTACATCGTGCTACTGCAGTGCTACTTAAACAATGAGATACCATAGGACACAAACCTCGCCACCACAACGCCAATCTGACAGGTGCGGTTATATCTAGGGCTTATATAGGGTTTGCGGTCAACTGTAGTTTGATATGATAAGAACCCGTTTGGAGAGAGTAAGCAAACCCCCTTTATTTCCTTCTCGAAAATGAGTATATATAAGATGATAACTAGAGGAAGAATGCTCCTAGCGCTTACGCCGACGTAAGTCGGACGACGGCATCGACCACCCCCTTCGTCGCAGTAAGGTTGGGACTGTGACCCGTCTCCAAGTCCACCGTCTGGACCACCTTGCCCTCCTTCTCCAAGTACTGAACCATGCTCCTCTGGTAATCTATAGGAACGGTGAGGTCGCCGAGCGTGTAGATGTAACACAGCTTGGCGTCGTCACGCCAGGCAGGCGTGTTCTCGAGTGGCAGATACATGCACTTCCCATTCCAACGACTGAGCGTCGCGATGTAGGCCGCGAGCTCCTCGGGGTCGAGCTCGTCGGCGTAGGGCTCGCCGACGAGGCCCTCCTTCGGGTAGTTGGGCACGCAGCTCTGGTCCTCGTCGAAGCTGAACGCGGCGGGCATGCGGTCCATGTGGCCGAACTCCTCCACCTTGTCGACCATCTTCTTGCCCTCGGGCAGCGCGAAGGCCGCCATGTAGATCAGGTGCGTGACGCCCCCGGAAAGCCCCTTGGCGGCGCGCGCCTTGTGGCTGAGCCCGTAGAGCGCGTTGGTGCCCACCTGGCCGCCGTAGCTGTGCATCAGCACGGCGACGTCCCGGCCCGCCTCGACGAGGCTGCTGGCGTAAGCGCGGATGAGATCCGAGTCCGTGGCCAGATCCGCGTTCGGAGGCCGGCTCCCGTTCATAGACACATTGCGCGGGATGTGGACTTCAAAGCCGGCAGCGCGAAGTGCGCTCGTGAGTTTGCCATAGCTGTGGGGGACATGCCAGCCACCGTGAACGATCAAGAGAGTGGGTTTGGTAGTAGCTTCCATGGCTGTCACCCCGATTGAATAATGATTTGAAGGTATAGAATTGTGATGAAGGACTCTGAGAAGGTTGAGAAGGAAAAAGAAGAAAGGGCGCTCTTCCTCCCTGCGGTCGGTGTTTGCACCGCTTATATCATGCCTGTTCCCCGAAGGAAGGGGGTCTTGTGGCGGAGCTGAAAAAAGGGCCCGATTTGCTGGGCCTTCTTCTCAGGATTGGATTTTATGGTCCACCCTACCAGCTTCAAAAGTACCATATAGTGGGCTTGTTTCCCGTATCATGGCCAGCTAGCTGATAGCGCCATGGGCGCAGCTCTCCAGGATTGAGCAGATATTTTTGTACGGGACTCCAAGTCCTAGTCGCCTACCTCATTCTCGGGTTATGTCTTTAGGTCAATAGGAGTAGCTCTAGAAAGAGGTCACGACAGCGAACCTATTTTCGTGATATCATCAGTCACAGGAGGGCTCATTAACTTTCTCGAGGCCACTATTGGGCCCGTCCAAGATTGAATTTGAGATGGCATTCTCAAAGTTAACATTACAGACGGGCAAGAAGCCAAGGCAACGCCTCGGTAAACCACAAGAGACTGATCTCGGGATCATGCATTTATTAGAAATTGGACCTCACGGCACATTTCAAGGTTATCGAGTAACTGCAGGGCCTGGCTTTCAATCTCAGTTACGTTCACTCCTTCTCCTAAACGGCCTTGAGAGGACGTTCATTGACAACTCAGAGACATCATACACAGGACAGGCCAAGGCATATCGAAAATACCACAATAAATTATCGGCAGAAGGTAGCTATCATAATGACCTTTATCCGCAATGCTCTGACGTTCCTAGAGTAGCAGACTCCGGCAACACTGACGAACCAGCTCAAAGTATACGTTGGCTAGATGCAATATCAAGAACATCTTGCTCAGGCAGGAAACTCACCAGTCGTCTAAAGACTTAGACAACCTATATACCTACCGAAATCAAGTTATTGGCGAAATCGAAAGATCCGGCATAGATAGTGAACTTCTCATGATGTCTGGGCGAAATCTCATTGATATCCTTCACGACAAATCGATCCGCTGAGTTTCATGTTTCGGAACGGGATTATCAATCGGCACTACAAGTCTGAGGATCCCATCGCTCAGTCTCTTAAAGCAGGAAGTCACGACCTAATCGTAGCCTCACGTGTTCTACATGCTACCAAGGACCTCGACGAGTCCGATCAACATCCGAAAGCTACCTCTTAAGCTGGACGGTAAACTTTTGCTCCTCGAAACGACAATGCCGGGTGCTATCCAGATTAGTTCCCCGCCAAAGGTGTCGAGAACGTAGTGTCCGTACGAAGAATGCCTCACGTCAACCGCATTACCGAAAAGCGCCCCTTGGGCACAATTATCGCTAACACCAACTCACCTCTGCACATGCTCGAATATCGATCACTGAAGAAACACTGATAGGACCCCGTGTCCGCTCGCCGGGTAAACTTGATATCCTCCGATGGAGAGAAATCGAGGGTCAACGAGGTCCACTAGGAGAGAATGAAGTCACCGTTCAGGCTCGTGCTACCGGACTGTTGCGCAAGGACTACGGGATCGTTAAGGGATAGCTAGGTATATACGATAGAACGAATAACCGAGTTTGCTCGAGTTATTCTCGAAGCTGGGGCTACCTCGGGCTATGTGCCTGGCGAATCCGTGTTCGCTTCCGTGCCCTCTACTTTTAAGAACGGTATGGGAATAAACGCCAGTACTCTCGCCCAGATACCTCCGCACTTCAGCTTCACACAGACAGCTTCACTTTCTACCTTGCTCTCTGTGGGTGGCGTAACATGGGGTATAAATGTGGCGCGGCTATATTGGATTTTGTATCAACCTAGGGTTAGTGGTAGATAAGGGTACGGTGGCTGAAAACGAGAGTATCAGCATGTGCGGAGTCTAGCGCCTCATCGACATTCGTAAGGATGAGCTTCTAGCACTGACGGAGTACCTATCACCGTGAATGTGACACAAGCTTGCGCCTCCTATCTAACGACCAGGCCCAAGTATGTATCAAAACCCCAGCAGTTGTTCCAGCAAAAGGCGTTGGCCTGCGCCGCACAATCCATCGCCCTGTTATCCTTAGTCATCTGTCTGCTATGTGTTCGTACTTTGTATATACCTTAGGTAGGTTAGGTACTTTTGGGCGGCAACGGTAAGTCGCAGTAAGCAAAAAGCTGCGACGCGCCAAGTTACAGGACCGCCGGAGATCCACGCCACGGAACCGCCTATGCGGCACAACTCGCCTACCAGTGACCGCATCAAGCCCGCCTATCGTCTGATGTCATTCGAGAAGAGAGGCCAGACAAGACAGAGAGAGCGCTCCAGGAATATTCGTTCGCATTGCCATTGCGACGCCTAAGAAATCCCAGCGCCAAGACGAAGGATTCATAACACATGGAAAAAAAATAGTTCACCAAGATTCAAGAAACAACGTAGAAAGAGAAAAATTCAGCGCAATTGCCAGGTAAAAGGGAATAAATTTATAGATTGTCATGCAGTAAATATAGTATAGAACAACCTCCGCCGAGAAAACCATCTTCCCCAGCCTATATACCCTGTGATCAGAGATCATCCCGTCACCTCAGACCAATCTGGAAGGCTCCCAGGCCGTGGTTGGCTTATCATTAGGTTATTGTCCTCGGAGCGTAAGTATGATGCCTCTCCAACATCTTCGCTGCATCCAGAAAATGGAGTCGCTGCTCACTCATCTCCGCCTCGGCACCTCTCGTCTCCCCCTCTCAGCTCTGGGGTTACTCGTAGTAGAGTATCTTACCCTTGCGGTATCGTAGGAATCTTGGTATATGGTCACACATGTAGATAAAAATGCGAATATGTACGCTTAGAAGTGCTCCTTCCAGAACCGGAAACGCACTTCTTTCGATGTGGCCACCTGTGCTGCCTTTTGGATGGAACGGGCTGGGAAAGATGTTAGCGAAAGCACTGAATATTAAGTGGATTTGGTTACTCACCAGCTGCGGAAGGACCACAGAAGTATACACCAACAGTTGTCTGCATGCTGCCTTCTAGACCGCTTATGTACGTTCGGTCCATGATTCCGTCTCGCATGCCCTCGAACATTCGCTGGAAGTTGGGTCGGCCGAAGTTCGTGCGCGCCTTGAGTTCAGTCAGGGGATCGTGATCAGCACCGACACTGTTAAGGACGATGTTCTGTGTCGTGTCCATATCGAGTTTCTGAGTCAGGAAGGTGTGGATCTTCAAGAACTCGACACCGTTGCTGCCAGGGATGCGGGCAGCCTCGTTACTTTGAGATTCGAGAGACGATAGAAGAGTCTGGAACCACTCGAACGAACCCGTATCCTTGCATACCCAGATAAACTCAACACGGCGGAGACGTCTCGGCGGGTTCGGGCTGTTGCGCAAGTGCCAGATGTTCTTCAGGATCGAAGCCCACGGTGTTACACCAATACCCGTGCCGACGAGCACCGCAATTTCGTTCTCGAACACATCCTCGGCAGGGGCACCGTACGGCCCGTCGATTCGGAGCATGGGCATCTGCTGTCCGTTTTGTAGAGCAACCTCGTACATTCCCATAGGGTCAACGCCTTCGTAAAGCTTTGCCTGTGCACTACCAGCACCAACTGCATCACCCAATGCCCTGGTGAAATCACCGACTTGTCGAACGTGAACCGAAACGTAAGGATCGTACGGGCAAGATGTGATAGTGAAAGGATGCCATTGGTAGCCTGAGACGGAAGGGACTTGTAGGAAAAGCCACTGGCCAGCCTTGTACTTGAAAGAAGGCTTCTCGAACTGGATTTCCACGACATCTGTAGAAGGTTAGCATGGGAGTTCTTTTCATTTTCTTTGGTTCTGTCCTACCGTATGGGTGGCGGACCACTCGGGTGATCTTCGTGCTACGTTTAGCACGGATTTCCCTGTACAGACGCTCAATCAGGTAAAGACCACCCGCGAACAACTCCCATCGCCATCCCTGGTATCCAATACAGTGCTCCCAGAAGATTTCTCCAGCGAAGGGGGAGAATGGGTCGGCAGTGTCACGAACGAAGCAACCAACGGCGTGAGTGTACAGGCCGAGGAAGAACGGAATGAAGAGATGGTGCGTGTACCAGAAGGTCTCGAAAGACTGCTGCCGAATGCGGTGGTGTGCGGTGGTATACATGAGCAGCATGCAGAGCAGCATGATGTGACCTGTAATGCCACCAGGTTGAGTGTAGTGGATTTCGAGTGCGGTTTGCGGTCGAATCTGAGTCTTCTCCACGTTGTAGAAGCTGCACTCCGTTAGATGTGGTTCACTTCCAGCCCATAGGTATCCGACTTACTTGACGTAGTGACCAGCAACGTGGATGACGGTAAACATCAACATGGCATAGGCGACCTGTCGATGAAACCATAGATTCTCATCGAGAGGCAGCCACCGGATCTTGGGCCGTATCCATCGAACCACGGTTCGGCAAACCGGTAGCAGAATAAGAGTTCCATCAATCGCCAAGACCAAACCAGCACCTCGTGAGAACCAGACTGAAAACTTCAGCGAATTCAGACCAGCCAGTTTGGGGTCCATTGCTTGCTTCCACCTGCACTTCGTTAATAGCTAGCACGATGGCATGCAGGTAATATAAAACGCACCATCCATAACCGAAGAAGAACCAGTGCATTCCCCAAAACAGGAAGTGGAAGATAAGCTTGCTCGCAGTGAACTGCTTCTTCACGAGAGTGAGTGTATCCATGTTGTCGGCTCGTTCCCCTACTACCCAAAAACAAATTCAAATTAAAAGTGTCGACCTGCGACGCGATTCTGTACTCCCAAAGTGGCGATCGTTGAAGGCGTTCGAAGCGAGTGGACGGATCGACCGATATATGACCGACAATTCCCTAATCGTATATCTTCTGTCCTAAATCCTCTCTTACGTACTGCGATTATTAAAAAGGATCTATCATCCGACGTCGTGCGCTTCAAGAAGTAAACAAAACCGAACCAAAAAGAGCGATCTGAGCCAGCAGGAGACGAAGGAAAGAATGGTGGAGTAGAGAAAGTCTCGAGGTGAGAGAGGGCGGAATTCTTCTACGTCCTGGTTACCGCGTGAGGAACCAAGAGAAAGGTCAGAGACGTTATGGGATGGCGGGCGGGGAGTAGGTCATAAAGGATGACAGGATCCGGGGCGTGGCAATGCGATCAGGCTAGAGGCTAGATCCACGGGCCATAGCCAAAAAGAATGAGCAAGGATGATAATGGATGTATGAAGATCCGGAGCTCGTTCAATACCAGGGATAGCCTCTTGCAGGGGATCAAGGGGGGGTCTCTCAGGTCCTAGTCCGGATATCAAATAGCCCATGAAACCATGAAAAGGTCGCGACGATGCTAGTCGCTCGTTGTTTAATACGCGGGACGGGAAAGGTGGAATATCACAAAAATCGACGGGGCCAGGGTCTCTCTCTCTAGTTCCTCTCGTTGACTAACTTCCTAAGGTAATCGAGATTTCTCATCCAAATCAACGAGATGGACAGTGGTTACACCTTTCGATAGGTTGATTCCACGATCAAAACGGGATAGTAGAAAGCTGATCAAACCCGGAGGAGAGAATGTTTCGCAGTCGTCGATGCGGTATCAGTTTTGCATCCGATGAGTACTGAGTTGGATCGGACGGGATGCCAGGTACCAGTATATTCAGCCCAGGCTGCCAGGGCGTGGAGGTGGGGGCAGGGTTGAGACGGGCGGCGTTTGGGAGTGTAGCTCTGTGGTGTTTCGACAGGGGGGAAGATGCTAGGGGTCCTGTTCCTGAACCCTCTGTAGAATCGTGTGTGCGCAGGTACCCTTTTGCGGATGAGAATTAAGGAGGCAAAAAGACGACAAATACGAACCACATCGTCGGAGCTGGGGGGTTGCCAGATACAAATACATGTATGCAAGACATATTGGATTAGGTAGGCAAAATAGGCGCCAAAGGGTAGGCCTGTGGTATGAAGCCAAAAGCCAATTGATTGATTGATTGATTAGGATAGAGGATAATAATGGAACGCTTCCCGAGGTGCTGAGCCAGGCGGGCGGTTGCTGGGCATCGCGGATTCGTCCATGTAAAAGTCGGAATAATGCATGCGACCAATAGGATGGACCCTGTCCGTGACACCCTCGACCTATTCGATATCCCTGTCGGCGCCAAGTTCCAGGGCGCTACAAGGGGCTTAGCCTATCCCCGTTGCAGAGAACGTGCCCTTCCCCCTTGTTCCACTAGCTCATTCCCTCCTCTAAATCCCCCGTTCTAATATTACACAGTCGAGATCCTGTCAACCCATCTGCACCGTGAACGGATATGCATGTACATACCTACACACCAACTCACCGTATGGAACATCGGCTAGTTTTTATCGATGCTACTGTCGACCAATAGCATACTAGATATTATCTGTCCGTTTTGCTATGGGACTACCCCGTGTGTGTTTGGAAGGGTCCCCATGAGCTTGCCGAGACCCGATGAGCCATACCCACCAGTCGAGATTAGCTACAGCACAGCATCATGTCCACGTTGTCGACCCTGCTGGTGTGGTACCTTGATCGCCATGGCTGCCCTCTGTCTTGGGTAGGCTCAAGAGAAGAATCGTACGATTGCAAAAAGTCAGGCCACTTCTAGATCGCGTTCCCAAGAGCTGGATATATAAGTTTGTGGGAGCCGTCATGCCATTGCCGTGGAAAATCGTCGTACGACTTCTCCATACCCGTCTCTATCTTGCGGACTTTCTGGACTTTTCTAGATTACGCCAAGTGGTGAAAGAATGCGGCTCGAGATGTTCCCGTCGAATATCAAAACTTCTATACACAACCCTAACCCCCTTCCTTATCTTCTCATACTATACGTCAGACCAACTCGAGGGTCAACTCGATACGAGTACTCGAAGCCACTTGTACTACCCTAGTGTCTGACATACTTGCTATGTCATCTCGGAAAGCTCGAGTTGGCTTCCGTACCACGATGATAAGGACACACTTCAGGTTGGAGAGATCTTGAGGCACTTTGTGACAGTGGTCTCGCTGTCAAACGACGAGCTGTTCTATTGCCTGTCTCACTAGAGGCATTGAGGAAATGATCTTTCGCTGGCTGATACTGATCGTGATGGCTGAAGCTTAGGGCGGCGCCAAAGATCTCAGGTTCAGGTAGGAATGCTGCCTGTCAACACACCGTGTGGAATTCTCAATTTTGAGAGTGTTATTGACGCCGTCTTTCGAACGGGGCTGTGGATGCAGTATTGATTTGTGAAACACCTTACAAGAGCCTCAAATCCAAGTTTTGACCCTTCAAACGTTAGCGTAAAAATTCAGATCCTGTAGTGATACAGCCGTAGTGGAGTGACTGTATGTAACTGTGTGCCAGTGAACCAATAGAAAATTAGCGAGGTGCTCGTCTTCCTCTATCGAGGTCTAGCCAAGATTCAGGCCCTTGTCACTTCCCATGTTCGGTTCTACGTCGAGATGGTTGAGCCGTTGTCAGAGAGTGCACGGATATGTCAAACCCCCCTGAATATCCTTGTCTAATAGGAGCTTAGATGCTTTCGGATGGTGTGCGATCAAGCTTTTAGAGGCGATTCCGATCTTTCTGCAGATCTGCTTGGATGAACTCGCGTGCGCTTTGTCCTGTCTAGGTAAGATGCCATCTCATCTTCGTACATACTTACCTCTTACAGTAGTAAGCCTTCATTTTGGTTTTGGATTACCTAGGCCAATTCTATAATGGCATAGGATTACTAAGGCCCGTCAGTCCGTCAGCCAATAGCCTAGACGGTGTATCATGCGCACAATGCGTTGTAGGACGATTCTCAATGTCGATGATATCCATTCCCATTCCCACGAGTAGACTTCGTCGTTAACTTAAACGAACAGGTATTCTTGCAGCTGTTCGAGGTTTTGAATGGATTAGTTGCACTAGATGATGCAATAGTCTCGACGGCGTGAGGATTGAGTCTAGTCATTCAAGGATGATGCCGCCTACGTCGTCAAGTATGGCTCATCACGAAGTATAAGCTGCTGGCTGCATCTTGTCTATGAAGCAAGCATGAAATCATTCGACTTGGTGGTGATGCGGACAACGACTGTCGTGACGTTTATTTATAGTTATCAGGTTGTGCAGCGCACTGGATTCTGGCGTATATGAACCGTCCAAGCTACTCGCCCGCTTCTGATAACTCATATCTATCTTCTTCTATCCTCAAAGTTAGACTTTCATCAAATTCCAATCATATATATTTGAAATAGGCAGTCGTAAGTTTGCGAGATGGCACCACGATACAAGAAGGGCCAGACGGTCACGTATAAGCCCATCGGCGGTAAGTGAATCTGACGTATCCATCGAGTTTCGCTAATTGGTGTCGTCAAGGCCCCGACACGAACACTCCGGAGAGCACCGGCCGAATCAATGATGTCCTCACCGAGCCGGGGATGCAGGCTGATAGGAACGTGCAAGCCAGCCCCGAAAACCCGCGTTATGAGGTGAGATCATCCGAGGACACAAGTGACAGTGGCGCCAAGATTAATTTCTCCCGGAATAGATCGTGAACGACAACACGGGAAAGACGACCACCATCTATGAGACTAGCATCCTTGGCAAAGCCCAGTAAGCGGTGCGTCGTCATGCTCGTACTACACGTTTGGATCTCTGGTGTACGGATCTGTACCGGACGGGACTAACTGATGGCGGTTAAGAAAATGCGTGATGAGTATCAAACCATCTGAAAGTCACATAGTTGATTTTAATACTCGTTACCGAACAAACCGATATTTAAGTGACATAACGATGACGATAATGATGACGAGTATTTGTTTGTTGCCGCAAAAACTTGAGTTTCAGCATATTGATACATGTTTGGTAAATATGCTTCGGAGCGCTCGAGAGCTCATATGACAGCTTAGTTAGTGAAAAGGAAGCTAATGTTGAATGATTCATTCGTACAGAAGATAGGGGAAGGTAGGAAGAGTATACTACTAGGTCGATATATAGTGACCGATAGCAAGTGGATGCATGTTTCTTAGGGTAGAAATTGAGATAATAAAATGGGAACACTTCTGTTTTCTTTGTTGCCTAATGCCGAGCAGTGACAGGCGAGTCAGGTCCACGAATTTCGTACTAAGACGGGAAGATTTTAAACAAGTCGCTGCTTGGCACGCTCAGCCACGTCTGCCACGTTCCCAGCCCCATTCAATTACGTCGCAGCACTGAACCTCTAGCGCTAATAATGGCGCCTCTCTCAAGGCACCTGAACATTCGCCAAAGTCCATCCTCATAAATCCAAATCTAGACGGCGCTTGCGCAAATCCCGGGGAAGCTTTTCTCTTTACGTCGCTATCTATTTATCACGACGACTTCGAACCGGTTTTTTCTCAGCGCGGGAAGCCGAAACTGCTATCTCCGTTGCTTCCTTTCCTACGTCTCTTTCCTGGTGAGATACGGTTCTGACGATACCGTACATGTGTGCCCAATATGGTGAGATATTGTAGACCGATAGCAACAACGATTCCGTGCTAACCGTCGCCTTTGCATCGTCGTAGGGTATAAGTAGACGACCCAAGGATAGATCGGGCGGAGCCACTCGCGCCCGGGCGCAAGATGGAGACGCTGCCAGACCAAAGAAAGCCACATTCGAGACCACCAAGAAGAAGGAAATAGGTGTCTCCGACTTAACGCTGCTTAGCAAAGTATCAAACGAAGCCATAAACGAGAACTTAAAGAAGCGATTCGAGGGCCGCGAGATCTATACCTACATCGGCCATGTGCTGGTTTCCGTCAACCCCTTTAGGGACCTCGGTATCTACACCGACCAGGTCCTCGAGTCCTACAAAGGCAAGAACCGATTGGAGATGCCACCTCACGTCTTCGCCATCGCCGAGTCGTCCTACTATAACATGAAAGCGTACCACGAGAACCAGTGCGTCATCATTTCTGGCGAGTCGGGAGCTGGCAAGACCGAAGCCGCCAAGCGGATCATGCAATACATAGCGAACGTATCCGGTGGAGAGAGCGGAGAGATCAAGCAGATCAAAGACATGGTGCTGGCAACCAACCCGCTACTCGAGTCTTTCGGAAATGCGAAAACGCTACGAAACAACAACTCGTCGCGATTCGGAAAGTACTTGCAGATACACTTCAATTCTAATGGAGAGCCGGTAGGAGCAGATATCACCAATTATCTGCTCGAAAAGACGCGAGTCGTCGGCCAGATCGCCAACGAGCGAAACTTCCACATCTTCTACCAGTTTTCCAAGGGTGCTTCCGAGAACTATCGGACTATGTACGGGGTTCAGAAGCCAGAAACGTATGCCTACCTCAGCAAGTCAAAATGTTACAACGTTGATGGTATCGACGATCTAGCCGAGTTCAGAGATACCCTGGAGGCCATGAAAATCATTGGTCTATCACAAGGTGAACAGGACGAGGTGTTCCGCATGCTGGCTGCTATTCTATGGACTGGAAACATCCATTTCGTCGAAGGTGATGACGGATATGCCGCGGTGGCGGATCAGTCTGTCGTAGACTTCCTCGCATACCTGCTTGAGGTTTCACCCGCTGCGCTAATCAAGGGCATTACTATCCGAATCTTGACTCCGAGGAGCGGCGAGGTAATCGAGTCGCCGGCCAACACGGCTCAAGCGAATGCGACGAAAGATGCACTTGCCATGGCCATCTACTATAACCTATTCGATTGGATTGTCGGGAGAATCAACCAGTCTCTGAAAGCACGGCAGGCGACGTCTAATAATATCGGAATTCTTGATATTTACGGTTTCGAAATTTTCGAGAAGAACAGTTTCGAGCAGCTCTGTATCAACTATGTCAACGAGAAACTCCAGCAGATCTTTATCCAGCTCACGCTCAAGGCCGAACAGGAGGAATATGCACGAGAACAGATCCAATGGACTCCTATCAAATATTTTGATAACAAGATTGTGTGCGATCTGATCGAGCAGATTCGGCCTCCAGGCATCTTCTCCGCTTTGAAGGACGCCACGAAGACGGCCCACGCCGACCCTGCTGCCTGCGATCGCACATTCATGCAGAGCATCAACGGCATGTCGAACGCTCACCTCACTCCTCGTCAAGGAAGCTTCATCATTAAGCATTACGCCGGTGATGTCAGTTACACGGTCGAAGGAATTACGGACAAGAACAAGGACCAACTCCTGAAGGGTGTTCAAGCTCTATTCCAGCAGAGCTCCAACCACTTCGTCCACACCTTGTTCCCTCACCAGGTAGACCAAGATAACCGCAAGCAACCTCCAACAGCGGGTGACAGAATCCGAACTTCGGCCAACGCTCTAGTGGAGACCCTAATGAAATGCCAACCCTCGTATATCCGGACAATCAAACCGAACGAGAACAAGTCGCCTTCTGAATACAACGTGCCCAATGTTTTGCATCAGATCAAATATCTAGGTCTTCAAGAAAACGTTCGGATTCGGCGTGCCGGTTTCGCGTATCGTCAGTCATTTGAGAAGTTTGTCGAACGATTCTTCTTGCTATCTCCCGCGACGTCTTATGCAGGCGAGTATACCTGGCAGGGCACGGAAGAAGCTGCAGTGAAACAGATCTTGAAGGACACGAGTATTCCAAAGGAAGAATGGCAGTTGGGTGTTACGAAGGCTTTCATCAAGTCTCCGGAGACGCTGTTCGCTCTAGAGACAATGCGAGATCGATACTGGCACAACATGGCAACCCGTATTCAACGAATGTGGAGAGCATACCTAGCCTACCGAGCCGAATCGGCGACCCGAATTCAACGATTCTGGCGTAAGAAGAGAGTAGGTGCCGAATATCTACAACTGCGTGATCAAGGGCACAGAGTGTTGCAAGGGCGCAAAGAGCGGAGAAGATTCAGTTTGCTGGGCTCGCGACGTTTCTTGGGAGATTACCTAGGAATCAACGCATCCAACGGACCTGGATCCCAAATTCGCAACGCGGTGCAGATGTCTAGCAACGAGAAGTCTTTGTTCTCGTGCCGTGGGGAGGTTTTGGAAGCCAAATTTGGTCGATCGAGTAAACCGAGCCCTCGAATCTTTATTGTTACTAACAGCAAGTTCTACATCGTAGCGCAAGCATTAGTCAACCACCAGGCCCAAATCATTGTTGAACGGCAAGTTCCTCTAGGAGCCATCAAATTCATTGGGGCCTCGACTGCTCGCGACGACTGGTTCTCCTTAGGGATCGGGTCACCACAAGAGCCTGACCCGCTGCTAAACTGCGTGCTGAAGACGGAACTCTTCACGCAAATGCAGCGAGCAATGCCTACAGGTTTCAACTTGAAGATCGCTGAATCAATAGAGTATGCCAAGAAACCAGGAAAGATGCAGCTTGTCAAGGTCCTGAAAGATTCGCAACAAAACGTGGATTTCTATAAGAGTGGCGGCATCCATACACAGCCTGGCGAACCCCCGTCATCCGTATCCAGGCCGACGCCAAAGGGCAAGCCAGTGCCACCCCGACCAATTACTCGTGGCAAACTCATCAAACCTGGCGGACCCGGGGGCAGACCTTCTCGGATCACCAACAGCCGGCCTAATACTACTAAGCGCGGGCCAGCCGCGCTCCAAACCCCTCGGCCAGTCCCAACGCCAACCGCATCCTCCGTCGCTTCCTCTGTCGCGCGTAGCATTCCTAGCCATACTCGTCAGACTTCAACTTCGTCCGTTCGCGCGCCCCCTCCTCCCCCTCCGCCACCTGCTGCACCTCCTGCGAAAGCCAAGCCAACCGCGAAAGTGTTGTACGACTTTGGCGGACAAAAAGAGAACGAGCTCTCGGTAAGGGCAGGCGAAATCATCGAGATTGTGCAGAAGGAGAATAATGGTAAGCACCCAAGTCCCCGAATTATCTCGAATGGGCAGTTACTAACAATGGTTCAGGCTGGTGGCTAGCGAAGAACGCCAGTGGGCAAGCGTGGGTGCCCGCGGCATACGTCGAGGAACAAGCTGCTCCGCCACCACCACCACCGCCCGCGCCCGCGCAAGCGCCGCGAGCACCGCCGCCTCCTCCTGGCCACGGCCAAAACGGCACGGCACATGCGGCGCGGGGCAAGCCTACGCCGCCTCAGCCACCGGCAAAGCGCCCGGCCGCCGGCAGGAAGCCCGCGGCGCCGCTGCAGCCTCGGGACTCGGGCATGAGCCTCAACCACAACGGCGGCTCGGACAGCAGCCGCAGCAACACGCCGACGCCGAGCATCGCGGGGTCCCTGGCCGATGCCCTGATCGCGAGGAAGAACGCCATGCAGTCGAAGAGAGACGACGATGACGACTGGTAGAGGACATGTGCTCTATACTCTACTACTCATTCATAGATGTCTTTTTTTTGGCCGCATAGGCGCAGTGTCGGTTGCTCTAGATAGAGCATATGGGAGTCCACACATGCATGGGTTTACGATTCACGAGCTAGGACCCGCATGGCAAGACAGGAAGTATGGGTAATCGGGTCCGGAGCCGTCGAAGGGCTGATCCACGGTGGGATACGGAATGTTGTGCGAGGTAAGAGGCTAGAGACGAGAGACAGTACGATATAGCCGCCTTTGCATAGTTGCATGCATTGTAGAATAGCTACGTTTATAGAACAGCAGACCAGAAGAGAAAGAGAAGCGACTGTCGAATTTGAACTATGCGTTTTCTTCTATTCGTGATAATTACGATTCTAGTCTACGGCATTATAACAAGTAGATCACGTATCCTCGCCGTCCTTCGTACGCACTTTCCGCCTCCTTATCAGCTCGGCGAGAGGCACGTCCTCGTCTTCTTCCACATTATACATTAGTTCCCGCGGCGACCCCCCTTCTTCTTCTTCTTCCTCCACAGGCGTCTCGTCGAACTCCGCGTCCGAATCCACGCCGTAGTCGCCCAGGTGCTCGCCCTCCGCGTTCGTCCAGCCCGACCTGCCCTCCACCACGACCGCGACGTCCGGCCGCCGCAGGCTCGCGCTGCTGCCGTTGTGCTCGTACGCCTCGTCGACGAAATCGTAGTCGTCGTATCCCTCCGACGAAGTAGGCGGCAGCTCCTCCAATTCGCCGAGGATGCGCGACCGCGACGCCTCCCACCGCCGCAGGTCCCGCTCCTGCCGCCGCCGGAACGCGTCCCTCGCGTCCGCGGGGTCGGGCCGGAGACGCAAGCGCTCGAGTTCCGTGTCGGCCTCGCGGCGGCGGCGCCGCCAGGCTCGCGCGTGCCGGAGCTTGTCCGGGTCCGGGGGCGGCCAGAGGTTCTCGCGGTCGTTGAGGCCGTTTTCTTCGTACTCCCAGCCCGTTCCCTTGCCTACTTCTCCTGATGTCTTGGGGTTTGCGATCACGGGACCGCCGGCGAAGGGCAGGAACCAGAGGAGCGGGTTGCGGGTGCCCATGGCGGCGGCCATGTTGGCGAAGATGCCGATGTCGTAGGGGAACTCGACGGCGCCGAGCGAGAGGGCCGGGGCGTCGCCGGCGGGGTCCTCGGCCCACCACGCCGACGCCGACGACCCGGCGTCGTGCCGGCGGTCCAGCGCCGCCTCGTGGCGGTCCATCTCCCAGCCCTCGATCGTCGTCGTGTTGAAGAGCCAGCCTTGGAGCGTGGTGGCGAGCAGGATCCCCAGGGCCAGACTGGTCGTCCCGCCGACGAGCGCGAGCACGGTGAGCAGCGCCAGCTGCGAGAGCGTGGGGCCCAGGTACGCGGGCAGGTGGCGGTCCTCCCAGAGGGCGAGGAAGCGCTGGGACAGCAGGTAGAGGAGCGTCCAGAGCGAGAGGTTGGTGTACACGAGGAAACGCAGGAAGTGCGGGAAGGTCTGCAGGGATACGCAGTTGGACGTCCACGGGCAGTGGTGGTCCATCTTGGGGATGCAGCGCCGGCACATCTTGCAGTGGTGGGCGCGCGGGGGCTTGGGGGCCGCGCATTTCCTGCACCAGCGCTGCGTCCGCGTTCTGCTTCCCTCGACTCCTCCCAGCTCCTCTCCGTCCGAGTCTTCGTCCTCCTTCCCTTTCCCCTTCGTAGCGACGCTCGACGGGAACACGTACCGCCCGGGGTCGACGGTGCAGGCTTTATAGTACGAGCACCAGAGGCACAGGAGCAAGGCGTTGAAGACGTAGGTCTCGGCGGGCGTGAGGGGGCCGGGCGCCAGGTCGGGGCTGTGGGCGAACAGCCATTGCGAGGCGTACGCGAGGAAGGCGATCAGGACGCAGACGGCGGGGACGGCGAGGCGCTGGAGGGCGGGCTCCGTGCTGCCGATGAGGAAGGCCATGGGTGTGAAGCCTTAGGCCATTTAGAAATGGCTTGGAGCAATATGATTAAATAATTGGATAGGTATATACCCGCTAGGTATAGATTGAAAATTGTTGATGTAGCCAAATGGGTTGGCTTGCTGTACAGGTTGGGCTAGATTTCGAGATGACGCGGATTCCAAAGACTCGGAGACTTTGGACGCGACGTCATGCACTTATGCAGGAACGAGCAGGGATAAAATGGCGTAATACATTACATAATATTGGTGGTTTATTCTCGGTATGCAATTATGCAAACCTTCTAGCCCCCTTTTCTTAATCCCTTTGCCCCTGAAAATCACAACCACTCAGCCATCGTTGTAAATATCAATACATAACTATCAAGGTAATTTAAGGAAGTGAAACGAGCTTGGTGGCAGTTCTGTATAGACTTAGGTCACCTAATACACCGAGAACCCTCAGCTGAAGGATACAGATTTATATTAACCACTGCCCGCCCCGAAATGTAACATCTGCCTACAAGACAAATTACAAATGTATGGTTTATAGTCTGACTCGGACCTCTTGGTCATACTCGAAGAACTAAACGATGACTCTAGCGAGCTTGCGCGCGAGTCCTTAGAGCGGCATGTTTATCAGCTTTGTGAAGTTTATCCAGACGCCCACAAACTCGATGACCTCGGGGGCAGAGTCTAGGACGGGTACACCTCCGTACGCCTTGAAAAAGTGTGTAGGGACTTGCATCTTGAGGTAATCCTGGCCGATGAATTGGATGGTGATTTTGTATTTGCCGTCCCGGTCGACAAGCGGATAGGTGTCGAGGCTCAGAGATTCGGGGGCGTGGAATGGCTTCAGCCTGGGTGCGTCGCCGGGAGTGGAGTAGATACGGCAATGTACCGTATCGCCCGCCTTCGCCTCCACAGATGGAGTCTATATGCGGTGACGCTTGGATCGAGATTTCGTCCGAGTTTCGACTTCGGATTCATCTTCTTCCTCGAAATCGGCACGCGTCCAATAGTCGTAATAATCTTCCTGGTAGCAGTTCTCCAAGTAGTCCACAGAGTAAAGGTCGTATGACTTGCTTCTAACATGGCCAACATCTATCGACTTGCCTGGTCCGAACATCTCCCCTACCAATCCCCACATGCAATCGGTGAAAAAGTTGATAGGCGAGCCTTTCCCATCGTTCTTTTTTAGCTCCGCTTCAAGAGCATCGTAGGCTGCTTGAACCTCCTCCACGCGGGATCGATGGGACTCCAGGACCCGTTTCCTCTGCTCCTCTTCCTTCGTCCTTTTCATGTTGCGACGTGCGTCGCGTCTTTTGTCGATATTTTCTCATGATGGCCCGTGCTGTGGCGTTTTAGTGGCGTTGATTAACTACCTAGAATCGGTAAGGATATGAGGGTAAGGGGCTAAATTTTTGTGTACTTTTTATCGGGGCAACGACCTAACAGTTGAATATAAGGACATCATGAATGTAGTTCTGAAGATGACTGTTCGAGAGGTCTTCAGACGCATTACTGATTACAACACCGCCAAGTTGCATCTGTAACGTAAAAGATACCATAGAACTCCTCTGTAACATATACACTGAGAGCTGCGGCGGCGGCAGCCCTGATGGTTTAGGTCGGAGGTTCTAGCGGCATAGATAGGGAGTTGGGTTTACGAGGTTTTACGCATAACGATGTATCTCGACGAAGCTCCATCAGAGCGTTCCAAGTCATGGCCCCGTTTACGATCATAATGCTAGGATATACCTCTAGGCAGCGATGCTATCCGGTAATAAAGACAGGAATTATTAAGAACGGATCTACAGTCTTAGTGACCACGCGCTGCATGTCTAGACTTTGCATTGCACAGAAGTCAGACCGCTCTAGGGACTCGAAATGCCTCGAAAAAACGCGCACGTAATGATATCAGTCGAGTCTCGGTATACAATGGCGATATAATCTTGAAATTTGTGTCAAATAGATCCCAACTTTTAATAAACCAATTTTTGGCTGAGACGGTAAACAGCATGAAGTCAGCCCGGATGGCCACCTGAGGTGTCTCACAGAAGGCTTGCACTGGATCCAGGACTTCAGTATTAATACTTGTCATATCACTAGAAACTATGTTAGCGGTATTAAGAGGGCGAGAGTGATCCATCCTACCTGTGCGAAAACGTAACACATGCCGACATGTCTTTTTATTCTGGCGACATACCGGCTAAAACCAGAGCGCGTGACCAGAAGCCACTATTATCCATGCCGCGAGCAGCTTCTCCCGCGCGCAAATCGCTAGCAATACCCCAACCCCGGTACTTCACTCTGCTACGTCTCCATCCTTGTGTCCCTCCGGACTGCGGCTCCTGCTACGCCCTCGGCCGCGGTGCGATTGTCGGGGTCCCCTGTTGCCCTTACCGGGAGGTGGTCTCACGAAGGCGAAGTCGACGTTGATGGTCTGGTCCAGCAGCTTCGTCTGGTGGGCACCGTCGATGGCGGCGCGAGCCTCGTCCAAGGTGGCGTACTCGATGAGAGCGTAGCCCTAATGATTCGGATATTCCGTCAGCGCTTCTTTCCATATTTATATGTACACAATATCGCATATTGGTGGGTTAGTATTGGAACTGGAGAGGAGCTAGCTTACCTTCACATAACCGCTGCGGCGGTCGAGGTTTAGATGCAAGTTCTTAATCTCGCCGTAGTCGGCAAAGGTGTCGTGTAGCGTCTCTTCGTCGGCCTCCTCGTGCACGCCGGTGACCATGATTATCCAGCCTTCGATCGATCGCACGGCGGTGGCTTTGGTGTGGGTTTGCATGTCGCTGACCTTAGCACCGGTGGCTTGGGGGGAGCCAGGCTCGTCAATTTCCATGTCGACGTCGGCCATGGTGTTGGTCAATTGGGGATGATATAGTATAAAGGTTGGATGTACTTTGGTTACGATGTCGGTGGTACAGTGTACTGAATGGAGATGGGCGTCGCGTGGTTGTATGCAATGTTGAGCCTTGCGGTTCCGTGACGTGAACGTGAACCTCGAAGGTGTACCTGAGAAATTCAATTTTAAGAGATTTGATTGGCTACAGCTTAGGTACCGAGGGGTGCATTAGCGACCTGGGGTTCTGTCATCTGGCAGGAGAGATGCTCCAACTGGCAGGCCTTGGCATATTTCGACCGTCTTATATCTTTCTTTCTTCATTGTTCTCGATCAATCCATACAGCAGGCTATTGCCCGTGTGTAAAACTTGGTCTACCACGCCCTTCTTTATATATATACCACTAGTACTAACCAATCATAAATGTGCTCACCTCCTCTTTAGGTATAATGCCATGCGACCAATTTCTCCATTCGACAGGCCCCATTGTCCAGATGAACTCGAGAGCTACGCTGGTCGCGATGTCGGAGGGTTTCCATAGACCTGATTGGCCCTTTGCCTTGATCTACAACATCCTAGGAAGGCATACATAGGGCGTGAAGCTGGAGCATCCAACCGGAAGCTCTCCGATACGATGCCATCGACATTCTATTGCTACTCTTCCCATCCATGGTCTAATGTGTGTTTGCATCGTACCGCTACCTAGGTAGGTAGTAAGTAGTATATAACAACACAACATTGTCTCTCCATCCGTCTAAATCATGTTCCCTCGACTAGACTTCCACACGTAAAGCCTACAGAGTTATAAGAATGGCCCCACAGCCCGAGACGGAACTCCGCGAACTCGCCGCCCCGGGAGCAGACGCCGCCCCCGCCGACCCCCCGCCGGCCCTCCCCCCAGCGGACCGCAGCAGAGCAGCCTACCTCGTGCTCCTGGGCTGCGTGCTGATCCAAGCACCGATCTGGGGGTACTCGCTCTCCTTCGGCATCTTCCAGGAGTACTACACGACGCGCGCGGGGTCGCTCGCCGGCAGCCCGTCGCCCGGCGCCGTCGCCAGCATCGGCACGTCGCAGACCGGCGTCCTGTACCTGATGATGCCGGCCTCCTTCACGCTGCTGACCCGGTACCCGCGGCTGCGCGCGTGGTGCGGGCCCGCGGGGCTCGTCCTCACGACGGCGTGCCTGACGGCGTCGTCGTTCGCGTCGACGGCGCGCCAGCTCCTCGCGCTGCAGGGCGTCCTGCACGCCGTCGGCTGCGGCCTGCTGTTCAGCGCCGCGTCGCTGTGCCTCGACGAGTGGTTCGCCGAGCGCAAGGGTCTCGCGTACGGCGCCATGTGGTCCGGCAAGAGCGGTGCCGGGGCCGGGATGCCTTTCCTGACGAGCGCGCTGCTCGAGCGCTGGGGCGCTAGCGGCACCCTGCGTATCTACGCCGTCGCCTCCGCGGTCCTGACTATCCCGCCGCTGTTTCTCATGCGGCCGCGTCCCCCGACTACCAATACAGCTGTCACGTCAGAAGGAGGGGAAACAAACCGAGGCAGAGTTTCTTTCTCCTTCGCCCGCCACTCCGTCTTCTGGATCCTGCAGTGTGGCAACATTCTACAATCGATGGGCTACCTGATGCCGTCTACGTACCTAGCCTCGTACTCGAACGCGCTCGGTTTCCCTTCCGTGACGGGCCCGATATTCCTAGCCCTGATATCGCTCGCCTCGGTGCCGGGCTCGCTGCTGATCGGCCTGCTCAACGACACGGGGCTAGCCGCCACGACCGTGATCCTGATCTCGAGCCTCGGCAGCGCCCTGCCCGTCTTCCTGCTCTGGGGCCTCGGCGGCCACCAGGTCGGCGTGCTCGTCGTCTTCACCCTCATGTGTAAGTATAAAAAAACATGTCGTGTCGGCATCCTCTTCCTTATATTCTAGAGTCTTCGAGTGTCTACTGAATTCTGTGATACTAAGAGGAAAAAGCTAACACGACTTGTTTAACGTTATTAGATGGTTTCTTTGCTGGCGGTTTCAGTTCTACCTGGTCCGGCATCCTCCACGAGATGAAGCGTCGCGACGGCACCATCGACACCGGCTTGATCTTCGGCATGCTCCTCGGAGGCCGCGGTGTCGGCTTCGTCCTCAGCGGTCCCGTCGGCGGTGCTCTCCTCGAGGCCGACCATTTTAAGGCTGAGGACTTTACCGGCTACGCAACCCAGTACGGTCCCATGATTGTCTATACGGGTTTGACGGCAATACTTGGCGCTTGGGGCTGGTTCTGGACTATGGGGAAACGAGTAGTGAGAGCTCTATAGCGAGAATAAAACCGACCGTTGTCTCCCATATACTCATTTTTAAAATGGGAGTAGTTGTGTAATTATGATTCGCAGCTGGATAACATGTCACAATTGTTGAGATTCAGCAAGAATGTCATAATTGATTTCATTATGCAATGTCAAGCGCCCCAAAGCGGGTGCGCGTAGCCCATGGGCCATACGACTGGTTCCTATTCATACAATGCATCTTATGCAGACTTCCTTTTTACCAAACGCCAAACCATGCGTGGTTTTCGTATCCTAATAGCAAAAATCAATAATCATGAAACCCCTAATAGCCCCTGATAGCCCGTAACCGCCCCCGGGAAAAATCCAGTGCCTCGCCAACGCCGCCGCAGTGCATCAAAACATAAAGCCCAAGTACTCGCCTGCACTCCCTCAGCAATCCAGGACACCATTCCAGGTTGGATCCTTGCTCAGGGCGCTCATTATGGTCAACTCCACGAAGTTGTCCGTCATCTCCTGACCTGATTTCTTCAATCCCTCAACAGCATCGTAAAGGTAGTAGATCTGATCTCTCTTGAGATCCCGCGCCTTGTGGAGTTTGTCAACCTCCTCACCCACTTTCTTCCACACTCTTCGGTGAACCGATGGGTCGCATTCGTTGTATATGGCGTTCTTCTTTCTGATAGCATTCTTGAGATGCCTCTCTTCGTCCTCCAGGCCCTTGATGACTTTGGCTATCGCGACAGCTGGGTCTTGGGATGGGCGAATAGTAGATTGATCTTCGTATGCCGGCTGGCTCGGAAGACGGTCCGTAACCGGAATAGGCTTCTCAACTCGGACAGTCTTCTTGCTGGCGCTACCCTCGCGTCGGTGCGAGTTGATTCGCGAGCAGACAATGCAGTTTCGGCAGTCATGATCATGGCAGAGTTCGTCGAGAACACGCTTAGCATCCTTCGAAAGCTCAGTCTTAGCTTTCTTCCCGTTCAGCTTCTCTGCCGTCTTTCGTTGCTCGAGGGTAATGTCATCAATGAACAAGGCCGAGGTCATGTTCTCTTCGCGGTCTGACTCGATGTCAAACCGTGCGCTATCCGAATTGCGACGGTGGAGCTTATCCACTTCAGAAGTCTCGCTGGGAATGCTCATCCCACTGACCCCCGATTTAACACTGAAACGTCCAGTGAGTTCCGGTTCGGATAAGAGCTCAGAATCCATCCGGATATCTGGCTGACCGAACGAAACCTTGCGAGCGTTGGCCTCATCCGATCTCGACTTCCGCACACCACGGACGGAGTCGGCAGTCACATCTCGCTCCCGAAGCTCTTCCACTCCTGTGTCGGTCGTAGTGCGAGTAGCCTTTTGCTTGTGCGAGTTTAGGCGTGAAGGATTGGCATCTTTCAGGATCCCAATCGGCTGGGACTTCTTAGCTGCCTCAGACCTCTGGGGGCTGGCGGCTTGTGTTTGGCCCTGGGACATAAAAGGCGCGGGAAGACTTTGGCTAGCTTCCTCGCTCATGTCATCGTCATCGAAATCTGACGAGCCGTTGGTCAAGTCTTGTCGTTGAGTTTCGTAGCGAACTTGACGAAGAGCATCTCGCAACTTAGGCATTTCATCTTGGGTGAATATGCTCGCGAAGTCAGACCCTTGCGTGAGGTTGATTTGCTGCGTATAGTCATCCTGCATGGGCATATCGGATTGAGACGTCGTGCTTCTAGCTGTGGTCTCGCTGACAGCCGACTTGCCCTTCGGCTCCACGACGCGTGTCGTCTTTGCCGACTTTTTCTTGCTCACTGTACTCATGAAATCCTTGATTTCCTGCGTAATCTGACGAGCTTCGTTAATAGCGTCCGTTCTTCTGCTGAGTTCGGACTGAAGTACCGCTTCGTGGTCAGCGGTTTTCTGCAGCTTCTCTGCCAAAGCTGACTCCTTGCCGGCAATGAGCTCAAGTTGCTGAGTCAAGACTTCCTGTTGATCTTCGTATCTAGCAGCCTCTTGCTTGCTTTCCTGTACAATCTGTTCAAATCGATCACTAATTTTGTTCATTTGTTCTGTGAGTCGTCGGTTCGCCCCCGCAAGCCGACGTTTTTCTTGCTCGAGAACCTTGCGTTTGGACGAAAAATCGGCTTCCATGTCAATGATCTGCTGCTGCAGCTTCGAATTTTCCTTGGCAAGCTCACGATTCTGAACCTCAAGTCGGTACTTAATGTCCTTGAAGTCAGCAGACATTGGTCCAGTCTCGGCACTGGTGGCATCGAGAAGCTTTTGGAGTCGGACGACGTCGTCCTGAAGGTCGTGTGATCGCCGATCAAGCATAGAGTTCTGCTGCTTCAGAACCTTGTTGTCGTTGAAGAACTTATCGTTGTGGTGCTCAAGACTAAGATTGTCTTGCTTGAGAATAGCCTTCTCTTCCGAAAGTAGCTGGTACTCGCGCTGAAGCGCATCGAAATCGGACTTGTTCATGTCGAGCTGCGCCTTAGCAGCTTTGAGTTCATGCTCCAGAGCCACGTTTTGCTGGGACATATCCCTGTTGTGCACGCGAAGGGACTGGTTCTCCTCGAGGAGAGACTTCCACTCTTGTCGGATTAAGTTGTTGTCTTTGCGCAGAGACCTGTTCTCTGATAGAAGTGTTTTACTACCTCTATCGTTGTCTTCGCGTGGCATCTCCAGTTGTTGACGAGCCGCGTTGAGTTCCGACTGAAGGTGTTTGATCTTCTCCAAGTGCTCGGCAGCACTCTTGAGAGCTTCATCACGTTCAGCGATATAGGACTCGGTGTGTATCTCGTTGATACTGATCTTGCGGTTGGCCTTGTCCAGACGGGCCTGGAGAGAATTGACGTGCTCTTCCAACTGAGCCTTCTGAGCACTAAGATGATCGATAATCGAGCTCTCCGAGTCTGATCCCATAGCACTATCCTTTCGAGATTTGAACTTGGCGACTTGAACATGAAGTTCTTCAACTTCTTCTTGAAGAAGTTCCGCTTGCTTAGAGACGAGCTCATCATGTTCCTTCAAGGCGTGAATTTCGTCCTTGATCTTATCCAAAGAAACGAAAATCTTCTCCTCATCTTCGGGAATAGAAATCGCTTCAACGTCAGCGTGATGATCCGGGAAAACTGCAGATTCGCGGTCGTGGACTTTGCCATGCTTGACAAAGATAGGCATGCCATTTTTCAAGGATGACAATTTCAGAGCGCCCGATAGAAAGTCGTTCATGTGAGAGAAGCTGGGCAAGAAGAAAGATCGAGCAGTCTGGTTGGGCGTTGCAGGGCTCGCAAGGCTGTTCATTCCTGCTTGTCGCTCCATGCGCAATTTGGCAGCATTCTGTGGCTGCACTGAGGGTTGCGACTGCGGAGAAGCATGCTTAACAGACTGTTCCTGGGACTCGGCCTGTTTGATCTGAGCAGTTTTGAGCGTCTCGAGAAGAGCCGTGACATTCCCGCGTCGGGGTTTGTGGTCCTTCGCAACATTGGGAGTTGACGCCTGTGGTCGGCTTGCTTTCTCGCTATGTTGGGGTTGAGCCAATGGTTCCGACAAGTCCAAGGAACATTCGGACTCGGTCTGAACATGTGGTTGCATTTGAGCTCGTGTTCGAAGGTATTTTCGACCTGTCTTAGAACTAGGATCCTTTGGCGCGGTTGCGGCTTTCTCAGCTTCAAGTCGAGACTGTAGACGGTCAGCATTCTAGACTTGACAATCAGGTGTGAGGCCTCGAACAGATTGTGTACGGTATCCGCTACCAGGGTCCCGTGCGGGATAAGTTGGCAAACGCGTACAAGGTGCGAAACGGACTTTGGGGGAATTGGAAATAGTAAGAGTAGAAGAAAATGAAGAAAGGGAATAATCAGAGTCAACGGGGTTGGCATGTTGCGTCGTAGGAGAATATTCTCGCGGTGAGGATACATGAGCTGTAGTCAGAGGTAAACGACCGGAGGCATCTCGAAGACCAAGGACAGTAGACCCAGCTGGTCGGAGAGTTTGCTAGTCTCTCCGCGCATTAAGCGTGGTGCGTGTCTCCTGTGCTCCCATATCATCAGCTAATACCCTGGCCTTTTCAGCCACGGCATACATCTTGCGCCCCGTTGCTTCCAATTGAGACCGGAATTGATCAAGGAGCTCGTTGCTACCTACATTGACATCAGATTCGCCTCCCTTAGAGGTAGCAATAGCCGAAGGATTGGGGCTGCCAAGTGGTGTGACGTTCTCCTTTCCCTCAGGAATTGGGGCCGCATCACTAGCAATTTCCCACATGTCCTTTTCATGTTCAGGACCATTGGGATTCCATCGGCTCCATTCGGGGAAAGTGCGGCCAAGCGCCGATGTGTTGATGTTCAATGTAGAAGGCTGAGCCTTGCCATTACGCATAGCAGCGCCGGTGGGCAACTTGATGGAATTGCCATCCATTCGTCGTGTCGACTCGTCTTGTGGACCCATTGTTAGGTTAGAGGTGAGGGTGACGGTTCCGTGAGAACCAGTAGATGAAGGAGGTGAAAAAGGATTCTCGGTATGTTGATGCATCTCCCTAAGGATGCGGGATTGATATCTGTTGGTTTTCGACTCCATCGGATGTCCCGACGCGTATGAGACGCGACTGGTGATGGAATCGAAAATTTCCGGTACCAATTAGAGTGGTACAATGATGCTTAGCATCAAAGAACGCGTCAAAACACGTGTAATAAGCAGTCTAGACGCGATATGATGGGAAGAATGCCTATTGAAGGGGCAGTTGCTGCTGAGCAGATGGTGGGTGGTATAGCAGGAAGACGCGTCCTAGCAATGGCAGAGATTCAATGCAGGAGTGTCTTGAGGCGTGTCTTGGTCTTGATGAATCAATTGATTGAAAAAGGTAATTGCAGTGAAGCAGAATTGTTATTGGTTGCAAAAGCGTCAGAAGTAGCTGTTTGACAGAGTCTGGAAGCTGGAAAGTGTATGCGTTTTGCAGATGAGCATGGGAAGAAAGATGGAGGAGAGAAAGTCTGGAGTGTTTGCAGCTGTGGTCGAGTTGTTTACTTTACTTATCAGATGGTGGGGTCCGAGCAAGTGGGGCGGGTGTGTCATTATGAGCGTCGTCATTACAAACATCACACCCCTAGGTACCTTCCCCAAAAACCACCCCTCCTTCCAGTTTAAAATGATGACGACTGCTATCTACACACCCCTGCAGCCCCACCTCTTTCGTAATGCCACCCCAATTTCACAACGTCAGGTTTCATACAATGCCATCTTACGTAGGTACTGCTGAATACATCCTCCCTATGTAATCAAGAACTAGCAACGAGCGTAGCGTTACGATCAAGCTACGTAGACAATGACGTTATTCCACGAGGCACTCTCGGCCTATCTGATAAAGCTCTGGTTTACGTACATACAGCTCGAGACCCCTGATGCTCTTGTCTCAGCCCCTATCCAGGCTAGCTCTTATCCTGATGGCTAGAACGAATCGCCTTATATCTCTAGAAGTAATTATAATCTCCGCAACCTCAGATGGCGCGAGGATGTAAATTAAGTGCTACTATCGGGTAGGAGTGAGGGTTGACCGGCTCCAGGTGAAATGTAGCTGATAGCACCTCATTCACAGCGAAGCAGTGGCAGTAGGGGGTTAAGGCGATCAGTATAACTCGCCCTCTCACCTACTCGGTAGCCCCTAACCCCTTATGTACTGCCACTGCTTCGCTGTGAGGAAGGTAACTTTCCCCTGGTAATTGATATATTTAACACCAGTTCAACTTCTTTGATTTTGGCCACCTTTCGCCGTTACTAGGAAGGAGAGGAAAAGATGGCGACTTCAACATTAGATACATCGTTTAGATAGTTCCCATGAACACAGGTCCCTGCTCGTGTATCAAAGAAATGAACAGACAGATCGAACAGTCCTGGAACAACTATTTGAATGGTCCTAGTCCTGAACATTATTAACTATGTTGTATTATCGAACGATACAATCGATTTTTAACGTTATCCTGTTTGGCCTCTACCTTGTAATATATATAAGTCATGCACTTCGGCTCGCTATCACTTTACTTTCTCGTCACAGGTCGTCTTTCCACGGTTCTAGAGTACCTATATCGAAACTAGACACCGAATCATCGCATCCGATCACCATGAATCCAATAATTATGGACAAGGTTGCTAGAGGTTTATCCAACGTGAGCATGGAGCGTTTGAACGGGGTCATTCCTGATGCCGCGGATGCTTTGAAGAAGCGTCTCGGTGAGGAATATCGCGGATCTAACCTCAGTTTTAAAATGCTGTTCTCCTTGGCTGTTGAATCTACCAGGTTTTACCTCTTAGACGGATTTGAGAAGAGATCGCTCGTTATTTTGCTGGCCTTGTATTTTTGGGATTACATTGATGGCAGACAGGCTCGAAAGTACGCCCAGCAATACCGACCCTTTCCCATCCCCGCCGAAGGCCAATCCCGCTTTGGTTCTAACGACGTCTCCATCATCGTTCCGACCGTCAATTGGGATACTGACCTCCCTGCCAATCTGCTCACCTGGTTGAGATGTCAGCCCCGCGAGGTGATTTTCGTCACCACCGCTGCGTTACAACCCAAGCTCATCAATGACTTCGAGGCGACTCCGGATTTAAAGGAGACCATGTTGGAGAGGGGAATTAATCTCAGGATTTTTA
Source organism: Hypoxylon cercidicola (assembly GCA_022578845.1). Lineage (NCBI taxonomy): Eukaryota > Fungi > Ascomycota > Sordariomycetes > Xylariales > Hypoxylaceae > Hypoxylon > Hypoxylon cercidicola. The sequence goes on from MU399520.1 coordinate 213,752, forward strand.
CTGTTCAGAAAGCAAATAAGCGAAGCCAGCTGTGCCGAGGCATCAACGCAGCCACGGGAAGAATTGTCGCTTTAGTCGACGATGACGCAAAATGGACAACTAAAGATGTACTCAAGTCTCTTTTAGCACCATTCCAGAACGACGACGTTGGTCTCGTAGGAGGTCCCATTGAGTCTTACATCCCACAGGAGCGCCAACGGTCCGATGTCATCACCGGTTGGGAAGTTGCAGCTCTTCGCACCCGTGCACGTCGACGAGGCGGGAACAGGGCCTTCTTTGCAGCTGACGGGTCGACTAACTTCACAGTTTCGGGCCTCACCATGCTTCTTCGGACCGAAATAGTACAAGACCCTTATTTCCAATTCCTTTTTATGCATGACATGTTCCAGGGAGTTAGGCAAAACACAGGTGATGACGGCTTTATCACCCGATATGTGCTATTCCAACACCTCCTCCCGCACATCGAGTATTCCAACTTCCCCGAAGGACGGGCGTGGAAATTAGGAATGCAGTTTGATCCGAGAGCCACGGTCCAGACCTCGCTCCTAGCCAGCTCAAGGTTTGCAGACCAAAGCAAACGGTGGTTCCGGTCGGGACTAAGGCTTCGCCTTACATGTCTTCTCTTCGAACCGGGTTTCTCCAAGTTTCGGCAAACTGCTCCTTACATGTCGAGGAAGATGATGGGTGGTATGTTGAGTCCTCTTTTTACCTACTACCGGCTATATCTCTGGTTGATGGTTTGGCTCTTGTTTCCCAAAATCGTACTCTGTTTACTTCTTTATGTTTTGTACAACTACTTTTTCAACCTCCAAGCTTTTTACAAGGAGTTCCCTTACGTCGGTAAGAAAATCTGGGCAGCGGTTGTTGCAGACCATCTTTATTTCGTCACGGACATATACTCATGGCTCACCCTCCCCTTAGAGTCTTGGAGCAATAGGTCGAGCGTCGGCGAAGGAGACTTTGGTGAAGCTGGAGTCGTACCATTACAGCCCACAGCATCTGTTGTAACACAGGCTCCTGTAGCCCAAGCACCTGTGATGGGTCAAGTTCCTACGGAGCTTAATCCGGTACCTTTTACCAGCAGCACTGGTGTCGATCTCGACGGCAAGATCCCATACGACAAGATGGCTCCGCAACCCTTACCTACCTTTAATAAGTGGCAATTCTAACCGCTCTTTGTTTGACAAAGTCTTTTACTACCTAGGTAGTTATTGTTTCTGGTGGACTGTTTTAGTTTAGTTTATATGTTCATGTCAACAATGTCGTTATTCAATATTAATACAAAGAGAGCATTTTTGAATTGACTTTATTCAAAGTTTCACATCAAGCGTCTTTATTCCCGTTGATTGTGGCCCATATTTTATGCAAAATAAAAATATTTTGAAAACCTTTGAGTACACTACATCGTTTGACTTATAACAACCTGTATATGTTAGTGAATCCAATACGGCTATGTGCACAAGGTAGGTGAATGCTAATAGGGAGAGAGTGAGCTGCGTGCTTGTTGCTCCGGAGGGGCCAACTCCGGCTCCTTCGATGTCTCCCTCATTGGCAATATCCGGTGTCCGGTCGACCTTTCTAGTACTGTCCCACTGACTTCCACTGCGTCCATAGGTAGGTAATCTTAGATATTCATGCTCTCGAGTCCACTATAATTGTTTTGCCCTTCACATCACTTGTCAAAGCTTTGCCTACCTGGTATCTAAAGCCCCTAAAATCACGTGTATTCCAAAAGATGAAGGCATAAATTGTTATAAATGTGACACGCACCCAAGCTGTTGCCCACCTAAAACTAACTCCACATCCCTACCCAGCTCACGCTGTCCTTTCTGGCAGTCCGGCCCCGTAGCTTCTTGCCGACGTCCCTTCTATACAGGCTCCTCACACTGTCTTCAGAGTCAGGATCTTGGCCCTTGCCATCCAGGTAAGATCACGAGCCTATCGGCTGCCCTTGGAGCCTGGACGGAGCTGGGCCCTTGTTTTGTGGGTCCCTTTGTCCTGGCCTCTCACACGGGCACGGGGTTTGGTAACCCTCTAGATTCGTAGTTCTTTGCACGACAACATAGTTGTTCCATCGTGACATCCAGGACGCTGCTCCTACGCGTGATTTCACAAGCAAGATCCAAACACATACCTTACTGCTAGATCTAGTCGAGTCCTAGGGAATTGTCTGAAGTCACACTGTGCCAAACGGCTCCTAAGCCTGACTCATAACTATTGTAAAAGGCGAAGGCCTACACTGCGATACGGCGATAGCGGCGAGGAGCCGATACGCTAGGGCCAGCGTAGCTTCTACAAACACCCTACCCCGTTGTCCTACCGGGGCAGTTCGGCCTTACCTATTTGGGGCAGTACCCAGGTTATCGGAAGTTGCATTACGTCAAGCAGCTAATCGGACTCATACATACTACGAAGATAGAATCCCGTACTATGATAGTATCGGGGTTCTGATCTTCTGGCTCCTGGCCTCATAGGCGCAGACTTAGCTGCGCTGTCCAGGACAGGGGCTGAGGCCGGGTCTAAAGGGCTACCCTAAACGTGACAACATTGTTCTCCGTAACAAAGAATGTGTTGAATTCGATGGAATTGTTCACTATTACGATGGTAAATGTCTCGTTACAGTCAATTCTACCTCGGTACCTCCCTGGATTTCTTCGTTGTGTATACTTCAAAGTCCCCCCTGAGGAGAGCCCAATAGGGGGTAGCCATCTATATACCAGCTGGCCTCTAAAGATACGGTTCTATCCGCGTTACTTGAGCTGTCATCCCGTAGTGTGTTTAGTACATATCAATATCACCAAGTTTTGGTGGGTTAGGGGACGGTCTGGCAGATGATTTCGTGGGCCACACGGCCAGTCAGGGGTAAACACCCCCTACGTAAGACATAGGATGCTTGCTACCCTACCTTGAAGATGGCCGGCCCAGCAGCCCCCAATCGCAGTTTCCATTAAGGACCTAGCTCAGCACCGTCCTCCGGCCGGCCCACTTCGGGGTGCGTCATCGTCAGGGGCGAACACCTCAACGTCCAGGGACGCACCTCATTGCCACGAGCGATTCACAACAATGTCCATACTGATTCCGAAAAGTGCCCCTCGCGGAGACAAATACTGATTAGGCAGGCCAATTAAATTTGTGCACAAAGAATTCTAGGATCAGTGATTCTAAAATCAGTAGCCCTAAGATCAGTAGCCCTGATTTTGTCTATTTAAGAGCCACCCAGGATTCTCTCAACTCCCAACTTGCACATCTTTTCCCACACATCTTCCATCCACAACTCCAACCACACCTCCTCCCACATTTCCTCCAACATCTTCCATCCACCATACTCCAGCTATACTCCTACTTCTTGCTTTACTAGCAATAGTATAACACACAAACAACTCCTTCAACCCCAAGACCTACTCCTCTTCTAGTAGCCTTCGGGTACATTAACTTGTAGCACTTCACATTACTCAGGTAAGTTACTTATTCTCATCATTATCATGCACACCCTTCAAGACATTACACGGTACCTGGTAGTTTGATGATCACTCTCTGTTTACACCTACTTCTTTTCCCGATTCTCGCCAACACACACATACACATACACATACACATACACACATCTACACCTACACACCTACACACCTACACGTCTACACCTATAACTATACACGTCTACACACACCTACACACACAGGTGCGCGCATTCTCTCTCTCTCTCTCTCTCTCTCTCTCTTATGGTTAGCATCTTAGCAGGCACTGACATTCTCGACACGCTTCTAGCTACCAACTCGAACCAGCAACTCAACAGGCTCTTCAGTCGCCATGTCGCGGCCTACTCAAACCTCCTGATGCCATCAAAACCATTGATCTTACCTTCCAGGTTCCTAACAGCGCATCGGCACATTCACCATGTGCAAAATTTACTATGTCCTGTACTTGTGCGGCTGCACCACCAGCCGACGGAGCTCCTTCCGCGGAGACTCCAAGTCAGACTCCAGACACTTGGAGGATGAGGAAGATGTAAGTACCATCGCGTTACCTGTCGCTGAAAGAAGGCGCAACAGCCAGACTGACACTGTCACGTGTAGGCCACACTTTCATCTCCTCGTGTTTACGGGGTGGGCCTTCACTATTTGCGACATGCACCAAGCAGCGGTGTGCTTGCCGAGGTAGATGGCAAGATTCCAGAGGGATGGGACGCCATCCCTCTGGGGAGGCTGAGAGATTCCAGCAGAAGACGACAAGGTAATTCCTACTTACACCCCCGCTTCAAAGCATTCTGATGATGAAAACATAGCTAATGGCAGCTAGGCCGTCCAAAAGATTGAGTTTCACGGCCCCGTGCCCCGATTGCCCGCCCACTCTGCCCGGTTCTGTTTCTCGTCAGCAGGAGTGGGCGGGCTGGTCCTGCCGTGTCACTCGAGAACGACATCGACCCAGCGATGTTCATCCGTCTCGCCGACGCCTACTGTCTTCCGACAAAGGCAAATTCGCCTGTCTAAACCAATTCAAGGGCCCAAAAACCCTCCGTGGGCTGGTCGCCCGATACGGATACGGGGCGGGCGGCCAACCCACTCAAAGCATTATCTTGCGGTGCCGTCCGTCCCTCCCTCGCTTCCCACCTACCGGCCGGCGAAAACGCCTCTCGGCGTCCGGTCCGACCCAGTGCCGACCTCACTGGTATTTCCATCTGTACGGCGAACCCAGCTAACCCCTGGGCCAAAGCATACCTTACGCCATCTGCCATGATTGGCAAACTGCCGCGCAGCAAATGTCCGACACGTGCCTGTCGTCTCCTGCTGCGCCTTCCACCACTCGGTGCTAGAGACGGCAGGCACGTGGCTGACGCTCTCCCTCCCCCGACGGCAAACGCAAGCGCCGCAGGTCCGGCTGCTTCGGGGGGGGGGGGGGGGGGGGGGGGGGGGGGGGGGAGGAGGGGGGGGGGGGGGTGGGGGTGGGGGGGAGCAGGCGGACCCGAGACGCGCCCGGGGGGAGGGGACGCGAACCCAAAAAGACAC
>MU399520.1:218764-247376 GCA_022578845.1 Hypoxylon cercidicola
GCCCCCCCCCCCCCCCCCCCCCCCCCCCCCCCCCCCGCCGCCCCCCCCCCCCCCCCCCCCCCCCCCGCCCCCCCCCCCCCCGGCGCGGGCGCGGGGGGCGCCGGGGCGGGGGGGGGGGGGGGGGGGCGTGCTCCCGCTCCACGTTGGAGGAGCAGGTATGTGATTCTCGCTTCTTGCCTTCCACTACGCCGGCTAACAGGTAATCTAGGCCCAACCGCAACAAACGGGGGCCCGGCCCAAGCGGATACGAGAAGATGTTCACGGCCGGGGCGTCGCCGCCTTTACCGCACCAGTCAAGGAGTTACCTTACCTCTCACGACTAAGGCGGCGGCGCCCTGCGCCTTTAAAAACGGATTCTCCAGCAGAGCAGGCCCGCGGGGGGGGGGCATCGGAGGCTTTGGTAGTTGTACCCCGGTGCTCTCCCGTGGGTCGTGCAGCCCCGACGCAGTTCTTCCAGTTCGAGGAGGAGGCGGCCAGACCTTGGACTCACTGGCGTATAGCCAAGATTTCCTGAGGGAAAGGACGGCATACAAGAAGGACGCAGAGGGGGACGTTGTACTTCACCCTATACTCCACACCCTAGTTCCTCCCCTTCAGGGTCCGCCCTGCTGGGGCGGTGAAGATACAGCGCCCCCCTCTGCGTATCTCACCTTGTATAGCCAAGACTTCCTGAAGGAAAGGACGGCATACAAGGAGGACACGGGGGGGACGCTGTACTTCACCCCCATAGTTCCTCCTCTACGGAGAGCGCCCTCCCCTGTGTCTTGTATAACGTCCTTTCGTTTCTTTTGGATGTTGCCTGCGAATATGTATGGCGAAAAGAAAAAGGAAAAAGGAAAAGGAAAAAAGAAAAGCGGAGAGGCGTCTTTTGGACTTTGGTTTACAACCTTTTGGATACTAGAACTTTGGATAGAGACAAGGAATTCCGCTGTATCGTGAAACTCAATGCGTACCTACCTAGTGACTTATCGTAAGAGGGAGAGTATTTACCTAAGCTATGGCAACGTAAGGCGACTCCGTAAGTGTATTGAAATCAGGCAAGGGGTAAGCTATCGAGACGTCAAGATGCCTGCAATAACCTATAACTCCCCTAGGATCCCCATTTCCTACCCCATAGGTAGTAACGTCGATTTAGCTTTGACCTGCTTACTTTCAGCCTAGATATGTAAGTACGTTTGATTCTACGAGACTGGATCAGCTACCTAAACTCCCATATTGTCGCTACATATTTCCTTCTAGCGCTCGATCCACAATCGCCTTGCTGAAGATAGGTTGTACCGGCCCCGGGATATAGCCCGATAGAGACAGCAAGGGTACTATGTGCTGATGCCCAGGTTTTCGCAGGACCTAGCACAAGAGCCGGGGCTTGAAGATGTCTCGCATACATACCTCGGGAGCGGGACCTTAGAAAACGGGATGACTGCATGAAAACGATAGGACGTGTATCTCGTATTGCCGAACCGCTCGTTGCGGCAGCCTTTTTCCATGTCGTCAGCTTATAGCCCGAAACCCCTGGATTTCTGTTGGGGGCCGGCCGACGTCATCGTCTTACCCGTGCCTGATCTGTTGGCGTATCAGAAAGGAATCCATTGAGATTGATGGCATCATCTAGTTATAGGAGCCCGCATTGCCGTGGGTTAGTTACATATTCTCGTTGGTAGAAATGCCTAGTAGCCATCCGGACAACTCAGGACGACTGGGGCGTCAAATTGGTCGTGTCCAATGATACCCACGACGTGAATAATCAATTGTCCTAGACTTACTTTATGATATGGAGAAGTACAGGCGCAGGTAACCCGAAGGACACCCTGACAGCCTCGTCTGAACACCGTGCCTTGGTTGCGACCTAGGGTAAAGGCCGATGTCCTTCCTCGGACCCGGATCCGCAAAGACACCTTTACGCCTGCATCGTGGCTGCCCTAGTGGACTCGCAGGCTTGATGGGTTATCTTTAATGAGGTCCGCTTGAAATTGACCGTACCGGGCTGGACTACTATGTACAGTGAGGGATATATCTGGCGGAAACATGGTCAAAGACGACGAAATCCTCTGGTGTATCAAAGACCCAATATATAATGAGGTGTCGAATATGAATCCATGTAATAGATCGTGGATATTAGTGAACGTTACGCTTTTCGACGTTTCGAGTATTTGACTGCCGTCAGTTGAATGGGCTGAAGATTTGGAATCATCTGGGAAAGGAGTTGAATAGCGATATAATTCCCGAGATTGTATCATTACGTCTGTCCCTTTTACATGGCCTTTTCACCGCACGCGTAAATGGAAAGATACCCTGAAATGACCATTCCACCTTAAGCCATCCGCATGCAGAGCCCCGACTTGCGATCGAGATCAATGTATGCCGGCATCCTGAACTCCAAAAACTCCAAGTTTTCCTATCCTTCCGATATATCGGTTTTCATTTCCAAGCCGGTGACCCAGGGTATCGTCTCCCACCAACGCCAGTTAATATGGGGCTTCGGCCCCTCTCCTTGTACCGTCTTCGGTCTCGCGACTCTCTTTCGTCAGATGTCAGGACTCTCCTTTCATCTCGAGCATAATCAGAGCCTCGACCTCTGTCCCGACGATCCCACGAGTGTTCTCTGGTCTTGCCCTCGACGTCTGCGTGGCTGCTCGATCTTCGCTGCGTTGCGGGTCGTAGATACACACTTTCCCGCTGTCGACTCCTTTCTAGTTCGTCCTCCCGTTCGCGCACCCTCTGGCGTTCCCTTTCCATGGCTCGCGAGCGAGCCCTTTCACGCTCACGTTCGTGTCGCGAGGAATACCTATGTACCACTTCTGTATCTGACTCATCACTAGGGGGATATGATTCCCCAGAAACACTTCGACTGAGATGTGAACGAGGGTTCTCTCTTCGAAAGTGTACGCCAGGTGCCACATTCGATACGTGACGTTTTTCACGCGAATGACTTCGGTGCCGATCGGCTGATCCGGAAAGGAAGGATGTAAATCGCGACTTGATCTCCGCTGGAAGGCTTCTTCTTCGACCGTCATCAGGTCGAATCTCACTGCGATGGGCCCGAATCGGAATCGGCGGTGTCACAGGAGCTGGAACCGGCATGCGTCGTACGGATGAGGGGGGCGGGATAGGGCCCTGCGGCCGCGACTTAGAGGTAGGATGGAGGTGTTCATCTATATCGGAATCCGAAGGCGAGGCAGAATAAGGCCTGTGGCTATGGCGACGTGTCACAGGCGGGCGGCGAGGATCAAGATGGACTGAAGTTCGGCGGTCCTCCATTGGGGGATGGTGGTGGACGTCCGAATGACTTCGTTGTCGAGGCGCACGACCGGGCGAACCACTGCTACTACTACCACTGCCGACACTGCTGCTGCCGCTTTTACCGGTGCTCACACGACGCCGCCCTGGCGAGTAGTTTACAGTGAAATGAGGAGCGGTGTAATCATTACCCGCTACATGGGTGTACGACACTGGCCGTTCTCGCGGTCGTTCCCGCTGGAAGTAATCCATTTCTGGCCTTGAGCGAGGTGCAGCGGTATTGGCATCCGGGTTGCGCACACGGGTGAAATTAGTATGGACACGAGGGTCGGAAGTGTCCCGTCTAGGCGGGTGCTCCTCTTGAGGAGTAGCTTCATCTCTCAATTTTCGCGCGCATTTTTTATGCCAGGCATCTATCTCGGGATCGCACTCGGCGGGGAAGGCTTCTTTCGGAAGATCGACTGGGAAGGGCCTTCCGGTATCAGGATGTACTAAAGCCCAGTTGCGAACTGCGTATCGTATGAATGGTACATGTTCTTGGGGTTCCAGGAGGAGTTGGATCGTTTCCCAGCGCACCCACCCCTTTAGTGTCAGTGCCGGAATGCATGGTGCCTCGAAGGGGTTATCGGTGGGTTGCAGCGTATGCTGCACGCCTAACGCTTGCCAGATGTAGGATATAGATTTGTAGGGGCACGTTATGAAGAGGGAGTCATAGTCGCCGTCGACAGCATGGTAAAATGACGATAGCTTCTTCGGAGTTAATTCAGCAACATTTCTGTCGCCAATATTGACAGACTGCCAGATCCTCAAGTCAGCGGAGCTTCTATCGCTGTTTGCGCTAGGAGGTGGGGAGATGACAAGACCTACGATATAGTGTCCGATAGCGCGAAGTAGCGCGTCGAGAATGGGAGTTGGCAACTTGTCTTTATTAAAAAGATATCCATAATACTCCCTCCCAGTTGGTTCTGGCGGCTTCGATCGTGATTGCGACTGCGGCCGTGGCTGCGATCTCGATTGTGGTTGTGGTTGTGGTTGTGGTTGCAGTTGTGGCTGCGGTTGGGATTGCGACTGAGACCGCGAACGAGGTATATCGTGGGGTTGATTGCTAGGTGGTGGAGGTGGTGGAGCAGCAGAAGTTGCGACAGGTTCGCTGGGTTGAGCCTTGAGGCTCGCCATCTCTGCTCAATGTTCAATGTTCACGCTAAACAATGATGAAAGCAAGAGCAGCACTCATAAATGGACGGTGTTCTCAAGCAATAGGACAGATACTAATATGATGGACGAAGATGCCTTGAGCGAAGAAATGTGTGTGGCATTACTAAATCAGGCAGACTGGGAAGACGGATCGATGGCCCAATGATTATTAAAGAGGCGGAAGATGACTGCTGCATTCGTGACTGGATAGACCATACACCACCCGCAGCAGTCGTTGTGTCACGAGAAGAAGGCGGCCTAGGAGGACATTGATTGTTTATAGGTGTATTCAGGATACTAATGGTATTGATAGGACTAAAGGACTAGAGGACTAGAGGGGAGGTGTCGATTTTATTTGGAATAACAAGTCGCTGCGAACGATTGAAGCTGACGCAGCCATGGCCATAGCCGTAGTTGTAGATCAATGGTTTCTGGAAGAAATATTCCGCGGTACATGTTGTCTTGTCCTGGATTTTGGGGGGGCCCAAAGGGATGGGGGAAATGGGATGCGACGAATGGATGGGATGGATGGGATAATGGTTGGGCAGGCTTTCCAAGGTTTAAAGATAGAACGACCAGGCCTTAGCGAAGCACCAAGTTTTACAAGCGACAGGGAAAAACTACACCAAATTGACTGCTGACACGTGCACCGCATGCCTGACGTAGCAGCCCGTAGTCTGCCTCTGGCCCTGGAGGAGGTACTTTGGCCGTGGCTGGTACCATGGATACCTGCACAAGTACAGCCCTATGGCGAGGTAGATTGTTCTTAGAGGGGCAGAGGGGTTGCGCGTACCGTAATGGGCCGAATAGGCACTGCGAAAGAGTAATACAATATGCTACTATCCATCTTCTGCCGTCCTGCCGTCCTGCCTACATCACATTACACGAGATGTCTCAAATTTCGACTCACGATGCGGAGTGACGAGCCAACCATATCCATATTTATTCTGTTCGTAAACTTGATTACCTGCTTGCCCCTGCAGCTAACTGTTCATCATCTCGCAGGCCAATGGGACTTCGTCATCAATAGGTCTCATAAGCGAATCCGATTCCTACCCGAAGAAAATCACATAACTTCCGCTCCCGAGCTACACTCTTCACCGCGGTACCGCTCATACCGCTCAACGTCTTTTCTTAATTAGTCACAGCTGTCGGCGCACCGGAAATTCGTACGACTTTGTCCGATCGAATAGAGGACAACAATAGAGACAGTCGTACCACAATGACTCTACGATAAGAAGCCCGAAGCCGGGGGCTGTGTGTCGTCCAAGTACCTACTACAATCTCCGTGCTTTGCCCCCCGACGAGGCGAATACGCCACACTCCTCAATATGATACATTCGTTGCCGCGCTTTTCGTTCAACAGCCATGTATGTACCTTTGAAAATACCGAGTATCTTCCGACAACTCTAGATTGTGTTATTGATATTTACCGATGTCACCGGCCTTCCTTTCTATGGTATATGAGCGAAATACTTGTGTCTTCATCAAGGGGCAACTAGGACAACTCATCAGCTTCATATTCACCCTATTAGCTACCTACCTGGTACATATACTTCCCGTGACCAACCCTTAGGTATCCAATCCAATTCAGCCCCAATGGCAAAAACGAGTATGAAAGCCGAATGTTACCTCAACATTTGACCTACACCGGCGCCTGATCGGCAGGCACCAGAGCAGGATCAACAGAGCCTACGGCACGATCGCTTTTTTGACCGGGAGATGAAAGTACAAATCCAACAAGATTTATATCGCCCGAAAATCCCTCTCGGTTATCCGGTTCAGTCCACCTCTTAAATTTCCGGAACCCAACCTTCTCGAGGACTCGCTGACTACCAATGTTTTCTTTGTCGACTATAGCTGAGAGCATCTCCGGCGCCTCTCCAGGTCCATCCACCGATTGTGCATCGACCCCTAGCTCAGTCTCGGAGCGGGGAAGCGTCCACCAGAAGCTCACCAAGGCCTTCAAAAACTCGGTAGCATAGCCCTGCCCCCAGACCTCCTTCTTGAATATATAGCCGACCTCTGGCCAGCCTAGCAGTTGATCCGGTCTAGTGATGCCTCCCCTCCCTATGGTCTCGCCTGTCGATGCGAGACAGATGACATTACTGTAAGTATGAAGATCATTAGGCGGCAGGAACCTAGCCATGGACGCTCGCGTCACCTCCTTATTATCGTCGATTCGGCCACGCATCGTATAGATCATGACTTCCGGCTGCCTGTGTATGGCATGGATGTCGTCGACATCATCTTCCGATAATGGGCGAATGATGAGCCGTTCTGTAAGGATGGGTTTACGCTCTGAGTTAGGCGGCAGGGGACGGGTCGGCAAGAAGGTCTTGACTTTGACCTTGTGTTGTTCGGACATGGTGGGTAGGCGACTAAGGACCAATGTAGCCTCAGACTGTTCCGTTTACTTGTTGACTTGGATTACCAGTTGGAGCTATGTAGGTAACACAGCATTCAGATGCATGGACTAATATATGTCCCGGCGCGTGCACTAGTCCATCAATCCATGACTCACAGGCGCATCTCGTATCCATCCCGAAAAGGAATGGTGCCTCCCTAAGTCTTAGATGATGTTAAGGCAATCCGCATTTCATCCAACTCAGCCCATTGCCATGCATTGGAGTAAGAGATCGCATGAGGGAAGCACCCCAACTCTACACCGAAATCTCGTTTATATGCTAGTCTCTGCGGCTCCGGGTGTCCGCTATCGAAGTCAAATAATAATCTCAAGGATAGCCTCATCTGGAGTTTTATGCCAGTTTCGTCTTGTAAGAAGAGTGAAAGGGGGTATTTAAAGAGATATATCGAGCAATGCTCAGCTATAATCCCATCTCAATTGATATAGGCAGTCTGAAAACGCGCTCATGTTCATCTATTACTTGCCTAGGTGAGTGTAGTTAATTGAAGAGTTCCGCTTTTATCATAATACAAAATGCTTCACGAAACCAAGTCTGTCTTTCAGCATGCCACTCCCGCATCTCTACGTGTACCGAACAGATGAACCTTCGTCGAAGCTGATATTCATTAAAAGGCCCATACTAGTGGAATAGACTGGAAATTTACTTGGTTTCGCGCGAAACTGTTGAGTGGTTTGCTACGAACGCATCACGGCGTCCCTCATGCCATACGAGTTGACTTGGCCATTAGTTCCTGCTTGTACTCACCTAGGAGTTGCGCCTGATCTAGGCTAGATGGGATGAAAGTATTTCCATGGCTCTATGGAGCATAGGTGAACATGAAGAAGCTCTATAGAATCACAGAAAGTCACCTTGTCAGCATCGACTTCTAACATCTCACTAGACAGTGCCCGCGAAAGATGCGTGAATCAGTGCTCTTACCGTTGGTCACGATCAGTCCCTCACTTAAGTTATAGAATACCCTTTTATACTAATACTATTGTAATATGCCTTTGTGTCAACTACCAAAGTCCTCGCACCAGTGAATACCTTCATAGGCATATACAGATGCAGGTAGATGTATTTCTTCTGCTGATATTTCCACAAATCTACCTTAAAATGAGCAATCAATAAGTTTGCGATCCCCTGGGTCCCATAACTCAACTGGATACGGACTAGACTTGAATTATACATCATGGCTCCCCTTGGGAACAACTCAATGGTACCTCATATGGTCAACTTTATGGTTGCCAACTCCATCATCTGTTTCCTCGCTCTGACCGTTGTTGGATTGCGCATCTATAGTCGATTTACCACTAAGGCCGGACTTGGCTGGGACGATGGTTTCATTCTAGCCTCGATGGCCGCTGGCCTAGCTCTCTTATTCGTTGAAGGTCTACGTAAGTGCCTAACTACCACCTTCGCGACATTGTGCTCCAATAACAGATACTAATATTCTAGTTTGTACTTCGGGCATTGGACACCAAATACAAGAAGTTGGAGACAGTACGCTCCCCCTGATAAGCGTAAGTTCAGAGACCGAGGGACTCAACATAATTACTAAATAGAGCATCTAGACACGCTAACAATCAGGTATCTAGCTGATCATGGCTAACAATGTGCTGTTTATAATCGCTACCATTGCTTATAAGCTGAGCATATTATTGTTTTATCTCCGCATCTTCGTGAGCAACACAAAGACGCGCATTGCAACCTATACATCCATGGTCTTCTTCGTGGGATGGGGCGTGGCTTGCCTCATCCAGCTGTTCGCGTTGTGTCGTCCCGACACCAGCGACATAACAAAGCAAACCTGCGACCGCAACGCTGTGATGCGGAATACCTCGGCACTCTGTATATTCGGTGACTTGGTCGTCCTTGGGCTTCCTATACCAGCTACCTGGAACTTGTACATGAGTCGGCGCAATAAGATTAAGATCACTTTTCTGTTCCTGCTTGGCTTCGTGTGAGTAACCCCTTCATATCCGCTGCCTCGATAGCTTCTAAGCATGAGGTGAAATTACTGATCAGATGTTTGCTTCGCCAGTGTTACGGTCATTGCCATCATACGCTATGTCTCTATAGTTCATCAGGACATAGACAGTGTCGAGTTCGCCCTGGCGTTGCAGAACCCCCTAGCCTACGCAGTCCTCGAATCGAATATGGGGATCCTGTGCGCCAGTCTACCAATGGTGCACGCCCTACTCAGCGACTGGAAAACCAAGCTATTGGATAAGGTCATACCCCTATCAAAGCTCCAATCGAACAGCTCTCACCTTGAGGGCGAGCAAGCGGACTGGAATGATCCTAACTCCTTTGGAATACCAGCGGATCCTCGGTATGGATATACGGTTTCTATCACAGCTGGATAAATAACCAGCACTCATGAATGCGGCCAGCCTATACCTGATATGTGTCAGGGGCGGACATCGCCAACGCTCGTATCTATCGTTTAGCATCAGGGGCAAGATGGAGAAAAGGGGCTAATTTGAGTTCCTATTTAGAAGACAGGAATGGATAATTCTGAATGTAGCCTGGACGTACGAAGCATATCTAATGACCCTCTCATCCAATGTGATAAATGCGTCGAGATTGCGGCTGGGTCGAGCAAAGACGAGCTTGGTCGTCGTCGCAATTATGTTCGGAGATGCGTGCATAGGTACCTAGGTAGAGAACGACGTGTATAGATAATACTCGGCTACCCGTAAATCCAACCTAAATCTGAAAACACCATAATGTCTACCAGCCGAACTTGTACGCTCAATGGCGAAGAAGGATTGCCATTAACCACAAAGTACGGACCTTCGCTAATCTAGCCCCTTTACATCTTCATCACCATACCGGGTAGCGCGTCGAGCCCTACGAAAAGTTAGCAAGTACATCGTGAAAATCAGGAAGCTTCGAAGCTTACAGCCATCGGTCTCCTCATCGATAGTGGTCGCAATCTTGCACTGGTTGGCGGTGGCCATCGGCTGCTTCTGGATGGAACCGCAGCCATCGTAGAAGCACTCGGACTTGTCCATGGCACGCTGAAGTGAGTCGTCCTTCCAGCCGAACATGTAGTCGGCGTGGGTGCCGTAGCCACTTCCCTCGAAACTCCAGACGAAGGGGTTAGGAGTACCGGCAGGCCACATGCTGTTGAACTTGGTCGTGTCCCAGGTCTGCTCGAAAGTCACTTGCGGGACGCGGATAGGGTGCGACGACGGGCACGCCGGGGCGTTGTTGAAGTAGTCGGTGTTGACCGTGTTGTACATGTGAGACTGGTGGTCTGCACTGTCGAGGTTCTTTCCGTCCCAGCATCTATGCGTCGTCAGTTGCGTGAAACATATACTTCACAATAAAGGGGCTACTAACGGGGGGAAGTGGTGGGCAGTGAAGATACCGCCTGAGCAAGGCGCAGTAGGGAAATCAGCTAGCAGTGCACCTCGGTTGCCTCCAGTCAGGCACTGGTAGTTGAGCCCGATGTGGTTTCGGGTCTCGGCAGTCGGGCTGCCGACGGTCATGCGGAACCCCTGAGAAGTTCTATTAGCAATTGGACGGCATCAGAAATATAGCAAGAATATTACCGGCTTGAAAGCTGTGATCTTCTGCTGGGCGAGGTTGTCCCTGCTCAAGTCGAACTCTTCGTTAAGTTAGCACGGAACCCCCTTTTTTGACGGATTGTGGAGATGCCATACGCGTGTAGTACACAGTCAGGCCACCCTGGGCGCCTTGCGAGCCTCCCAATAAGGGCTGAACGGGAAGAACCGGTACGCGGTGGTAAGAACCGTTCGTGGGGTGCTTGAAGTACAAGTGTGCAGTCCAATAGTTGGAGAAGTCCTCGGACATTTGGCACGTAGTGCAGGTAGCCCTGGCACCAACATCGCCTTCCATGGTAGCATTGAAGGCATTTCCACCGACGATGTGGTGAACGTGGGATGAAGGGCTCATGCCCGGCTGTACGACGGGGTCGAGACGTTGGATGGTTAGGGTCGAGCACGGAAAGCGGAGGCCGGCTTGGACAGGCGCAATGAGCGCCAAAGCTGAGAGAAACTTCATCTTTGCGGCAGGTTTGATCTTGACAATACCTGCAATAGAGTAACAGAGATCTGAAGATTTGAAAAAAGGAACCAAGCAAGCACAAGCCCGGATCTACAGAGCTACATGACCTATTTAAACACTGATACAGATCTTCTGTTAGGTAAGTAAGAGAGCTCAAATTGGATGGCGGAGCACTAAACAGTAGATAATGAAGGGAGGTCTAGATGATCTAGATCTGGTACCAATCAGCTCACAGCTTGGTAGACTATTATCCGGCAATATGGCAACCTCATCTATTTTGATGTACGGGGGATTGCCACGTTCTCGGCAAATGGCCTACCTATATGTTTATTGGCTTTTAAAAGTGCCGCGAACCAGACTCTTGGACTTGTCTCAAATCATCAGAAATTACAAGAGATTCTGTAAGCCAGGGAGTCAACCGCATATAATTGGGCGTGGTTAAATTGAACTAGGCTTGGGTTTGGCTCAATGTATGCCCTTCTATCAGCGACTCGTCCAGGGGGAGTGCCACAGTCGGGCCTACCGCACACGCATTGGCTCTTATCTGACGGGGGTTGAAGGACTAAATGAACGACCACCGCCGTTGGCTTCGGACAGTGGTTGCCGGGGGGAAACCGTGACCGGCTGTGTCTTGGCCGCCGATTTCGAGTCGTCCGAACTCGACACATTAGCCGGCATCAGTCCCCATTGGTGAATATGATTTAAAATACCAAACGTGAGAGTCTAGGATTAGGGTGCTACAGCATAAGCTGCAAAATAATGATTGGATTTAGCAGGGTAAGTACTTAATATCAAGACCGGAGGAGAGAACGTTGAGGTCGTCGGCCGCGGCCGAATATCCGACGTGTCGCCCAAACGCCTCTACCATGATGCAGGCAGGGGTGACTTAACAAAAATTGAAGGAGTGTGCAATTGCCGGCACGCGTGAACGGTACCTACCTAACATGTACGCTTGATATCGGTCAGGCAACTTCCACTTCGTCGTCTCCTCTTCTGTTTCCTTGACATTAATAGCCTCGCCTGCCTGATCAGCGTATCCGCATCACCATCACATCATATTGCTCGCATTGGCCTCGTGAGCACCTGGTCCGGTAGATTGATATCACTGAGCTCCCCATAGCCTTAGTCTACGTAGTTCTGTCCACTGAGCTTTATTCTGAGTCTTTGTCGGCGCCTCATTCATCACGAGTCGACAAGCTCGTTCCAATCATCGTCTGACTTCCGTGAAAGGGGCAGCTGGAATAAATATAAATCTGTCACGCCAACCCATCATGATAATAACGAGACTAAAAGTTCCACTCGCCGTTGCAACTCGTTGTAGCTTCCCAGCGTCGTGGTAGGGATATTTCAAATCATGGACCACCGCACATGGATGTGAAACCTGCCACACAAGAATAATATAGACAATAAATTGATACCATCAATGTCCATTAATTACTGCCTTTATTAATGACAGAGTAATTTGCCTCCTTAAGCTATTTTGTTCCACACCACGGCTCTTTTCTGGAGGCGGATACAAATGATAGCACGAGAGAATGCGGAAGTAAGCTAGAGGAAAGCGAGTGTTGACAAGTCTGAGAGGTACTCAACAAGCCAGAGATTATCCCGCAAGGCTTCTAAGGCTTCTAATTGTAGCTATTTTCTTCTGGGATTTTCTACAATAAGGCAGCAAATATTCCTAGCAACCCAGCCTCTATAAAGGGAATAATTCCTCACATAATCTAGACCTATAAGAGCCCAGGACTAGCATATCATTTCGTGGCCTTCTCATTGGCCCAGCAAGTGTAATCAGATATCTAACTAGAGTCCTGGCATCACCTACGGAATTAAACATCGTGTGGCTAGATCGCATTTGTCGGTAAACGCATACAGACCTACCTGTGCCCAACTCAAGACGAAGGGCAGGTGAAGCTGCGGCGCAGTATAGTAGAAAGGAAGTAGCATGGAGTGTGGACAGACGTAACCATCTGCTGCGGTAGGTAGGATCTAGAGGAAGTTACCCAACTGATAGGTCTTAGTCCCTTGGGGCAGCAAGCAACGAGCAATAATGCGGAGACAATCCATCAGTTTGGCTGCGAGACCCGCATAACTCCTGGCAATTCACGGTAGGTCTTTGAGCAGAGCTCCTGCTTGATGCCAGGCATCACAGTCCCGTAGTTTCTTCTCGGCGCAGGAGCCCTTCCTGAGACGCAAGCCCACCCATGTGAGCAAATATACGCCGTCTAGTAGTACCTGCCGGCTCAGATGCGTCCTGCCATACTGCCCAAGCGTGTCACACGGCCTGACAAGCAATAGGGGGCAGGCACACGTACGAACTTTGCAAGAGCTGTAGGTTTGGGACCTTCTTGTAGCCACGTCCAGAGGCCAATGTGCCTCCCGCAGCCCCCCTTTTTACCTACCTTGTGCAGATGTTCTTTCTCTCACAAGCACAAACAAGTACCACTCCCAAGCTGGCGGGCTACTGTCCACGCATATCATTAACCCAAGATACTTCTACTGCTGAACAGGGTCTTACTGCCCTAGGAATATACCCAGCATCTCTACACGGCGGCTGCCTCAACTCTTTGGTCACAAGACAACTAAGGCTTTAGGTACCAATCTACATGCACACAAAAGACAACCAAAACTCCGAGCTCACTTAAAACCCCTCGAAAGAAAACCACCTGAGGCACCCATCTTCCCACAATACCTCCCAACTCATCATCTTCATTCACCATCCACACCATTACAATACCTCTAATAAATATACCTATCCTTGAAACATACTCCTGGATATGTTAGAGACCCTATACCTATACTCTAGCTAGTAAGGTGACAGTCTATTTCGTTACTTTGTTTTGAATGGGCTCGTCCTCCTCATCATGCCATTCTTTGAATCTCCTTTCTGCGAGCTCGCAGATCGTTAGGTATTTTGCCTATAGTCATTGTATTCAAGAGTTGCTTCGCTAACAGGCACAAGGGGTCTCTGCTCCTTTGGCCCCTTTCTACCATACGATCCTCTTTAACAGCCAAACAACAAAAGCCGTACACTCTAGACAACGACCCAAATAAGCCTCCCAAGCAAGATGCTCGAATTACATTTTGGCCAACAACCGACATCTCTCGATATCTACCTATTAGAACCAGCAGCAAGAATGACAGTCCGCGGAAGTTGGGAATGTCTCAACATCTCCGACGATATCAGGTCTAGTTTGATCGACAATACTTTGAAGTCAATTGAGACTTAGCTTCACACACAACACCGACGTTAGAGTCTCTTCGATCGACGACCTTACTCTGAAGGCCACAACAGCCTATCTACTACCCGATACTACTAGTGTTACTGCGACACCATCCCGGAACCAACCTAATGCTGAAATACGTCAGTCCTAGTCAATTCTTCTCCCGATAAGTCGCTCCAACTGGAGTCTCAAGCACGACGCTACCGGTTTCTTCCTCAAACGTCTACGCAGTCACGCTTCCGACACTACCCAAGCCTCCATCAACATGGCTGGAAGGGCCCTGTCCTTCCTGCTGAATCACCTCGTCTGCGTTCATTATCTTCTTCAACTACGGACGCCGATACCTCAAGTATTCTCAAAGTCGGTCACCATAGGCAAGGTTATAAACGATACGATCATGTTAAGATGTCAGATAAAAGATACAAGGCTTCAAAAAGTATGATGAATGCTTGGAGCTCCGCTACTGGTGCCGAGGGGGCGACATGACTTACTACACCCCGGGGGGGACACAAACAGACATAACACTCCAATAGGTAACTTCGACAATGCATGGACAGCATTTGAATTCATCAACTACACCATGAAGGACACAAGAGTCTGGCTGGCCAGGCGTCTCCGCTGTCGGAGGCTTCTTCTCAAACTTCGCACCCACATGCAGCAGGGCCAGGCACCTTAGTCGATGCTAAACCCATACCAGTACCAGAACTAGATGCAGCCGACTGCACACGTTATTTTAGAATCTTACAGTTGTCTTAGGCAACGACACCTGTATCCTTTCGCAGAGAGGGAGCGAGAATACGAGCTTCGTAGAGAACGCATGGTTTCCCGGCTACCTAGCACTCCTGGTATATCGACTGTGTCGCCCTTTACTTTCCCTTTCCCAATTACTGGTCGCCCCCTACAGATTGGGGTTCTTCGCCTACACCCGATAAAAATATTCCTGACCTTGCCGACAGACACACCAGCCATCCTTCATCACTTCGTCGATGATACCTGTCTTGCGCCGTTCCCGCTACCGTGCGGCACCCCATCTATCATGAATGGGAACGCTGTACCAGGCCTCATCAGTTTGCTAAAGGATCCTCAGGTGTTGGAGTCGAGGTAATCGAGATGGATAAGAGAGCCAAGAAATTGTTGGGGCCTCAACCGCTTCCTACCAGGATGGATCTACGGGTCTAATGGCTAGTAGAAGAACGGAGATAACAGGAGATAAGCCTGGCAGATAGGTTCATAGCTTTTCATGCAACAACGTTGTCATTTCCTCATCACTTTGTTGGCTACTTGCAGACTCGACATGACAGTATGAGTGATCTGATCATGGAGTTGAGTCATATCTAATAGAACTGGTATACGTAATGATGGTTGAGTCATACACATAACTTCGTCGTCATTATTCGCATGAAGCTAATGAGATGAGTGCCGATCCCTGCCGCTTAAGGGTTATCTAACGCGCTTCAGCCCTACAGTATCGTCCGACGCATTGCAGCTGAGCCTTTCACGTTTACCTCCGGACTTAAAAGCCAAGCGCCATCAACAGCTAGAAAGGAAATCCAGAGCAGATACCCGAGTGTGATTTGAAGCTATCTCCAAGTACGTATCACTCTAAGAGCTGGCAGTTGGTCAGATGGATCAAGATTTAGGCAAGCTAGCCATTTGGATCACTTTATCGTACTACGAAGATTGGCGAATGTGGTAGCCTACGTGCTTTTTACGTATGTAGGCGGATACATACACAGTTCACAGGCAGCATGGACCAGCAACCGACGACAGGCAGCAAGACAGCCAAACCGCCGCAATCGCAGGCGAAACCGCTCAGCTGCACCAACTGCCGCGCCCGGAAGTTGAAGTGTAGTCGGGAGCACCCGTGCCACCACTGCCTGCGCACCGGCACCGAGTGCGTGTTCCCCACGCGCAAGCGCATCCGCAAGCCGCGGCGGAACAAGAACTCGGAGCTGCTCCAGCGCCTCAGCCGCCTCGAGTCCATCGTGGGCGAGGTCGGTCTCGGCGACGTGGCGCAGGGGAAGGGAGCGAGCCGAGGAGACCCGGCGGGCGGCAGCGCGCTACCGCCAAATCTAATAGCCTCGAGTGTCAGCGCGGGACCTCTCGTGGAGGACCCGCCGGCGCAGACCCCCCGCGGTGTCGACAGCGCGGCGCAGCAGGATGACTGGCGGAAGGCGTTGCAGGAGAGCAAGGCGTCGCGGTACCTGAGCGGGGAGTTCTGGTCAAGCCTCTGCTGCGAGGTCGAAGGGCTGCGGCAGGCCCTGGAGCAATCTACCGACTCGGACGAAGAAGACCAATCGCTGCAGGAGGCGACACCCGACTCGGCAGCGAACTACCACACGAGCCCCAGCGCCACGTCGGCCTTCTCCCCGGGCATGCTGCTCGGCAGCGGCTCGTCCCGCATGTCCTACGACGCCATCGAACACCCCCCACCGGAGCACATCCGCTACCTGACAGCGACCTTCTTCACCAACGTCGACATGATCCTCAAGATCCTGCACCGCCCGACCGTCGAAGCCCTGCTGCGCTCCCTCGCCGAGTCCCCGCCGGAGTTAAGGCCGCAGCTAAGTCCGGAGCGCGCGGCCCTCGTCTTCGCCATCTACCACGCGGCGGCGGCCAGCCTGCCCGACGCCGCGTGCGTAGCCAACCTGCGCCGGCGGCGCGAGGACCTGACGCGGTCGTTCGCCGGCGCCCTCGAGCGCCTGCTGGTGCGCGCCGACTACCTCGGCAGCGCGCGCCTCGAGACCCTGCAGGCGCTGACGCTGTACGCGGCCTGCGTGCGCGGCACCCGCGGGTCGCGCGCCTCGTGGGCGCTGCTCGCGCTGCCCGTGCGGCTCGCGCAGGCCCTGGACCTGCACCGGGAGGCGGCCGGCGCCGGGCGCTCGCCGTTCGAGACCGAGATGCGGCGGCGGCTGTGGTGGCAGCTCATCGTGCTGGACATCCGCGCGTCCGAGGACCGCGGCACCACGACGATCGTCGCCCGCGATAGCTACGATACCCGCCTGCCCCTGAATCTCAACGACGCCGATTTCGGCCCTGACAGCCCGGGGCCTCTTGTCGAGAGGCAGGGCCCTACCGATGTGACTTTCAGCCTGTGCACCGCCCGCTGCTCCGGCATTTTCTTGTACGTCGAGCACGCGCACCAGAGCGCCGCGGGCTTCGCAGGCGGTGATAACAGCAGCAGTGGCGGAGCAGATGTATGCGCGGTAGCGCCAGCCCCTCGCAGCGTCGAAGAAACGGTGCGACACGCGCAAAGCCTCGAATCGCAATTTGTCGCGACAGCCGACCCGTCGCACGCGGCATCGTACCTAGCGTCCGTGACCGTGCGGCTGATAATCCTTAAGCTATGGCTCATAACGCAGTACCCGCTGCACCCGCGACAAGGGCCACGCCGCGCGTCGCGGGAGCAGGCGGCCGGGCTGTTCCCGTCGGAGGCGACGCTGCGGACGGCGATCTCGATCGTCGAGCTGAACGAGTACCTGCGGACGGGGCCGTACGGCGACCGCTTCCGGTGGTGGGCCGACACCTACGTGCAGTGGCACCCGCTGGCGGTCGCGCTGGCCGAGCTGTGCACGCAGACCCGCGGCGACCTCGCCGACCGCGCCTGGCGCATCATCGACGACGGGTTTCCGGCCTGGAGCGAGGTCATCGCCGACACCAAGTCCGGCACGCTGTGGCGTCCGATTCGCAAGCTCTACAAGAAAGCCAAGGCCGCCAGGTCTGCTGCTGCTGCTGCCGCCGCCGCCGCTGCTGTTGCTGCTGACGTTACGATGACGGACACGATGGCTACGACGATGGAGACGGAACAAGAAGGGGATGAAGCAGATCCCGGTACGATATTCGTTAGGACAGATTTACATCACAGGCCGGACAGAGGCGACAACGCTGCCGTTGCTGCCGCTACAGCAGAGCCACAGGGTACATCTCAGATGGATATCAGCAGGCCGAGGGAACCTAGCGTGCCGCCAGATTTGGATACGCTGAGCAGGTCGCCTTACGAATTAAGCCAGTCCATGTGGGGATGGGGAGATCTCAACTACGACATACAATTCTTGGATCTAGGCGCTGGTGCTGGTGGTCCGAGTGGTCCAAATCCGGCAGAGTGGAGCGCTTGGGATGACTTCGTGAACGAAGCACAAGCGCAAGGGCAGCAGCAGGGGTCAGGATCTAGCGAAGATCTCTAGTCAACTGTCACATAGAATCTCGACTCTTGTACAACATGTAAAATTAGGCAAGAACAAGAATCATTTTGCTCATTCGTGGTATGCATTTGTTACTCTATCTGACGAGCACACATGCTAATGATGAAGTTTTCTGCAATTCCGTAATGAACACCGGCAAACCGTTTCCCAAACCCCTCATGGCAACACGAAAAACCCTTATGCGAAAGTGGAAGGTCGGTTGGCGCTGAATACCTTCTTGTTGCTGATCTTGGGGAGACGGTGGGGTAGCGGGAAGGTCAGGCCCTTGGTGATGAGTTGCTTGATGTAAGGTCTCTTAACGTCTTCGGACTTCTCGATCTCGACAACGCGGAGGATCTATATCATTGTTAGTCACGTCACATTCCAATATTCGAAGCAATGGGAGATCATACGTGAATCGACCGGAATCGGGCGCGGTGGCGAGCGGACATGTCCTGGTAGAGAGCCTCGACAGCATCCGTTCGGGACATCTCTCGGTACTCCTTGTACATGTTGTGAGTACCCGATCGGGAGTCGTATCGGATCCAGATGCCGAAGTTCTTGACACGGAGGGGGTTCTTCTCGGCGATCTGCGTGGTATGTCAATATTGTATGTCCTCTTAATGTGGCTTTTGCACCACAAAACATACCTTGTTCAGGCTGACGATCTCGCCATTGGCCTTCTTGACCTTCTTTAGCTTGGTCAGGAAGTACCAGAAGCGGGACTTGGCGACGACATCATTAGGTGCAAAGATTCGCATGCGGTAGAGCTTCGGGGTAGGGTTAGCCTCGGAAGGCAAGTGGCGGCCGATGACCTGGTATTCCTGAAGACGACCTAATGCCAGCACTGTCAGTAATGCTTCTTTTCCATGCAAAGAAATCTCGAGTGATTGGTTTTGGATGAACGTCTGGGCGACAGAGTATCGTTTAATTTGGACTATCGAGGCATCGGAATCGGTCGCTGTATTCCCCACCAGCGTGACAAAAATTCGAGGTATCGGCGTATAGATCGAATTGTCGACACTATCGCATTTTCCAAAATCTCGAGTGGATTTCCAAACCGCGAATCTGATATTTTATCGGTAGTATGTTGCGAGATTGAGCTGCAAATTGGATGTGATAAAATTTCGAGTCGGTACTCATGGTATTATATTTTCGGTCGGTCGCTCTGTCGCCCTTTGCGTAGTCCATTCGCGTCGATAATGCCAAAGGCCGGTATGTATGGAACAATAGAATTAAATGCTTACCCATCTTATAAATGTCAGTATTCAGTATTCAATTCACAAAGAAGTTGTATGCAAGTGCGCAACTTACTGTGACTTGGTGTGTGGTGGTCGTGATAACGATTTGGTAGTAGGAAAAAGCCCGGGTCGAGTGTTGAAGGTTGAATTCGCTTACCAGGAAACTTTTCGCAAAAATAATGTGCTAAGGGTTTCCCGCCCTAGTGCATTTGTTGGCTTTTACCCGAACTCCGAGGTGAATTTGTGGCGGTGTGGATACCCGCATGTGGCTCGTGCGCAAGCTGGAAACGATGACCAAAACGGAAAAGTGGATTCCAGGTGTTGATGTCCCCCCAAGTTGGACTTCGGCCAATCAGAATCAAAACCTTGCATCATTCAAAGAAATGCTGAGAGCCGAACCCTTCAGGTACCAAACGTTTATGAGCAGGAACATTTGACGATCTCCGTAGTAATGCTAAGATTACAAGTCTTGGGATAAGTGCCTATATATCATGGTCAACTGTCTCTTCCGTACCTAATCATACAAGTCTTCGTCGTTGAATTTCCAAGGATCACGGTTTCTGTCAACTTGCCCGGGTACAAACAATACCCCCACCATGGATGCCCTCATTCAAGAATTCAGACCGGCATTTGTCGACTTAAACGGTGACCGACTTGCCGAAACCTTTTCCCCTGATGTTCAGGCAAACGCAGCCAAGCTTCAAGCCATTTGGGGCCGTGGTAACCTTCGGGATGTTACAGCCGACCTCGATTTCCTCTTCTACTCCGATCCCTCGCGTCCTAGGATGTCGCAACAGGAGACGACAGGATGGGTCGAGATGTACCTTTCTTATTGGAAAGCTGTGGGAGAGATCCTAGCTGTCCACGGCCTACGAAACGATGCTAAGGTATGCTCTTCGTTCTCAGTTCAGTCATGCTGGTGTTTTCGTCATGGTTCTAGCTTCGTATGACTTTCTTGCTAACTAAGAAAAGACATCAAATTCATCATGGACAACGGTATACGAAGCATGGAAAGACTTGACCCTACTAGTCATACGTGGGTACACCCACCACGAATTTGAGAACTGGACCATACCGTGTCTATATGTCGCTGGTAAGTATCTACGAGTGTTCGCGATACAGGGAGACGAGGAGAGAAGGCGTGCCGGAGGGACCGGAGATGCCGACATGACTATCATGCAAGATGACTTTGACCCTGAGGAAGAGGAGAATAAGCTACTAGAGGATTGCGCGAGAGTTCTCAACAAGATCTTCCAAACGTGTTTCAACGACAGGTACTCACCCTCACACCTCCTTTCTCATGATTCTCTCAACTCACATACTGCTAGAGCACCGCTGGAAGAGTCACGCAAGTGGGGTATCTATTATGTTATCAATCTCTTATTCAAGACTCACTTCAAGCTGAACAAGACTACGCTATCCAAGAATGTCCTGAAGGTGATCTCGGCGGGTCGAGGAGACATGCCGACACTTGACAAATTCCCCAAGTCTCAACAGGTTACTTTCAAGTATTATGAAGGAGTTCTAGCTTTCCTTGACGAGAACTATGTGGTAGTATGAATGCTTCAGCCCCCCTTTCATTTTTGCTATCGTGTGCTAACGCAGCTTAGGCCGAGCAACACCTAACTACAGCTTGGCACATGTGCCACAAAGACGCCAAAAGAAACCTCGAGTTAGTTCTTCGTTTCAGTAGTACATTTATCCCGTTTACTTACGGCTTTATAGACTCATACTCACCTACCTCATCCCGTGCCACCTTCTCACGACTCACACGTTACCTAGTACCGAGTTACTGGCACCATTTCCACGACTGCGCCAACTCTTCTTACCGCTGGGTGCAGCCATCAAGAAAGCGGATCTCCGCGCATTCGATATTGCGCTGCGAGAGGGCGAGGAAGAATTCATAAAGCGACGCATCTATCTTACCTTGGAACGCGGCCGCGACATTGCGTTGAGGAACCTGCTACGAAAGACATTCATCGCAGGAGGGTTCGAGGAGGCGAAAGAGGGCGCAGCACCCGTTCGACGCTCGAGACTTCCGGTGACCGAATTTGCGGCAGCGATAAAGATCAGCAGCGGAGAAGAAATTGATACAGACGAGGTAGAATGTCTCTTAGCTAACATGATCTACAAGGTATGGACCATTCTTTCTCTCTTCTTCCTGGAGTTTTACCCCATAGTTTGAACCTAGCTCTGGGCAAATCTTCGGTGTGTCGGGTATCCCAAATCCTGTAGGAGTTCGTCTCTTATATGCGGTTCGGGGCACTTCTATGCCAAGACACATTATCGCGCTATTGGCGGTACAAGTATGACTCACTAACGGTGTGAACCTATAATAGAATCTAATGAAGGGATACATCGCTCACGAACGCGGCATCGTCGTCTTGAGCAAAACGGGTGCGTTTCCCGGCACGAAAGTCTGAGTCAGTGGCCTGGACGATTGATGAACAAATGGGGGTCATGACTGTTATCTGTTACCCGCGAGGCAACAGACAGGCTTCCCAGTAAGTACGTGTCAGGTATCATTAGAGACCTGGCCTGTAGGCATGAGCAATAGGCGCTATGGGAGGGTTACCTTGCATCGAGGTTGCGGCTGACTTTGAGGAGGGTGTGGGTAAGGTTACAGTTAGCCATGCAGCCTCATATCAAAGCACGAATAAGAAATCGTTAAGACATATATCGTGATCTCGATGCGTTGCGTACTGTGACACGCCGTGTTGTTACACAATCCTAGGAGGTTGATAGCTACTGAGGTAGTTGAGAGACTCTTATTGGACTGTCAGATATTAATACCAGCTATGGTAAAGTTAAAGTTGGTGAATAGCAAAGAGTCGGTCGCATTTGGAGGGAAGCATGAATCTACTCTCATGGTCTATTGCCTATTGGTGTTCTCCTTGGTGAGGATTAGCTCTGTCGTGATCTTGGTTGATTATATCATTGATGTTCGTGATTGTGACTTCGAGTGCCCTGTATCACTATTCAAACATGACCGCCGTCAGCTTACGATGGTCGTTGAGTTCGCATCTCTGTCTCATGACTGTATTTTGACATGCTGAAGTGAGACGTACATGAGAATTCCTAGAATGAAAGCGTTTGCCTAGTCCCAATGGTTTAGGGGGGTGATAATCGATCTAGACGGGTAAAGGCGGTTTGACATGAGTCACGTAGCATCATAAACATCATATTCAAGATCTCGACACGGTATCAGACCTCGACATGGCATCATATGATCATCTGACCCACGCTCATATTGATGTAGAGAATGGACGATGGAGAGTTGACAATGTCTAAAGCCCCCCTTTACCTAAGTACAGGCACTTTTTACTTAGTTACCAAGGTAAAGACTAGATTGTTTCCAAGACTACATCGTCTCATACACTACAAGTCAACATGACTAGCTGGTAAGTTCGAGGGAAAAGCCTGTTACGATTGTTATAACAAACAGCCTATGTTTAAGGGGTAAGGCCAATATATGACACCAAACCATATACGTAGGTGACAATCAATTATATTATCTTCAGGAAGCGTGAGGTGGGC
The DNA here is from genome assembly GCA_022578845.1 of Hypoxylon cercidicola. Taxonomy (NCBI): domain Eukaryota; kingdom Fungi; phylum Ascomycota; class Sordariomycetes; order Xylariales; family Hypoxylaceae; genus Hypoxylon; species Hypoxylon cercidicola. Next base: position 241,822 of record MU399520.1, read on the forward strand.
TGCTTCCTTCTTCATCGAGGCTCCGAGATGAGCCAATGATAAGGGAGAGCGAACAAGACGATTTCTTCACTGTCAGGCTTTTAACTTCTTGCCACCCGAGTAGGAAAACGGGCCTGTTGGTTTGCAGGAGAGAGCAAGATGACAGGGGCTTGGTAGCGGTTAGATCCATAGCGTTATTTCCTCATCGCTTGGCTGACCTCGTGACGATCACTACGAAGGCAAGCTTTGGCCTCGCGGAGCAATTGTCAAATAGAAGCGAATACTGACGATCTCGTCCCAGCCCCTATTTTCATCCAGATAATTACTGCTTTCAAAACGCAGGTCTTCCGTGCCCCAAACCCACGCGTGTCTATCTCAATCCTATTGGGTCACCGTTACTACTCATGTTTGCGAGCACGTACTCCTCGCAAGCTCTCAGGGGTTTGTCACAACCAATTCGGAAAGTACTTATTCAGAGAAATAGTATAGAGATCAGAACCCTCGTGAACTCGTAGTATTTATTGAAGATCCAACCCTCAAGGTCCAATTGCTACCGGACAAGACAGTTTTTCCCCTCAGTTTCCCTCAGTTTCTAGACATCATAAACAAACAAAAAAATGGAGTCCACCACGTGCGAGATCGCCGGCCACGCCGACGTCTACGGCCTCGGCATCCGGCTCGGGTTCTACCTGCACTGGTACGGCGGGCTGCTGGCGGGCTGGCTCGCGCCCGACGAGGTCCCGCAGATGCGCTGGACGCTCGGGCTGTTCGTCGCCGCGACCTTCGCCTCGCTCGTCGCCCTGCGGGACGCGCTGGCCGCGCCGGAGACGTACGTCGCGCTGCTGTTCCTCGTCGGGTCCGCGCTCTACATCGTGCCCCAGTGCCTGTTCGGCGCGCTGGGCTTCCTCGGCGGGCGCTGGGCCCTGCCGATCCGCACGGTGCAGCCGCCGCGGCGCCCGACGCCCCTGCTCCTCTGGGCCGCCCTCGCGACGGCCGAGCTGGCCTTCATGCTGTGGTTCTGGCTCCGGCGCGTGCCGGCGCTCGGCGCGGCGGACCCCTGCGCGCGCTACGGCTTCATGTTCGCCAAGATCCCGCTCGACAGCCACGGCTTCCTCGTCTTCCACGCGTCCCTCGCCGCTGTCATGATACTTTCTTTCCTGAGCGAGGCGGACCAGGAGAGGATTTCAATGGATGCCGTCCCGACGGTCGTTAGTGACGCTGCGCTCCGGTTTCGTTACGCGCGAATTTATCTTCTCGTAAACCTCACGGAGCTCTTCGTCACTGCCGTGGTGACTACCGCGATCGAGGTTTCCATCGCGTGGAATGGCATCCGGGGCGTCGGTTCCGTCGACACGACCGCACAGCTGATACCGCTTCTCGCCGGGGCCGGTGCTATCCTACGCATCTTCTACGTCTTTCTCTTCAGAGAAACCGACCCTTTACGGGATGGCTGCTCTTTGGAGGACATTAAGAACACGACTAAGGATACCATCTACCACCCTGTCACCTGGTACGCATTCCCCGATTTCTATTGCGTACGACATCGTACTTCAGAAGAAGATCTTCCTCCACACGATTCAGAGGAGACGCCGGCTCAATCAGCACCTGCGATGACTGGCGTATGAATGGGAGCGAATGGAGGATATACCTAACGAGACGGATATCCCGACTAGTACTTTCGCAAAAGCAAAAAAAAAAAAGAAGAAAAAAAAAAGCAGACATCTTAGCGATCAGATATCGAGAACTACCTCACGGAAGACATTCCGCCGTCCCTAGAACCACCCCACACACATATTCTATCACGCATGCATATGTGGTATTTCGCAAGGGTGGGATGTGTGGAGAAATGAGTCACACATCCCTCCATTCCCTTGGAGGTGGGGGGCGGCAGGACACAGACAGACAGATCGGCTGCCACTCGAGAGTCTGCCTTATTGCGGCTAGCTCTACCACACGAAGATCCCCGGTATTGTCCATGTTTTAGGTGTCTGGTTCGGGCAAGGATGCGGCAGTGTGGGTCGTGCGGCCGCCCGCAAGATGCTGACTAGAGGCGAAGTTGATATGCCATTGACGAATCAAGGCGGAGGATGGAGTTTTTCTCTTCGATGGTTCTGCTTTCTTTTTCCTTTTTCCTTTTTTTATCTACTAGGGTGGTTCTGTTTTCTCGGCGCTCGCCTCTGTGGGGGTCATGACAAACGGCTGAATCTTGGGAGCTCTCATGCAGGCAAGGGGAGGGTTTTCAAGAGGCCAGAAGACTTATTGCAGAGGAAGACGCAAAATTAATAATATACAAGAACGTTATTCATTATTTTTTCACGCTTGGTCTTCTATAAGTCCCCGGTCTGGTATCTCTGAAATAAAAGAGACCAGGGCGTAAAAGCAGCTAGCCTAGCCTAGCTGCTGTCAACGATAGTTGAGAAGTGTAATAGTACAAGGGAGACTCGTGAGATTCCGCCAGGGGTATTGCTCTCAATCTTCATAGTTGCCGCTTTTCCCCTTGCCCTTTCTATTCTCGTTTGCCAGCTTTCCCGGCCCTCTCAGAAAAGACGTTGCCTGCCTCTGTCATACAACAAACTTACCAACCCTGAGATTTTTTTAATTTCCTGTTAGACCTCCTCACTGGATAACATCGTAAGCAAAGAAGAGCAGAAGGTCCAAACAGTTCCGGGCCGCCGTGATGATCGGACGTCCGGATGGTATTGATACAAGAGATGCCGGAACGAAATGAAGAAGCATAGCACCCGCTGAGAACCCCAAGTCTTGCGAACGCCTAACGCCGATGATGTGGTATTTCTCGCTGGTGTATCCCAGCCAAATAAAGCCGAATGTTTTGAATAAATGGTAATAATAGATAGAAGTGAAGACGTTGATCATTAAGTTTATGATGAGATCCATCGAGATGAATAGGCAATAAGGGATGAAAATGAAGATGAGATGAGGGGTGGTGATGGTTGTGAATAGCATTCAGAAGAAATGGCGATTGCTTCGAGGCGTGTTTCTGATCGATGTTAGTGTGATGTAGTCTAAGGAGGACTGCAGCTAGTCTGTTACTCACTGAGCGCTGGAAATGTCATCGACGTGGTTGCATAAAGCGACAAACAGATCAAAGAAGAGCTGGGTGCCACCGTTAAACATCTCAAGCTGCATCGTACCGCTCCGCTTGAAGGTGCCGCGGCTTCGGATGATGAGAGCAAGGTAGTGCGCTCGCAGCTTTGAGTCGGTATCAGGCGTGTTGGCATATGCGTAACGGGCCGACGTGAGGATGGTGCTGCATTGAATGCCAGATTCTATTGGTGCATGGTTAGATGTGTCATGGGAGAGAAGTCTCGAACAAGTCTTAGGTGAACTTACGAAGACCCTGTTTACGCAGAGATACTTTCTTGAGTTCTTCCAGACCGTACTTATCGGCAGTGCAATAAATGACGGTATCCTTCAGGATGTCGCCATCGACGCCGTGATGATAGACTGTCGACTCATGTGAGCCTCGGCCATCGTCTTCGATCTGCTCGATCTCCCACGAGTTGCGACGCTTGTTGTGGATCAAACGAGGATAGTAGTCTCCCTTGTACATATATTCCAACACGGATGAGAAGATTTCAGGCTCCTCATCGGGAAGATGGATGCGCTTGCTGTTCTGCGGATCCATGTACTGATTGGACAGGGCTTGTTGGAACCACGGCGAAGCGCAGAGAACGTCTTCGTGTGCAGCGAAGATGCGTTGATCTTTCCCGATGACCAGAGTGACGATGGACGGCGTCAAGGTGCTACAGAAACGAAAAGGTCAGCACAGGGTGATGTGGGATGAAATGAAGTGAAATGAATAAATGAGATGAGACGTACCCAGTTGGTGAGAGAGCAGTGTCATTTGGAGCATTCGCAGATGCAGCTGTGGTTGGTCGGCGATGTTGACGAGGCTCGTGTCGACTTTTCGATACGCCATGAGTCTTACTGAATGAAGAACTCGATTTATTGACCTTTGAGGTCTTGGAAAAGCTCTTGGTTTGCGGCGGTTCAAATCGTCGGCTGAACATCTTGAATGAATGACTTCGTATCTATTTTGAAATTCCGACCGTGGAATCCGTTCAACGTCGCAGAGCCGTCTCGAACTCGTTCGAAAGACGCGTAGATTACGATGATGGCAATCGGATGCGATGATTATTTTGGTTGTGACGATGAAAGATGACTTACAATAGGTGTTGGAAAAAGAGATGGGAAAAAACGGCCTACCTTACCTGCCCGAGGCTCCAGAGTTGCAAATGGTCGAATGGTAAGAAAAATTCGGGCGGTGCCCTCCTTATATAGCAGAAGACCCATGTCGGGCTTATGAGAGTGCATGTTGCAGTGCCTTTTTTCTAGGTGTCACATCCCAGGCAAACACGTTAATTTGGCGATGTAGTTGGCCCACGCGTCAGGCAAAACGGGATATTCTCGCGCTCTCACATGACCTGGACTAATCAATTACGCTGTTTTGGGCCTAGCGCGATGCGTTTCCTCCCTGCTTATTTCGGTGATGAGGGGTGCCACACAACCACAGAAGGGGATCGAAGGGGTCAAAACAGCGCTGGAGGGATGCTTTTAGTGGGTGTGGTGGGGGCTAACAGGGCTGCACGACAGGGAGTGTCCAAGGATCGATACAGCTCTTACAGCTCTTACACCATCCCGCTGGGAACGAAAAGACACTTTCAATTCGAGCGGTCTTGTACTTGGTCAAAGTTCGTGTGTTTATGTCCTACTCCGACGAAATCTAAACACGAAAATCTAGAGGACATAGGTATTCTATTGCGATAACCTCCAAGCTCGGTTGAAAAGGATTTGGCCTGGGCCGACTCGGCTGAGGCGATAATACATTATGTAGTACCTAGCTCCGAATGGTACTAAACTGCCGTAACACAAGACGAGTCATACCCATGGAACTAGTGTCAGGGGCTTCCCGGGAGGGTGGCTTTTTCTTTTTTGATGGCGTACCACCATCTTTGCCTGTAGCTGTACAGTGTCGCTAGTGTCGCTAGGACAAGACAAAAGATGGCTCGGATAGGCGTCCTCGAGGGAAGATCGTTGCGAAGGTCGATTGACTCTTTGCGACGAAGAACAAACGACACACCTACCGAAGACAATCTACTTCTAACTCAACCTGCTCAACTCCATATCATCTAAAATTCTAAAATCAAGACCATTCGCAAGGTTACCCAATAATGTATGGCAATTGAAGAAACTCATCTACCCATCTACCATGCAGACCATGTAAATCCATCACAGAGTGCATAAGCGTTGGTGGGGCAGGATGGATCATAATGGGGCCATTCCAAGTCCCCGGGGCCTGCGCTGTCCCGCCCGGTCAAGCCTGTCTCATTCCAATTTCAGCATGGTGGTGGAAGGTCTCCAGTATTTTCCATTCACAGGCACCTCGGGCTTCTGTTAAGATAAGAAGGGAGCCGTGGCTTCAGCTCGATGATCTTATGGCTTACCGCGGGGGGGGGGGGGGGGGGGGGGGGGGGGGGGGGGGGGGGGGGGGGGGGGGGGGGGGGGGGGCGGGGGGGCGGGGGGGGGGGGGCGCGGGGGCGGGGGGGGGGGGGCGT